>CP097510.1:17167716-17275749 GCA_023547065.1 Musa troglodytarum
ACTGCCAGGTATGCTCGCCACGATGGAGCTGCTGAGCCGGCACGACCTCATCTCCCGGGCGCTCCATCTGGTGCTCTCCAAGAAGGATACGATCACGTTCGAGGTGGTAATGAACGAGGATGCGATGGACCATGTGGTGCTCGCTCTTGCGAGGAAGAAGACAGCTAAGATGATGCACAAGGAGGAGAGGGACCTCCAGAGGTTTGCGAGCCCTGTGGTTGCTCCTCCAGCTGGAAGGAAATGGGTTGCTGATGAGCTGATGGTGGTTGCGGAGTCCAAGGAGGTTGCAGGGGATTTGATCACTGATGTGGTGCTCGATCAGGTAATTTTCTCTTTATTTTCTTGATTTATGTTCTCTATAGTAACATTGTTGAGAATCTAAGATGATACATATGGCTCGTTTTGTTGATAAAAACTTACAAATTTGGAATCTCTATAAGATTGTGATATTTCTCTTAAATATCTGAAGAACTTTCATGTCGAGCATGAGAGGACTCTTTCTGCATTCACTTTAAAGTAATGGAGAAAAAAGGGATTGAGGTACATATGTTACATCAGCTTCGTGTGATGTGGTATGTTAAATAATGCTATCCTATATTTTGTCGAGAATAAGCAAGTGCAGTAAGAAAGGAGCTCGGCTTAGGATCTTAAACTTCTTGTTGACAAAATGAGCGTCATCAGTTTGCTGAAATTTATTAGAAAATTAATTATACGTATAATAGAGATTAAAAAAAAGGCCATGGAAAATCTCATGTTGCAAATGATTAAAATAGTCATGATAAACATACTTTAGAGTAATCGAGCAAAAATGGGTTGTGGTACATATGTGCATTCGTGCCAGAATTTTGTTCTATTGCTTATAGTTTTCATTAGTCATTTCTAAAATGAATGGTGAAAGGTACTCACCGATGAAAATATGATCTGGACCATTTTACTTGATGATCTAAACTATTGCACTTGATTAGACATTGTTTTTGATGCCCTGCTGGATGTAATTTATAAACTTCCTTTATTTTTCATGCCCCTGCCGGAGGTAGTTCTAGGGTAATTTTCACTTTTCTTCCCTATGGTGTGTTGATTTGTATCTTGGCCCCTTTGCCTTTTTTTGTGGAAAAGACCCCTTTCTGTATTACAAACTCCACCCTAGTGTAAAACACTGTTTGCTTTAGTGCATGTGACCCCCATGTGTCATTTGTGTAGACAACACATGTCGTGGATTTAGGTGCCATACGTTATACAAAGCCATCTCATTCATTTTCCTATAGACATCAAAATCTTGTATTGACCCTGAAATGACATCCATGTGATGCTTGCCCAACATCTGCATTTGGTTGGATGTTATATGGAGGCAGCAGATGCAACCCTTGGTGTGGTCAATGGTATTCCATATTACATGTCACGCCACATGGATGATACATTAGCTACCCACCTTCATGCTTGCTACTTGGCAACATGTGAGTGACACATGTCAGCTATCATCATCTTGTCCAAATGAACATTAGGCTGACAGCATTAAGTCTTAAGCTTGACCTTTGTAAATCAATTAAAGAAGAAGGTGGAATATGTTCAAAGAACACCATAGGTTTAAAGCAAGGGAATAAAAATAAAATTTTCCCTATCTTATAACTGTTCTATGTTTATCTAGTTAGTATTTAATTGCCAAACTTATTCATTGGAAAGGAAATGGAGTCAAGGATTTTCAGGATTAGTACTCTCACCACTTCAATTTCATGAAAACAGCAAAATGTAGAATGCTTGCTACCAATATTTCATTCTAAACCTTACGTCACTTGCTAGATTGAGCCTTAATTGATTGACTCAACGCACATGAAGTTTGCTTCTTATTTTCATTAAGTGCGGAGTTTGGATGTTGAAATTTTCCATGGTTGATGCCACTCAATAAATATTGTTTAAATTTAATCTCTCAAATAAATAGGGCTGATATGATAGCTAGTAGTTAGTTTCTTTCATAAATTAAATTGGAGAAAGATGACATCCTATACATTTGCTTTCAGTTGTCTGTTCTGTTTTGTAATAATTTGAAACACTATGGCAGAGGTTTCCTTTTGTGTATTTGAGATCCCTTTAAGATAGTGCGACATTTTCTCCAAACATGCTACATGGCCTGTTATGACATGATTGTTTTTCCTTCATTTTAAAAACCAGTGAAGCAATTGTATTAGCAGGTATTGTCTTTTTGCAATGCCTTCTAGTACAGCGTTGTCAGACTCGAGACCTTCTAGGTAGTATATTGCAAATGAGAATGGTGTCAATGATTGTGTATGTACCAATGTAACTTATGATCTACTTATTCCAGCAAAGCAAAGAGCATGTCAAACTTTGTTGGTGATGAATCATGAAAAATAGATTTTAAAATTCTTGTAGCGAAACAACCTTTTTGGGTGCATTGGAAGATCATTTGCTTTGTTGCTTCCTTGGAGATGTGTATTCTCAAGATTTGGCATGTGTTGTCTCTATGCTTTTGGCTAAGATTATCAATACATATATAGTGAGTGTATCATGTCCTTAGGCTTTGGGCTAAACTTATAATTGAATGTACCATGTAGGTTTGCATCGTTGAGATCATTATTCAATCCCTTGAACCTAACATATTTCACCAAGTAAAGAAAAAAGAAGGAAAATGGAATATCCTTTTAGTCATCTTTTGCTCTCGGCAAACTAGTAACATCACTTGATTTTCATCACTTAGAAACTTTAGCATCCACCTATAGTGTGAATTGAAGATCTATACAGGAACTAATTTTTGATGTAAGAAGAGCATGAGATGTAGAAATATCTTGTAGATTTTGGTAAAAGGCACCATAAACTTATTTAGATGTTTTGACCTTCTGGTAGAAGACACAGGCTGTGATAATTTGTGAGCTGAACTGGATCTTTTAGTTAACAGATGCATGTAGCAGCTACACTGTCAGGTTCTACATATCTTCCAGTACTTGGATCGGCATTATATATATTCATGATTCTGCGATGTGAGAGCACTTGAATTGTCAAATCTTTTATAAATTAATAAAGTTAATATATTTCTTGTCAACTAACTTGTATTGAGAAGGAAGAGGCTCAAGTTGAAGTGTGTTTGAATCATTTTCGTGACGGTGATGAACTTTATGTATATCAAGGATGGATAAATGGTGGGAATATTTGTTGGTTAGGTGCCGCTCTAGACCAATAGTTGAGTGTATACAGTGGTAGATGTGGGTCTTACATGTGAAGGGGTTAATAATTCAGGATATTGCCCTGCCATCTGGGTCAAAAGGTATCAAAAACATTGGATCTTACGTTTGTGATTCGAGTTCTATTGCATCCTTTTGAGTATTTTTTGGAGACCCAGCCGATTCGGTGATCCATATGATCAGTCTCTGGACTTGAGCTCTGTCATTCCTGATACATCTCAACCTAACATCATCAAGAAAAAACGTCACTGAATGTTGGTTTCTGATGCACTTGGACCAGTGTTCCAAAGTTATGATGATTTCATTACCATAAAATCCCTTAAAATGAAATAATTGAGATTGTCAATTTTCGGATGGCGCTTCTTGTACATTTGAAAATTCTGTAAACCATGTACTCTATTTTTATATTGATTAGCAAAATATGATGGCAGAAAACAACCGCTTCCAAAGTTCATTCTCTTGTGCATTGCATTCTTTAATTATCTAGCATGCTTTGTGAGAAAGAATTACCGGGCATTTGTGCTTTTATTTCAGTTACCATCATCAAGTTTTTGTTTGAGTTTGCGGACTGCTTGCCTGCTAAAGTGGCTTAATTACTTCAGTTGATGCCCGTGTTACCTTTGATATGAAGCATCGCTCGTTCGTGAATGCCGCTAAATTGTCCTAACTTCCATCGCTCCGGTTGCCACCCTCAGGTTTTTGGCGACAAAGCATTTGAGAAGTTTGGGAAGTGGTTTGTCTCACTGCACTTCTCGGATCAAAGCCCGGGATCTCACAAGAAGATTCTCATGTTCAAGTTTGTGCTTCCAGATGCCAAGAACATATCTGACATGTCACGATTGGTTACTCTTGTGCCATATTACATTGACCTGATAGGCCGATACAAACTAAGCTCTCATGTAAGCGAACTGTGATTTCTCGAATATTTGTTGTCAGCATAATTTGTCGATCATCGTGACACAACGTTCTATCTACCCTTGCTTCAGGCGCGCTCGAAAACAGAAGCCGCTAGAGCAAAGGCGGCCCAGGAGGCATATAAAGAACTCCAGAACGCGAGACAGGAAGCAATGCAGAAGAAGAAGGCGGAAAAGAAGAAGTTGATGGAAGAGGTTGAGGCACTCCGCAAGAAAGAAGACAAGGAACGCGCTCGGCAACTGAAGAAGGCAGGGCCGAAACTAAAGATGCTTCGTCGCTAGAATTCCTCGTTTGTTGCCCTCCTTTCGGATGGGTCACAACCGGAAGCATCACGCAAATGGTATTATGCTTCTACCTAGTTATGTTGATTTTGTTCGTGATGCAATGTTTCTAGGTCTTGATAGACGATTTTGCTCTGAGCTCGGGTCTCCTATTTAATGGTTGCTCGGTGATTACAGTAAACCATATGAACTTTTCGACACCTGCCAGTATCCATTGATACTAATTTAATCTGCTTTCGAGGACTGTTTTGGCAGCATTTCATGTTGTATTTTCCACATTCACAATTTTCTCGTCGTCAACTGATTCATGAGATTTCCATTATTTTTATGGCCCGCTTTATATTAAGATTGTGTCTTAAATGTTGTCGACTTCTCAACCAAAACTTGATCCATGAATTCTATCGATAGTAAAGTGCTACAAATCCAAGAACTTGCTTGCGTGAGGATTTCATTCCAAGGCTTTATTTTGGTTGTTCTTGATCTCTCGAAAATAATCTTATGTTTGACTTTTTGTTCGTCTGATCGATGTGTTCATGTGGGATTTATAGTAATCTAAACCAGAACAACTCACATTTTTGAAACCAATCGGGTAGACAGAACAAAAACAGTTGCTAGCACCAGATTTATAAAGACCATTATTGGGGGAAAAAAAAAAAACTCGCCTCTAAAAAAAAAAACTTGCCCCGAAATAAGATTCTGTGCTTAATTGTTCCTCGTCAACATCAGGAAGAATTAAGAAAGCAAGCAAAACATGGAGACTTGTAGAACTAAACCATAAAAGGGGGTACTAGAAACACAGTGGATGAAGCAAAATATACAAGCTAACAGTCTCTCCCTCTTACTACTGTTATGATCTCTCCCTCCTCTACCCCTCCACATGAACTTGATCGAAGTTCCAGTCTCTAACCAGGTCCCTGCTCACGGCCCGGCTTCGTAGAAGGCGCGGGGTTTCTCCCATCCCTTGCCCGCTTGCCATCACCGGGAATGGAGTCACTTTGGATGTCGATACGGCGTTGGCTCCGCCCGTGGCCGCAATGGTTACCTTCCGAGTCAAGCAGGAAACGACTGCAGCACACTGCCCCTCGTCCTCTGAACTCGAAACAGAGTGGCTCCTGAAAGACCGTGATGGGCTATCCACGCTGCGACACACGAGACATGCCAAGCTCATGGTTGAGACGCGCCGCAGCAGCACCTCCTGTACTGCATAGAAATCGATAGAACAATAAATGATTTCCAGTGCATTCGGTTCGTTGCGAATATAGGTAGTTGTCGTACCACTCGATACGTACTGATCCGACAGAGGACTAGTACGAGCGGTATATCAATACACGCTCGGCATGTACCGTATCAACAGCTGATCGATGTACCGGTACGGTACGGTATTCAAAACCTTGGTTCATTCTAAAGTCTTACCGGTGGTGCTCGACAAGCTTGGATAATAACATAAACCCATAAAGCACATGATAAACAAACAAGGGAAAACTAATTAACTAGGTCTATGTTTTGTATCCACATGCCTATGATCTCAGCCACTTCAAATCAGTATGTATTCCAACCAAAAACACTATGACCATGCAACTCTTTCCCCAAAAACCAACACCAAGAAAAAAGTCGAGGAGCTTTGAGTCTCGATCTAATATAAACTAGAAGCATATCCGCTAAAACTAGGTTTTCACAAACTTAAAGGAAGAAAGAAGTAAAAGGCAAAATAAAAAAGAAATTAACAAATAAATAGGATCTGTCCACATGAAAAGTAAAATTGTAGCATCATTTATAAACTAGTGTTGTACCAACAAACAGACATGGTTCCAGAAACTTGTGATGGCATACTAACAAATTTTACTTGGTAGATTCAAGCTGTAAGAAAGTGAAAACAGAGAGGAAAAGGATTACCAAATGTAAATTACTGAATAGTGATGCAACAGTGTTAACTAGAGTTGGAAAAAACAAACTCTGCAATTAATCCTTCGACTTAACGATGCATGTAAAACCGTTCTTCATCGCACCTTCGATCACTTGTGTAAATCTTCACCAAAATGAAATCACAAGAAGCATGATTCGGTATCAACATATTAATGATACATTAATTGTACATGTGGTATGATAGAAACCAAAGAAAACTGATGACAACAGTCACAATAATCTCATCAAATGAAGATTCTTTTTAACATTATTGTGACAACAGTCACAATAATCTCATCAAAAAAAATCAACAGGTATCCTGTTAGGATAAGCAGATTCAAACTGATTTATAAGACAGTAAATTATCTAAGCCAATTTGGTTGAAGACATCAAAAAAGCAGATTAAAGAATTCTTTGGCAAACATGATGCAATTCATGACTGCATTTGGTACAAATCCTTTTGCACAATTCTATTTTTACTATCCATCCTTTTATTTCCCATCATTGTAGGTCGAAAGTTGTATATAATTATTTTCCGCGTTCATAATTTCAGATATCGAGTTTTCACCCAATGCACAGTTTTTTTTTTTTTTTTTTTTTTTTGCCGCAGCGAATTAGGAAGCAGCAATCGCATGCAACCAATTTCACAACCAATAACAATAACGACGATCAAAAAGAAACCAAAACCGCAGGAAGTCAAGACGTCCATGCGAACAACACAATCATCAGATCTCACGCCAATCCGAACAAGAACACACCAAATCAAGAACCAACTCCGCGACCGCCAAGAGGAGACGGCGTTCGTTGCAGGCAAACCAATTCGACGTTAGGCGAATCGCCCGAGTGACTTCACTCGTCGATTGATGCACTCGCGTGCGCATGAACGAGAAAGAAATCGGCGTTCCTTTTTTTTTTTTTTTCGACCGAATAAACACCGCGAAGGAAGAAGAAGAGAAGGGGGGGGGGGAGAAAGGAGGAAGCTGACCTTGCGGTGTGCCAAAAGCTTGACGGCGGGCGGCGGGCGCCGAGAGAGAGGGAGAGAAAGTGAGGAAGAGATGGGAAAGAAGGGGATCCAAAACGCAGCAGAAGGGAGGGAGAAGGGCTTTTGTTAAAAGAGTTGTTGCGAGAAGGACTACGATCGGGATAGAGAAAGAACGAGTAGGTTTTTTTTCTTTTTTCTCTTTTTTTTTTATTAACTGAAAGTTCTTTTTGAGCCATCCGCAAACTTTCCTAAAATTGGATTTACCGTTGCCATTTTTGGCGCGTTTGGTTATCAAGTGTGCACATAAATTTAGCCTCATTTCAAAAGCCAAAAAAATTAAATTAATTTTATGAGTATATTATTATTAACTTAGGTGTAAATATTTTAATTCAGTGACTCACATATCATAAATTAGATTTAAACAATGATTCAAGCTCAATAAGTGGACCGATCAGTCATCCTACCACATTCCAACAATATTATCACCGATGTAAAAATTTGATAAATATATTTTTATATTCTAACAACGTCCAAGCATGCTTGATAGTAATATTAAATTCAACATGTATTTGTTGCATTCTCTCCCCCGAAATATGCTCCAATAGACTATGGTAGGTTTTGTTTTGATGAATTTATAGCAAATCGAATCGATGAGTTAGTGTAGTTGTTAAGACCCCTTAGGGTTTTATCATGGAAGAAACGAAAGAAACGTAGTAGAAGCGAAATAGGTGGACGAAAAAGAGATAAATGATCGCTTCGAAAGGATCGATCTCTTTGATCATTTCAAGGCAATCGACCTCCTTTGATCGTTTCGATGGGATCGACCTCCTAGGATTTGTCAAATAGCTAAAAATAATTTTTCATTGATTGATTGCTTCATAAAAAATAAACAAATATATTCATATTTATAGAGTTTCACCTAAAGTTTATCGGAACTTGGACCGACTCTTATAAATAAATATTAAAAAATTACTATATGACCCTCTACGAATTAATTAATTCTATAAATATTATTTAAAATTTAAAAAATAAAATGATCGTAAACAAGTTGATGATGATGATGAACCAATAGAACATATGGGCACGAGGGGCAAATGATACTTTAGATAGGTGCCGCCAGCCAACTACAATGAAGGCTTTCCTCAACCTAATAATGGCGACTGCATTCTTGGATGGCTCGGTCGTCCATCGCATCGATTCTTCCAACTCTTCCACATGCCCAAGAAAGATGGTGCAAGACAGTAGAAATCTACCTTCCAAAGCGTCATCAAAAACTCCTCCTTTCGCTTTGTTGGCGAACTTGGCCACCCAACGGGAAAAAGAAGCAAGCTTACGATGCTTCCTCGCGGTAGGTTTAAGAATTTTCCATAGGTTGAGAAAACTGTCCCGTGGAGAAGCTGTCATCTTTCACCGGAGGCAGAAGAAGCAGCTGCATACTTCGAGGCTGGAGAAAGAGATGGGTGAGTAGAAATGGCATTTAAACAATTTTAAAAAAATATAATAAAAAGAATAATTGTATACTCGGTCTGAAATGTGATCTTACACTACTCGCATTTAAGGTGGAAAAAGAATTCATTTATTCGTTTCTGATTAATTTGTATGACAATGTTCATACCCTTTTTATCGGTTAAGTATAAGAAAAGAAGTGAAATATATATATATATATATAATTAAATCAAATATATTATTTACTATTTTTATTTTAAAAAATAATTTTATTGATGCATATAAAAAATATATATATATTATAATATTAATTAAATTTATTTAAATAAAAACGGAAAAGCTTACCGCGTTCGCTCCACGCATCGGTTAGGTCTGCTATCGCCCTCAGCGGCGGATAGAAACGGAATCGCCCCCGTCCACCCATCGGATGCGGCTGCCATTACTTCGCGTCTTTATCCCTTCTTCGTGTCTGGAACGAACGAAAAGGAAGGGCGAGGGAGGAGGCGACGGCCACGGATCCGCTCCTCAGCCGCCACCGCCACACGTCCGGCCTCATGGTCGGCGTCGTCGACTTCCTCGGCCGTCCCGCCTCCAGATCCGCCACCGGCGGCTGGACCTCCGCCCTCTTCATCGTAGGTATCGATCGCCCCCACCACTTCCTCCTCGATCTCGGCCGTCCGTTTGATCTCGACTCGTGGCTTGCAGTGTTGGAGATTGCCGAGCGGTTCGCCTTCTTCGGGTTGTACTCCAACCTGATAATCTACCTCACCGGCCCGCTTAATGAGCCGACGGCGACAGCCGCGGCCGCGATCAACACGTCGAAGGGAGCGGCGTGTCTGCCGCCCTTCCTGGGCGCTGTCGTCGCCGACTCTTACCTGGGGCGCCATCGGACCATCGTCATCGCCTCTCTCCTCTACGCCCTGGTGCGTGCTCCCGCTTTTTAGTACGTTCCTCGCGTGACGAAGCCGAGCGACGTTAAATGGCTAATTACATTTTAGCGTATGTAGTTTGCTATTTTTAAGAATATTGAGATTCTATTTTAGTGATGTTAAATGTAGTTTTCGATTCTTATATTTAAAAAAATTATATTGAGATTTTTATAATTACGAGGGTCGAACGTACTTATCTATTTACTATAACATCATCAATTTTATCGATAAAAATATATAAATAAAAAATATCTAATATTTCAGTTGATAATGATAAACGATATTGATGATAACAAACAGGGGCATCGTTGGGGGTTACAGATAACTGTTGTGACATCGACACTGATATATATATCAAGCGATCCTTTCGTCACTTCGATAATTATGTTAACATCGACATAATTACTGGGTGACAAAAGAGCTATTGATGTAGATATAAAGCGTCCATCACCTTTTGTTATTGTTCTCTTCATCCACGATAATCACCTGTGACTTTCAATAATATCGTCGTTTGTTACCACCAACGTTATTTGTCATCGTCGACATCATCTATCACCATCAACTGAAATATTAAATTTATTTTTTATTTTTTTTATTTTTATTAATAAAATCAATGATATTAGGATAAATAAACTTAAATATTTCACTATTAAATTATTAATATAATTTTTTAAAATTAAAGATATTTTTAAAGTATAACTACCTATAAAAGATAATAACCTCTACTTTGAGGTGACTAGGACAGGCCCCTTTTCCCCCATAGAATCTCTTCTGTGACTATAAGTGTTTTTTTTTTTTTTTTTTCTTTCGTTTTTGGTGTCCTTCCAATGGAGAGGACCCGCAGGGTTAAGGTACGCTGACACTGTCATCTGCGTTACCATCCTTCCTTCCGGCGAAATGTGGCGGCGCCGTGGATCAAGCGGGCTGCACACCCCCTCCTGCCCGAGTGGCCTTGGTCTACGCGTCCCTGTACCTGGTGGCACTCGCTCAAGGAGGTCATAAACCCAGTGTCCAGGCATTTGCGGCTGACCAGTTCGACCAAACCGATCCCAAGGAGTCAATCGCACGGAGCGCTTTCTTCAACTGGTGGTGCTTTGCAATCTATTGTGGCGTTCTTGTCGGGTTTGTAGTCATCAGCTATGTCCAGGATAACCTGGGTTGGGTCCTCGGGTTTGCAATCCCATGCATGGTGATGCTGTTTGGTCTTCTGGTCTTCTTGCTTGGGACGAGAACTTACCGCTTCTACCCCCTGGAAGAGGAGAGCCCCTTCGCCCGTATCGGCAAAACACTCGTTGCATTGGCTGAAGCAGACGCAGAACGTCACCGATCTGAGTAATGCTGCTCCGTGATCTGTTGCCAATGTCTTTTATTTTGGACTAACGAAGCTTGGTCTGTGGGCATGCAGTGTTGGAGATGTCGAGGAAGCCGAGAGGCTGCTTCGACTGTTCCCCACATGGGCGACGTGCTTGATCTATGCCGCGGTGAGTAGCCAGCCATCCACCTTGTTCACCAAGCAGGCCAGTACTTTGGACAGGAGCATCAGCTCGAACTTTCAAGTGCCACCAGCGCCGCCGCCGCTTTCACTGCCATCTACGATCGCCTTCTCGTGCCCGCAGCCAGAAGGCACACAGGTCTTCCTTCTGGCATCACGATGCTTCAGAGGATCGGCATCGGAATGGTGATCTCTCCGGTCTCCATCGTGGTGGCAGCCCTGGTGGAGACGAAGAGGCTCCGAACCGCAAGAGAGTTCGGCCTGGTGGATCTGCCCGAAGCAACCATTCCGATGAGCGTCTGGTGGCTGGTGCCGCAGTACGTTCTTGCCGGCGTGTCGGATGCTTTCTCCGTAACCGGCTTGCAGGAGTTCTTCTACGACCAAGCCCCTGACGCACTGAGGAGTCTCGGGGTGGCCCTCTACCTGAGCATCTTCGGCGTCGGCAGCTTCATCGACGGATTCTTGATCTCAGCGATCAACAAAATAACTGGCGGAGTGGGAGAGAGTTGGTTTTCCAACAATCTCAACCGCGCCCATCTTGATTACTTCTACTGGCTTCTGGCGGGGCTCGGTGTGCTCCAGTTTCTTCTCTACCTCCACTGTGCGCAAGCATATGTGTACACGAAAAAGTACACTGCTGCACTCACGTAACTTAATTTTCGGATCCTTCCTTTCATTCGCCATGAGTCCAAACACGCACCATGCAAGTCTCCATGCCAACATCCGACACTTGTGCGGTCGAAACGCCCACGGCGCTTCCGTGTCCTCTGTTGGATGATGATGATGATGAACGCGATTAAGAATCTTACGGCCACAAGCAGACAGAGCAACGGGCCCCACCCGAGGGCGACCCGCCCTCCGCACTCTTAGATCGCCACCGCGATCAACCCAACGGAGAACCCGATGGGACCGATGCGGGTCCCATCAGAGAGGCGTGTCGTTATTGGCGAGGTTTAGTGGACCCCGTAGAGAGGATTTTTTTTTTTTTTTTTTTGCCTTCAAATCGATGTGATGTGTCCGGTTTTCTACTTCTCATATCGGCCATGTGTATTTAATGTTATCACAATTAATTGATGATATTTATGCTTTTTATTTCTCGGATGAACCAAAATTGAAGTGTGACGTATATGTTCCTATGGATTTAACACGTACATAATTAATTATCACTGCAATTAATTTTCATAGTTGATTGTTAAATTAAAACAAATGACGTTACATTTCAATATTTTAGTAATTTTTGCTTGAAATTGAACTTTTTAATGAAAATATTTAACATTATTTTTAAATTTTAATATTTTAAACCTCGTTGATGGTGACAGCTATTAGCTGTGAGTGACACAAAAATTCAAATATATATTTTTTATTTAAAAAATAATGGTTTCATTCAAGAAAAATAAAAATATATATGCGGTCTCTAAACCAGGAAAGAAGAATATGTTATGCCCCTTTTCCACCTAATTATGTACATGTATTAAGTATGTATATATATGCGGTTGATCTTGTGCGGTCATTAAATCTTGAAAGCTGGAAAATACCATGATTGGCGGATTCTAGGGGCGCCCTCGCCGGGTGGATAGGCTCGACCCAGGCCAGGAGATCCATGCTCGCCGCCCCGCCTTAACCTGCTCTGGTTCGCTCCCCCTTCGATCCAACGCCTTCTCATGGAATCCGATGTCTCGATCCTTCCCCGCCACCTTGATCTCGCCGTCGTCCAGATTTCTCTGGTGACGTCTTTCCCCGCCTGTCCCCCCTCTTGGAGCTCGCTTTCCCCCGTTTTTCTTCCTTCTCTGTGAGCAAGAAGATCCTTTCCTCCCGTGGAAAGATTTGGATTTGGTGGTTCGTTTTGTCTTCCCGGTCGCGAAAGCGCCTTCTTTGGTTGTCTTCGCTTTTGATTTGCGTCCACCAAGTGAAAAGAGTTTGCTTGATTTGTTCGAGGCGTGTGGTGTTACGACTCGTTAAAAGGGAATACCACGAAAAGAATTGGGTTTTGGAGGTGGGCAATCCGAGATGGGTTTGCTGGAGCGTGAGTTTCTGAGGAAGTATGTGCTATTTACCTTCGTTCTTCTTGGTCTGCTGGTTGGGTCGGCGGCTGGGAACGTGGTGCTGATCGGGAGAAACGTGTCATTGTCGTTCCCTGATGTTGAGGCAAACTTCGGTCAGTGCGTAGTCTTTGGTTTTTTATAAATGTGTTGGTCTTGCTTATGGCGGTTTCCATGGAAATTTCGAATGGCTTCTACTTTCTGGTTTTGCGAATACGTCACATATCAAGTAAACATAGAACCCTCTTTGAATTGATGAGGTGAACTCTTCCATTCTTGATTTTCGTATTTTGTACATGGTTTAAAACATATTATTTTTTCTTTTCTTTTCTAGTGATGTTGCCAAATACAACTGTAACAATCCTGGTTCTCGAACAATTTCGTGCTTACAGTTTAACAGGTTTCTCCAAAATCTCCGAAAAGGAAACTTGTGCCTAGATAATTTAAGCCTGGTGACCTTTTCATTAGCGTGCACGTAGGATTGATATCAGCCTATCAAGTTTGTGAACTAATTGGTCGTTAATGTTGATTCCATCATTTTGTTAGTTAAAGATGTATTTTTCCACGGTCCTCCTTGATCATAATGAATATTAAAGAATCACACTTCGTAATTCTCATTTCTTTGTTCTCACATATGGTTGCAGCTAAGTTCTTTTTTTGTTTGGATGTTCAGCTCGACCGATCAAAAGATCTGGCGAATGCGGGGTATTATATGTTGCAGAACCTCTGGATGCATGTGGTCCATTAACAAATCAGGTTGGTGAAGGTTCAGGGAATCCATTTGCATTGATTATAAGAGGAGGTTGTACGTTTGATGCTAAAGTCAGAAGTGCACAAAATGCTGGGTTCAAAGCTGCAATTGTATATGACAATGAAGATAATGGAATAGTGATTTCAAGTAAGTCTCCTTGTGCATGCCTTCTTGTGGTCTTAACCCACCCAATAAGCCATTTTCCAGTTCATTTTAAATGGTTCAATTCAGATGGATAATGAATTTGTCAAACAACTGATTGAATTATTTGTAAATCACTCTGAAGTAGGAACTGTCTGCAATTAAATTGTCATTCACCAAATTAAGCAATCAAAACAATTGACAACTTAGGAAGAGATGATTGTAATGCCTTCAAGATTTGCTAATGCTACTTCTAGTAGCTGTCATTAACTTCCATTACATGATAGTGATAATACTATCTTTTTAAGTTTGTGTTGATTGACAACCCCAGTGTAGTCAAACAAAGTTGATTTGTGTTACGGTAATCACATTGATCTCCAAGAAATTGTTGATTATTCTTTACAGGTCAATTTGTTAAAAAGCATGCATCTTTGCATTGTGCAATATTGATGTAGGAAAGTCAAACCAAGGTTTAAAAACTTGGTCGAGTGTTGATTCTGGTTGATGGCCGGACCAATATGGTTTCATTATGGACCTATGTACTGGCACTCGGTGCATGTTGGTGCTACCCTAAGAAGTATGGACACGTCGTTTTGGTTGTCCGACACGGATACGTCATCAACACGATCTGATATGTCTTATTTATTTATTAATTATTATTTTTTTGGGACACAATGTATTCGCGTCGGACATCTCCCGCACCCTTCCTTGCATGACGCTCATGCCGGCACGCTGTCGCGTGGCCTTCATGTGAGGACAGGGAAGCTGGAGGAATTTAGGGATTTCTCGTAGAACTTAGAGGATCGTCGGTGTTAAATCGTGGCCCTTGGGGTTTAGGGAGATGTGAAATCAAGGAATTTTTGTGGAAGGCAAGGTCTGCGAATGCCAACGGCAAGTGAAAGCATATTTAGAATGCCATATTGCAACGAAATTAGATTCACTCAACAGTAGCAGTAGGGGAAGAGGCAAAACGCCATATTGCAGTTGTAATAGTGTCATTGCAGCTCTACCCTAGTGCCCCGAGCCTGCTTCCGCCATCGCCTACTGTGCAACGCACAACCTTGGCACCCCATGACCTCACCCCCGTTGTGCGACGTATGCCCTTGGCTACCCGCACGGTCGCTCCCTTGATGATCCGTCGTCTATCACCGCACACGCTTCGTGCCCTCCCATCCTCGGGAACCCATCGCCTATCATCAACAACCTCTCTCGTAGGTTTCTCTTGGCGCCCTCTTGTTGATTCGTCCACCGGCAACAAGGATCATGGGTTTCCCGGTGTTCCTCTCACAACCCGCTGCCGATCAGGCGTAGAAGAGGCAACCCATCGCTTGTGATTTCAATCCTTATGTTTGTTTTTAGCATTTTTTTAATTAATTGATCACCTTTATATTTGTATTTTGATGTATGCCTAAATTATATGTTAGGGATATAATGTCTTACTATTATAGCGTTTGCCTACTATAATAAGCCTAAATTCTTAATAAGACATAATAAGCCTGCTATAATGGCTGTCTCTTACTATAATGTCTAAATTATAATTTCGGCCACTTATTCATAATAACTCAATTTATAACAAAAATAATGGGTTAGGTCTTACTATTATGCTTTTTATTATTGCCTCTTATTCATAATATGTTTGATCTTATTTATTATGCTTTTTAGCCATGATATACACGTTGTGAATATATAATGATTATTAGAATATAATTTTTATTTTACTTTTCCTTTTACGAAAACATATATAAGGCCTATACTGACATGAAAATTCAACCAGAAATATAATTAGATTTACATGATTTTAATTATTTAAACTTGTGTGATGATATTTATTTGTTAACATTGTTGAGTTTATAAAATTTAAATATAAATACTCTAAAACTCATGTTAATTGAACATATATATCCTTGCCATGTTCGTATCCCTATTTTTTTAAAAAAATGACATGTTGCTGTGTTCGTATCGTGTGGTGTCCGTGTCCTGTATCTGTATCCGTGCTTTTTGGGTGTCACTTGGATAGAGGAAGAGGAAGAGAAGGGGAAAGGAGGAACCAAAGGAGGGGGTCATGGCGGTGGAGGAGGTGGTGATGGTAGAGGAGGGGTAGGCGATGGAAGGATAAGGAGGATGCAGAGGGGGATGCCTCGATGATGCTAATTGAGGTGATGGCCGGTTGAGGTATGAGAAGGAGAAGGGAGCAGGCCAGATATTGTAGCGGCTACGACTGCGGCAAAGGTGTAGTGAGCCATATGGGGTTTGGGTTCAACGATCCGTTGCCTCAATACCACCTCTCAGATGGAAGTTTTGGCGGAGGAGAGAACTATCATTAGATCAAGCGTAAAATCGAAAAGAAACACCCTCTATTGTTTGTAAAGTCAAAGTAGTAACTACAAGACTTAAAACAACAGAATAAAAAAGACTTATAGATACATAAGATCGCAGGTTGTCTTTGGACAACACTTGGGTGCTCTCGACAGTTTGCGAAATGTTACCGGTTTTGGTCTCCTCCTCCTCTCTTGTTGCTGAAACCTCCTCCTGAGGTTTGGACAACAGGCAACAGGCGTTGGGGACTTCTCACTGGATGAAACCTTGATGCAAGGCTTTGGTTGTTGGAATTTGAGGAAGAAACAGTTGCGGTGGGAGGGCATAACCCTTTTCTGAACTCATCTTCTCTCGGCTCTCGGAGCAAGCTGGAACTAGGGCTGACTGTGGGACTTCTTGGTTGCCTCTTGGCTCTTCTTCTTCTTCTTGCTACTGCCAAAGGCTTCTTTGGATGCTATTGAGGCTGGCAGCAAGTTGGAAAAGATATCTGTAGTAAGGTGGCTGCAGGAAGGAAAAAGGGCTGCAGATCTTGCAAACTGCATCCGTTCCTTCTTTCCTCTCTTCTCAACTTAAGGTCGATTGGTTTCTTAAGAGGGGGCACGACTTGGATTGCTTTAGGATGCCTTAGATGGGGGCACACCCATTGTTTTATAGGGTGAGGGTGTCCCATGTTTTTAGGATTTAAGAACTTTCCTTGTAGGATGCATATGGCTAGGACTTTCCTTGTAGGGCTGCTGCACCCCCCTTGCTTGGTGGCTGCCCATATTTGGGTGGGAGCTGCCCTAATCCGAATCCTAGTAGGACTGGGATTTGGGTTAGTGGGCTGCTGTGATATGAGCTTTGCTTGGTCGAATAATGCTGTGAGGCTTCAAGTGACCCTTCAATAAGGGTCAGCCAGTCTAGTTGAGTGTTATTGAGATCGTCACTGATCATGTAGAGGAGACATGGTGGAGAAGGGAGTAGTGCATAGATTGTCAAGCCTACAGCTGCCGCGGAAGTGCAGAGAGAGTGTGCACCTCGTTCCCTTTCTCTTCCATTAGCGAAATTTGATCAAGTTGCAGTTTCTTGTTTCTAGTTTTGTGGCCCTTCAAATTATTCCATTCTCTGCAATTAACCATAACCAATATTCAATGTTGCCGATCATGTTGGTTTCTATTTTTACCAGCTATGCTCTCAAAAGATTTTTGCGTACATTGCAAAATTGTTTTTTCTAGCCTCTATTTTCCTTTTCATTGTTTCCTGCATCTACATAAGAGGCTTTTTTTTTTGTATGTTGTAAAACTTGAAAATTCTGGTGATAATTCCCAATATCTTTATTTGTGTCATTTCTTATTTTTCCTTATGAAGGCATGCCTGAATATGACTGGCTTTGCATTTAGTCCAGATGGTTTCTAGGTACTGCTTGCTTCCTTGTTTCAGTCAGTCACAGAAACCTGGTTTGTTGGACATTAATGTTAATTTCAGTCTTTTGGTCTATTGATCCAAACTTAAATGAAAAATATTGCAGTTTAGGTACTGCTTCCTTGTTTCAGTTAGTCACAGAAAACCTGGTTTTTTTTATATTAATGGAAACTTTAGTCTTTTGGGTTCTACTGATCCCAAACTTCATGAAATATTGCAGTGTCAGGAAATCCAGTTGGCATCCATATCCATGCTGTGTTTATCTCCAAGGCCTCTGGTGAAATAGTGAAGAAGTATGCAGGCCGTGCTGGTTTGGAGTTCTGGATTATACCCACCATTGACAATTCAGCATGGTCAATTATGGCCATCTCTTTCATATCACTACTAGCCATGTCTGCTGTGCTTGCTATGTGCTTCTTTGTCCGTAGACACCGTATAAGGCGTGAACAACCTCAAGTTCCTTACATCCGAGAGTTCCATGGAATGAGTAGTCGATTGGTGAAAGCAATGCCAAGTCTCATATTCACCTCTGTTTTGGATGATAATTGCACGTCAACAACTTGTGCTATTTGCCTAGAAGACTACACTGTTGGTGAGAAGATCAGGATACTGCCCTGTCGCCATAGTAAGTATCTTGATCACAACTTAGTCACCATTTAGTTTTTTTTATTGTTACTGATAACAGAGGGCATTTGATCCTAGAAAGCTACTCCTTGAACTTACCCTTCTAGATAACAGAGGGCAGTTTTTTAATTCATAACACTGTCATGTCAGCTTAAGCTAAGGACCTCAATACAAACTCATCCAGAGAAACTGCCTCTGAACAGCAAGTACTGCACATTTTAGGTTGTTTGCTTGCAAAGAATACACATGGTGGTTTGCGGAATTCCTTTATAGTCGGTCTATCATGAGTAGCAACTTACTAATCACTATTAACCAGATTATAGAACTGAGCTTGGATACTCTTGTTTTGGCAAAACAGTCTTATGCCATCACACTTTTTCTTTGTTCTGAAGAATGCCCATGCTCCATGATGCTAAATGCCTAGCTTTTGTCTAGAAACCATAAAATTTCATCTTCGTGAGCTGATGTATTAGCATTCTTATTGGTATCCCACACTTATCAAGTTCTTGATTTATAGCTTGAAATGATCGTGCTGCTATCTTGACATCTAAGAAGCACAAACACATGCTTTTGGTGGACGTGTCAATGTCCGACATGTATACGTCGTCGACACGGCCTGACACATGTCCAGCATGTGTCCAGCCATGTCTTTTTTTTATTTATTTTCATTTCTATTTGTGGGACACGACAGTGCTCTCACTTTGCTCCTGTGTGCTTCATCGTGTGGCCCTCACGTGTAGTGCTGCGCTCATGTGATCCTCACGTGAGAGATATCTGCTTCGGATTCAGCATGGAGACAGGTTGTCAACATCATAAGGAAATAAATTTTGAGATTGTCGTAAGGAAAGATATATCAATTATATCTAGAGATTGTTAAATATTATTTGATACAGTCAACCTTTATTTTAGATACTTACATTTAGATGATCTTAATTGTTTCAACCTGTATGATGATTTTTATTTGTTCACATTGTTGAGTTTATAAAATTTCAGTATAAATACTATAAAACTCATTCTAATCGAGTATGTATATACATGTGCCCTCGCCGTGTCCATGTCCCATTTTTTTTAAAAATGGTGTGTTGCCATGTCCATGTTGTGTCATGTCTGTGCCCCATGTCCATGTCCGTGTCCGTGCTTCTTAGCTTGGCACAATGTGGGATACATGAAGTATAAATCATGTGCTGATAACTGTTGCAGTAAGCAGCCGAGCATCAGGCCAAATTGATATGTCTATATATGTTCTATTTTTCATTTTTGTGGCATATATTTATGCTACAGATAAATGAGTCAGCATTTCAATCAGATGTTATGTGCCTTTATAACAGCAGCTGCATTCTGTCCTTCAGTAAATTCAGTCCTACTCTACCTTCATTCGGAGTTTCCATGCCTTTTTCCAAGACAGCAACCCAGTTATAATTATCAGATCTGAACTGTTTCACCAGGACTTCATGAAGACTGCTTCAGTTTCTGCAATAACATTTTTTATGAGTATGAACATACTGATCCAATAAGTCTGGGTACTGAATATAATAAGACTATCAATTGTCTATTAAGGTATGAAAGAAACATGTTGGCCCAACTTTTAGCCTGCTGTTAATCTTGTCAACCAGTCCAGAGCAAACATTGTAATTCAGTTTAATTGAAATAATAGATTATGATTTAACTCCTTATGCTATGTGTATATTCAGTTATTTTTTTGGGCTATTTTAGGTTTCTTTTCCCCCTTTGCCCTGTTGTTCAATATACTAATTGTTTCTGAGATTGGTGAAGTTCACATCCTCTTTACAGTGCAACACTTACTTTGGAATTTGATCTCCTACTCAAAACTAGCCTTCTAATTTCATAGAATGGCAAAATAGTTTGTGTTAATCTTCATGGCCCGCTTCACATTTAAATTGTCAGCAACCCCAAGCATGGATACCTTAAAAATGCTTGGTGTATTGATATTTGTTGACACACAGTATGTACTTAAATCATATTATGATCCTGGCACCATTGATTAACATTTGCATATATGTAGAATATACATATATATATATATATATATATATATATATATATATATATCTTCTCTACATGAGGGACATGTAAATAATTAATAATATGCACATAGAGTTGACTGCTGACTTAATCCTTTACATTTTTCTCATGGGTGCTACAGATTCTTTGTCCCATCTTTGAGCTTTCGTATTCAGATATGCCAGTCATGTGATAGTATATTTTACTCTTGTCGTGGTTGCTTATGATATGTGATTGTCCAATATGTTCAACCATTAACTTTGTGTGTAATATTAGGCGTAATTTACTCTTCCATTCTAACTTTCTTTGTTGAATATTGAACAGAGTTCCATGCATTTTGTGTTGATTGCTGGCTCACTTCTTGGAGAACATTCTGCCCTGTTTGCAAGCAAGATGTTAGGGCAAGCATAGCCAACCTTCCAGCTTCAGAGGGTACTCCCTTACTTTCTTCTGGTGCAGCAACTCCGGCTTCTAATGCAGGATTATCATCATATCACTCGTCCATGGCAGCATCCCCAGCCATCCACATATCTACAATGCCTCCCGGCCACAATCAAATTCCCGGCCACATTCATTCTCTAGTACTCTTAATTCCCCAGCTATTCAACTTGCTCCAATGCCTTCCCAATCACAATCAGGTTCATTCTCTACTGTCTATCGCATCCCTAACCTGCATAGGTCTTATGGTCACTCACCATCTGTTCCTATAAGTAGAAATTCTTTAGACCGCGGAAATGCATCATCTCACAGATCTCGCTCTTATCTTGTATCTCCTCACTCCATGGGTAATCCCATTTCCTCACCTTTGAACTCGAGGCTTGCGTCTTCTTATCTTCCTGGTTCAAGTAATGCATCGCCCAGCTATCTTGCTGCATCTTCCAGTCGGCAGTCATACTTGAGACATTGTACTGAATCATCGGCAAGTCTATCTGCTTTGGCCTCGGCACAATCTCTGCCAGGATGTTGATCTATGTTGAATATTCTGGACTGGGGTCCCGAGTTGGGTACGGATGCTGCTTTTGTCTGCATGATTTCTTCTTGGTTTTATGGGTTGTCAGATCCTAGATGGAAGCATGAGTTGTACTACCAGAGATGCTCAGTTAATCCATTGCACTGCAACAATATGGCGGTCCCTGTACTCTGTTAGCATTTGGGTTTCATAAATTTAATGTGTTCGGCTGTCATCGTTGTGTGAAGGGACCATGACATGCTACCGTGCTTTGTTCTATAGAAGGGTCAGTTCATTATTTGTATACGGGATGGAACATTCACCCGACTTCATTTGTACGAGGCCTCTGTAATCTAAAATTGGGTTATGTCTACTCTAGGATCCAACTGGCAAGAGAAAAAACCGCAATGTTCCTCGATTGTTGGATGCATCAAACCTTGTGGTTTGTCCTCAAGAATGCTGCTGTGAAGATGCTTTGCAGATACAAGATTTTCTTTGTTCACTTGGTTTATGTTGATCCATGTGAAATAGATGTGATGTCAACCTTGTATAGTTCATCTTTTCTTGCTGCAGTCATTTTATCTGCTCAGTGATTTGCTACTGAGTTGGAACTGCTTTCTAACATCCACTCCTGCAGGTAAAGTCCCATCTCCAAGCCAAAAACTCTTGTTGCTCAACTACTATCATAAACCCTGTCAGCAAAATCACTTGAATGCTGGGAAATTGGAGACAGTTTTTGCATCTCATATTCTTTTCATCTGCAAGATGAGGCAAGACTGTTCACTGTAGCTGAACATGGTTGCCGGGTGCATGTCAACAGTTCAAGTGCTGGTATAGAGTTCCAATAGGATGCCTCCTTGATTGCTAATGCTCCCCTTGTTGACACCTTTTTTTTCTCTGGAGCTCTGCTAAGAGAGTTACTGAATCTGCTCTCCGTGTTCTTCGTTTGCTTACAGGCTTTCATTCTTCCAGAATGGCAGTCAAGGAGGATGCCACAGTTCCCAAGTTAATTAGAAACAAAGGTGGATTACATTAAACATCTTAGCATTTGCATTGGTGTCGATGTAGATGCTGATGATCCTTTCATTGCACATCTTAGCATTTGCATTGGTGTCGATGTAGATGCTGATGATCCTTTCATTGTTTTGCATCGCTCGGTATTTGCAGAACAACATTACCCTTTTTGCATTGTTATCAACGTAGATGCAAAGTGGCATCGCTATATGTCTAATCTATGCTGGCATCAATGTAGATGTCGAGTGATCTTTTTATCGCTCTATATTTGCATTGGTGTTGACATAGTTGTTGAGTAGTGCCGATGTACACGTAGAGTATCGTCGTTTGCGATGTTTTTTTTTCTCCTCTCCTTTTGTTTTACTTCTCGTCGTCGTCATCCTCTATCATTAAAAACATAATTATGATATTAAAATTATTTTTGTGTTCATCATTTTCATATTTTCGGTGGTAAAATCAAACACATTAGCGTAAACGAAATTAGATATTTTATTTTTATAATTATAAAAATTTTAATATAATTTTTTAAAATATAGAGATAGAGACGCTAAAGAGTTTGGACTAATATGTAATTAGATTTTTTTTTCTTTCTTTTTGAAGATCCAACGGTTGATATAAGTCGTTCTATCTCTCGCCCGCTCGCTCGCTCGCGTCTCTGCCCTCTGGAGCTTGCTTTCTCGCCCTCCTATGGCTTCGCTGGCCCCTCCCCTCCACTCGCGCCCTTCCTTCTCCCCCTCTCTGCGGCTCAGGAAGAGCTCCGCCCCCCGCGTGTCCGCCACGCTCGTCGTCTCAAACGTGGTTAGCTCCCTTCTTCTGCCCTTCGTCTTACTATTTCTTGGGGCCGTAATCATCTTCGCCCCGCTCCACTGTTCTGATTCCTTTTGCCCCTTCATCCGGACGAAACCCTATGCTCTTTAGCCGGTTTCTTGAACTTCTTCGTCTGATGAAAGAAGCGGTTTTGTTGGTTGGATTGACGAATCTATGATGAAAGAAGCGGTTACATTGGATTTAGTTGATAGTTGATGAAGGTATATGCACTTGAGCAAGAGAAGGCCCGGCACCTGAGTCAGCAGGACAATCATCAGTTGCTATGTAGCAGAATTGCTCGTATTGTCAAATTTTGTCAAAACTTTCTCCTTTGAGCTCCCCGTCTGTGCCTAATGGAACACAATTTGGGATATCGAGATGTGATATTGTTGTTCTTGTTGTTTAAACGTTTGATTCTAATGATCAAGTTGCTGATTAGGAACGAAACTAGGGCTTCATGGCCTGTTGTTGGGTAGTGTGGTTTGTTAAAAATACCGATGCTTTTCTTACAAGATTCTAGACTGCATTAGGATATGCATCTTGTGAGGATAGATAGTGACTTGTGGCAGCATCACACAGAGTAATTTATGATATATCCTATTATTTGTTCCTATCCGTGGCAAGTTGTCTGCTGATAGATAACTGAGACAAAGTATGATCCTCTCGCACAGATTATTATTCTCCTCGGAACCTATGCCTGAAACTGCCTTTGTTTACCTTGGCTATATGCATGCATTGTTACTAGGGTGGCACTGTGTTTTATTTGTTTTGATTAATTGAAATACTTAATTTGCCTTATGCTGTCTTTATGTTTGATTTTGGCATAATAATGATGTGGAAAATAGATTTTTTTTTCCCAAACAAATTATGCTTAGCTTGTTTTGGTCTTATATGTTTAAGAGCTACACATATTTTCTCACCTTTAATACGCCTTTCTATTGGTTGCACGTCTAGTAGTCATTCAGACTTATGGAGTGTCTGTATTGTACGTATTGATAATCTCTCGTATGGAAAACTTACATAGAAACCTTTTTCTCAATCATCCCCTATTGCTGCTGAGAAAGTTGTTCATTCTGTTTCCTTGTCTATATTTCACTATGTAAAATTGCCGATATAGCATCGTATGTAGTGAGGCTATGCTATCATCAGTGAGTCTTTGTCACCACTAGGTTGCATCATGTAGGTAACCATTTCCTTTTAGAGTACTTTTCCCTGCCATTAAGCAAAGCCTTTTTTAAAAAGTAGCTCTTCTTTTTACATAGTTGCAGATAGTTATATTGCTTGATGAATATCCAAATAAATGACGGTAGCTTCTTGGTTATGTATGTTAATTGTGTACAAGCTACAGATCTATGAAATTGAGAAAGAGTGTACTGCAGGTTGCTGCTGAAACGTCCCTAAGTTGGTCCTCAAAAGAGAAACTCAATCTTTCAAGCAAATGGAATCAGAGCCCCCACCAAGAAATTGATTGGGAAAACTTGGAGGCTGATTTGTATCACTGGACGAGGCCATTGCGGCCTGTGCAGGTATAAGACAATGTGTGCTCCAGAGATTGTTGATGAATTGATATCTTGCACTGCAAATCCATTTAGTAATCGTTCACGGGAAGTTTATGTTGTGGCATTATCTAATAGTTGACGAGTGAATCTTCACCTTGAACTTTGCAGTGGTACCCTGGTCATATTGCTAAAACAGAAAAAGAACTAAAGGAGCAGCTGAAGTTAATGGATGTTGTCATAGAGGTTCGAGATGCTAGGATTCCCATGGCTACTAGTCATCCTCAGGTTATTTTGTAATTTTTATGCATGAACTGCAAGCAAACTGCCAATTTTTAACCAATTGTGCTTTGAGTAACCAGATGGATTCCTGGCTTGGAACTCGGAAAAAGATTTTGGTTTTGAATAGAGAAGACATGATATCTGCTGCAGACAGAAATGCATGGGCGACATTCTTTGCAAGGCAAGGAATAAAAGTTGTTTTCTAATGGGCAGCTTGGAATGGTACACCAAAATCCTTACATGCTATGGCTTTTATGGTCATCAGTGGTCACAAATTAGTTTTTTGTTTGTATGCAGGGAACCATGAAACTTGGGAGACTTGCAAAGTCATTAGCTGTTAGTGTGAATACCAAACGTAGAGCAAAAGGACTACTCCCTCGTCCAGTAATGCATTTTCCAGTCTTTCTTGAGCATATTATCTTTTGTCATATTCCTTTTTTTTTTTCTTAATTTTGAGCAAGATGTTGGGTGCACTCACCAATGCTATATTCCAATAGAATGTGGGCATATGCTTGTTGTGACTGCTAATAAAAAGCAGTTTATTATCTTTATACATGTATATAACAGCTAACCAGAATGCATGTGTACCTGAAAAACACATACATCCTGGTATACTTATAGAATGAAACTGAATTGAGAAAAATCATGGTACCGTTGGATAGCACAAAGAAGGAAGAAAAGGCCCAAGGGCTTTTAAAGAGGATATCCTTACTTTCAGTCGAATTATTTCAGTAGTGAGCTTTTGAACTTTGTTGTTATTCCTCGTTTCCTTTTATCATTAACTCTGATCGAGAATCCAGTATTAGTGGAATCCTTTGGTTTATGACTACCAAGAACATGCTTGGTTGTGAAGATGAGGAGGACTTTACTTTGAATGGTTTGAGTTAATCAAAGTGGATCCTCTTAGTTAAGGTTCATACATCACTTGTTATATAGCAACAAAATTTACCAAGGATCTTTTTATATTCTTGAGCATTTGTTTCACAAGTGCTTCCCTTAGCAGAAGGCATAATATACTATTTATTGGCTCATAGTATCAAATGATTTTTTTCATGTATACTTCTTTAAGTATAATCTGTGCTGTTCGATGATCGATGAGAATATGAGATCCTTATACTTCTGTGTAACTGTTGTAATGTTCTGGTTCATTGGACAACCCCATTGATGTGCTATGTTCTCCTTGCTGCATAAGCTTCTGACTGAGAATTCATGTTTCTTGTTGATCAATAATATCTATTTCTTGTACTTCCTATCAAGTAGTATTTTTTATTCTATTAAAAAGCTAAATTGTTGTCATCTGTTTCTTGAGCTTCCCAATACGTATTTGCTTGACCTTGAAAAACAGCAAATGCTTGAAGTTAGTTTTATGGAAGTTTAAGGTTCTCTTTGATTCCATAGAATCATTCAATTTCATCTGAACAGTATCTTGTAGACGATGATAAATGGATTATATATAGGTTCAGTTATTCTCAGGTTTTGTTTTCTCCATGAAATAATTTATAATAACAAGTTTGAAATGTATGATATACCTTCAAAGTTGGGAACATTGCTTTGACTGCTATTTTCTCAATGATTTTCTTGTTTTTGGTACAGGTGCGTGCTGGAATAGTTGGTTATCCCAACGTAGGTAAATCATCTGTAATAAACCGTTTGCTGAAGCGAAGGATGTGTCCAGCTGCTCCTAGACCTGGAGTTACGAGAGAACTTAAGTATATCCTCTGTATTAACGTATTGTTTTTAAAAGGGTTTCTCATAAGAGACACTGATAATCTACCCTAATATACAAAGTTATGTCTAGATAAACTCTGCAAATCCTTATGTTTGATCTCATTGGAATAGGAAAATCTTGTTGGGTTTCTGATGTTTCTACATGTCAATGTTTTTTGGACAGATGGGTACGTTTTGGTAAAGATCTGGAGTTGTTGGACTCTCCTGGCATATTGCCAATGAGAATCAGTGATCAGGCAGCTGCTATCAAGCTTGCAATATGTGATGACATTGGGGAGAGGTCATATGATGCTGCTGATGTAGCGGCCATTCTCGTGCAAATGTTGACAAGACTTCCTGAAGTAGGTTGGTTCTTTCTCCCACTGACTCCTGAACTCTCCAAAATAGTTAAAATCTTTCCTCTTTCCCAGTTTCTTATAACATATCTATCCATATATATCCTTTGTGTGTTTATGTATAAAAGGATGAACACAGGGCACACGGCTCTCACTAATACGAGTTTATGTAGCCTCACCCCTTTTAGGAAAGAGTTTGCTTATATGACTTGAATCTTGATCACTCTGGCCAGAGACCTTACTAATGTACCAAGGTTGGTCATCGTTTTGAGTATGTGTAGAGATATGTACTTGACAAAAAATACCTATAGCACATGACATCCATTCCCTTTAGTTGACTATCTTCTCTGAGTTCTTATCATGGCTTATGTGTTTGCGTTAATGCAAAAGGTGGTTTTCCGAGATTTTTATCTTGTACATGAAAGATAGAAGTCACAAATACTGTGATGGTAATGTTATTAAGCATGTGAGACTCTGAGCTCACATGGACTGAGAATCATCATCCTTGAAAACATTGCAGTCTTAGATAGTTTTTCTGTGGTGCAAGGAGCTGTTCACTGTTGGGAGCCCCATGCTTGGACTCGGGTAATCTCTCGAGTGCTTATTTTGCTGGCTAGAAATAGCTGCCTCCATTTTTTTCTCAATAAATAGTTAATACCCCTTGACAACATTCTGTCAATGGTGATACCTACCCTGTAACTTGTTAATGTTTAATAACCACTTGTGTGGGTTAGATATCCACAAGGAAAATGGAATTCAACAGTTGATAGCCAAGTCTCCTCTATTTACTAAACAGGTTTTTTGTGTATATTTCAGCCCATATACTAGACTTTCTGTTTGTAAACGGTGAGTTCATCGCACGACGTCCTATTTAAATGCATTTTGCACTTTACACTTTCATGCTACTCTAAAAGTTTATAAATTAAACAGTTAGGAGGCGTTTTCTATCTCATTTTCCCTCTCTGCTAATCAGATCATCATGCAACAGGTTCAGAAACTCTTTGCAAACGCTACAGGATTGATTTACATGATCAGTGTGGTAAAACGTATGCTTCCTTCTTTCACAAATTCTACTGATACCTTGCCGCTGCCCCTGAATGTTAATTGGTCTTCTTGGCATCAATTGCTGCAGATTTCTTCAGAAGCTTGCTCTTCAACTGTTCAATGGAGATGTTAGCCAGGCAGCTTTCCGCATCTTGAGTGACTTCAGGAAGGGAAAGTTTGGTTGGGTTGCCTTAGAAAGACCTCCGAGGTGAAGCTGTTACTATTGAATATCTGTATATTCTTCAGCAGTGCTTAGGCCTAGAAGAGATAAACAAGAAGAATATCCTGCAAGCAACTCCTGATGAACTTGGCTCCAAAGAAGATGGAGCACCTAAGTCCTCACATGCAAAATTACATGGATAGGTATGTTGTAACTCCAGTGAATTAAACATTTATGGTCCTTAACAATGATTACTTGGTCCAAGTGATTTGTTTAGCTAATCTGGCTCGATGCTGCATTGATTCTCTAATTGGTACATCATTTTAGACAATTCTACTTGTGTTTGAAATCCCTGAACATAGAGCATAATTAGATTATTTGCACCCTCTCTCCTCATGTGGCAATTTTACAAATGGCCGTCAGACAAAAGTCTTAATCATGTATGCATTGCAGGATCAAGATGAACCTCAAAGGTAGAGCTTGATACTACAAAACTTACATGCAATCCTACTTTATTTTCTATCTTTGTCCAAAAGAAAAATAAATCAATGATAGGCTCTGCATGCACAAAATCTGAAAGATTCTTAGTTAGAGATCTGAAGGACTATCACTACATTTAAAATCCTCAACTTTTAACTAGTGCCATCCAATTCCTGGCCTCTTTTAGGTTTGAGCCAAGGCCATAGAAGTGGTGGTGGTGGAGAGCCAAGTGACTTCTCCAACCTCCATTTTGTTGCCCCCACAAGGAGGATCAGAGGAACCAATCATCTGCCCTGCACTTGCTTTAGAAAACTCCACTTGCTGCTCTGTCAAGCTTCAACTGTGGATGAGGTGGTACACCAGAGTCTAATAAATGCTTTGAACTGGGCAAGAAGAAGGCCACCTTGTCATTGTTCCATTCTTGGTTTCACAGAAATCCTTTCCTCTTCAAACAAGCAGTTCACAGGCTGCTATCAGTTACTGTTTAATGAACTACCTGTTGTGGATGTGTTTGGATATAGTTTAATGGTCTCCCCTCCTCTCTCTCTCTCTCTCTCTCTCTCTTCTTAGTTCCTTTTCCAGTCTGGAGCAGTTAAGCTGCACCTTTCCTTGCCCCTTCTAGTTTTCAAGTGGGATTTAAGATTGTTTAAGCAAGCATGTTTGTTAGTAATCTTTAAACATTCTGCTTCAATATGAATCCTATCTCCAATCTTAAAAGTTACCTGTGCAGGCATTCTTCCAAGCTGAGGTACAACAGAACCCAGAAAAGAGTTAAAGGAAAAGAAAGTTACACAAAGTTTTCAAATAAAACTCTGTAAGCTGGTCTGCATCTAAAACCCACAAGTTGGATCTGATGCACCTTCTCTCCCTGCATCATTCTTCTTGATGTTTGTCACAGTCTAACACAATTAATTGTCAAGGATGCCATTTTTCAGAGGACCACATGGAATGCAACCAGTGAATCCTTGGTTTGGTGAGATCCATGAGCTTTTTATTTGGTTTGCTCCTTAATTTAATGTGCATGCTTTCCCTCCCATTTGACAGCAGTCCAAATTATCCACTGAATCTGCAGCTCAAGATCACTGCTGCCAACAGCCAAGCACAATCATCTGATCCCAATTCCCAGCCAACCAATACTTAAATCCATTGCAGCTGAAGCAGACAGCTCTTGGTGGCTCAGAAGGCATGTGCTTTAGCTCTCCAATGGAACATTGTCCCCCCCACCCAACCATTATTGCATTGCTTTCAGAGTCTGGAGAACTGCACACTTCAACCAGAAATGTAACAGTTAAAACCAAGGCCAACTTGTCCCAGAGCTACTGCAAACTGGCATGGCCAAGGAAGACTTGAACACCTCCATTCTCTCGCCTAACCTAATTAAAATGTGGTGAAAGGACAGCAAGAATAAGTGGAGATGATAAAGGTTGTAAAAGTTAGGGCTACCTTCTCGGTCAAATGGACAAGGCACTACTGAGTGGCTGAAGTCAATGCCCTCGCATATATATAAAACACCTCCACCGCAAGAGCTTCTTCCCTTGGCCACACATCATGGGCAGGTCTCCTTGCTGCGAGAAGGCGCACACCAACAGAGGAGCTTGGACCAAGGAAGAAGACCAACTGCTGATCGCCTACATCAAAGCCCATGGCGAAGGCTGCTGGAGATCTCTCCCCAGAGCTGCAGGTCTCCGCGGTTCATGTCGCGGGCGTTTCGATGGCTTCGTGCTGACGCTTCTATCTCACTCGAGCTGCGTTCCTGATGCAGGCCTTCTGCGGTGCGGCAAGAGTTGCCGGCTTCGGTGGATCAATTACCTGCGCCCCGACCTCAAGCGAGGCAACTTCACGGAGGAGGAGGACGAGCTCATCATCAAGCTCCACGGCTTGCTCGGGAACAAGTAAATGTCTCGGTAGACTTGCGCTCGATGCTCCTGCTCTTGGAATTTTACCACCTACTTCTCCTCTGATGATGCCGATGCTTTGTACGTGTAAGATGGTCCGTCATCGCGGGGCAGTTGCCGGGAAGGACCGACAACGAGATCAAGAACTACTGGAACACCCACATCAAGCGCAAGCTCGCCGGCCGCGGCATCGACCCGCAGACTCACCTCCCGGTGCGCGGCGGCGCCGCCACGCCAGGGAAGGCCTCGAAGCCGCCATCGAGCGCTGCCTCGCCGGCGGAGAGGGAGAGGTGCCCCGACCTCAACCTCGACCTCTCGATGAGCCTCTCTTTCTCTTCTCCGACGCCGTCGGAGGTGTTTGCAGCGGCGGACGCCACAAGCGGTCCTACTCCGGCAGTCCCACCTCGTCCTGCTCATGCCATTTGTTTGTGTTGCCACCTGGGTCTCCAAAGCAGCGAAACTTGCGGCTGTCGAGAAAACCCTAGCCATCATGCTCTCAGATACTACAAACCCTTGGAACAAGGGCAACAGACACATTAACTGTAGTGGATTCCACCGCTGGATTCAGACGATGCAGACTGTAAGACTGCTTGTCGGCTTCACTCATCCACCACTGTTGCAGCATCTGAAGTGTGATGAGAAGCTTTTTGTCATGGCTGGAGAGCATGTGAGGTGTTCCAGGTAGGTAGCCAAACATGCAGTAAAGAATCCAAGGACATGGAGACAAATGGAAAGGTGTAGAGTTCGGTAAGAGATCGAAACTTGCTCCAGCTTGGAAGGCTGGTCGGACTGTGTCTTGTGCTGAGTGTAGCATTTGTTGTTGTACTGATACAATTTGTCTTCTCTCCTTCCTCCTTTTCCTTCTTTCTCCATGGAAACTGCTCATGTGTGTGGGAATCTTACTGTGCTCCATGAAGGAATGAACAGTTCTTACATCATAGTTCAGAGATTAGTTTTTTTTATTATTATTTATAATCTTATATTCCTTTTTCTCTTAATAGATGATGAAACGAAATGAATTAAAGATAAAAGACGAGAATACGACAAATAGTCTTTGACGTTTGTTATAATGATTTAACGTTTTTAGGGTTATATAGGTTCTATAATGATAAAAAAAAGTCTTCTAAGTAGGGTGAGGAGAGTCAACTATAGTAGGGTGGTGATGACTGTAGAGAAGAAAAAGAAAAAGAAAAGAGAAAAGTAGAAACTATTTTATTATTTTTTAAGGGATTATGAATGATAAGAAGGGGCTTTAAATAGTAAGCTCTTTCAATTAATTAAGAATAAATTCATTAAAAAAAATTCATATAAAGCATCCTTTATATTCTAAAAGATGAGATTATTCTTGTCGGTCATGATCACCTTTGCCCAATCATGCCATTGTGGTCACCTTCACCTCACCACGAGGCCCTTGCTTGCTCTCGACCTCGGTGCACTGGACATCTAAAGCTCATCGTCATTGGTTGATTGAGTGAGGCCGTGAGCGAAGTCGATAAGGACATGACGAAGATGCTTGGTAGAGGTTTCTAGCAAAGTAATGGCGTGACAGAGAAGACTGGCTCAATGATAGTGGAGGACGAGGGTGAGAGCATACTCGAGGGTCCTAACAGCCCCTACAAGTACTCGATGGAGGGTGTGTTAGGAAGCAGAGGCGACGGTAAGAAAGAGATATTTTGTGATAATAAAGCAAAAAACAAAGTGTTCTACCATAAATAAGAAAAAAACTTGGAGGTTTTTTTTTTTTTTGGGTGAAGAACTGCCTATTAATTAAGGCAAGAATCACTAAAAAAATTGAAAAGATGGCTAGAGTTGTGTTCCTTCCATGATCTAGAACAGATGGAAGGGAAAGTGGTGGTTGACAAATTTTTCTTAAGCCAACAGAAGGTTTTTGTTCAGTGGAATGCAACATTCTTCCTCCTATGAATTGATAGGTTACCCAGCAACCTCGTCTGATGAGAGATGTCCTCCTCCTCTTCTTCTTCTTCTTCTGTGGACCAGCGAAGCTTAAGAAACCTCCATGATCATCAGCCAGAGACAGACAGTTGGTGGTTCCTTCCAGTTTGGCAGCCGGATGACGACACAAAGCACGGCCAACAGTTGCACTGCTTTCTACCTTCCTCTTCTCTCTCAACGCGTATCTCGGGGTGTGCGCCGAGTCCTTCACTCCTCCATGCAAGAAACCGGAGTGGGGTCAGATTCTAGAGAGCTTTTGATCATCGACAGCCTTGGTGGCTCGGCCATCTTCCTGTACCAACCAGCTTGTCCCACACATTCTGTCGTCCTCTTTCCTGTCTGTCCTCCACCGAGTGAAGCTTTAGAGAAGTTGCCAAAGCGTCCGACTGCGGCGTTAGGTACGCCAAAGAGAACAGGAGAATTAGGTGAGCGCAAGCTGTTTGTCAGAATGTAAATGACAAACATTTGGTAATTGGCTCAAGATCCCAGTGCCTGATTCCTTTAACGCTATTGTTCAACATTCCGACAGTAATAGTATTATTATTATTGCTATTGTTGTTGTTTAACATTCCTTTAAGGCACAGTCTCATCCACATCTACTTTGCTTTGTGCCATTTTTTCCGGCCTCATGGAAACTGAGATTGAAAGGAAGAAAGAAAAAAAAAAAGTCTATTCATGCATCCGTTTTCTTCTTTGTTTCCAAATTAGTGTGTTGAAACAAGATTTCTTTTTTCCTTTTTTTGCTTGAAGGATCACATGAGAGCCGACCACGGGATTCATATGATTTGCATAAGAAAATTTACAACCTACAACAAAACAGTAAGCATGACCGATGACTGCTTTTGGATTCATATGATTCACATGCAGAATAGAACAGATTCGTTTAATCCGACGTCAGTCACTATTGGAATGGATTCTGAGTCAAATCTAGCATTAAACATGGTGAGAAGTTGGAATAGCTAAGGTTTGACTTTGGATCCTGGTGATGAGAGAGGAAAGGAGGAGAGTAAGCGGTCAAGATCATGCGACTTCCGTCCTCGCCACCACCGACGGTCAGCCGGCGAGCTCCTCCTCCTTGTGAGTCTCGATAACGAGGTCGGACATGGGGAAGGCAGCGCAGGTGAGCACGTAGCCTGCGGCGATCTGGTCGTCGTCGAGGAAGCTGGCGTCCGACTGGTCCAGCTGCCCCTGGACGATCTTGCCGGCGCACGACGAGCACGACCCGGCGCGGCACGAGTACGGCAGGCCGATGCCCTCCTCCTCCGCCTGGTCCAGGATGTACGTGTCGTCGGGGCACACGATGTTGAACTCGCCGTCGGGGGTGATCAGCTTGACGTTGTACGTGGCCATGGCGCGGACCCGGCCGCGCCCGGCGTCGACGCCGAACAGCGACCGCCCGGCCTTCTGCAGGGCGGAGAACCCGACGCTCGCGTTCCCGTGGCGCCGGGCGAAGGGAGCGCCGAGGGCTGCGCCGGGGACGGCGACGGTGGCCGAGGCTGCCGCCATGGAGACTGGAGCAGAGAGGGGAGATGGCCTGAGGAGTGCAGCTGAGCAAGTATTGTAGAGCGGGAGGGAGCGTGGCCGGTGGATCTTATCCTGGCACGTGGCGGTATGTCAATGGATGGCATCTCACCGTTGGGTGAGCTTTGTAATCTGTTGACGATTCAGCAAGCCAATCAAATGTTTGGGATGATGGATTGCAGCCAACCAAATATATTCCTAAATATGTGCTCGTTTAAGTATCCAAAATAATATTCCTCGAGCTTACAATGGTATGACAGTCAATGAGTTTGGGTTTTATTTTTATTAATTGAAGGTTGAATCGAGTAAATTTGTTTTGGAGGCAAAAATTTATTTCATATCTTAAAAATGGGGGTAATGAGTCCATTAGCAGTTCGAATGCACTATTAATTTTGTTAGTTCAAGATGAGAGATAATAGCTTAGTATCAATTATGTAATTATCATCTATTTTAGAAAATTAAATCCTTTAGCAAGAGAATATTTTTCTTAAATGTCATGCTGACATGGCAGTGGTATATGATTTAGGATTAAAGTTTGTTCATCACAAAGTATAATATTTATATAAGCAATGCTCTTGTTTGGTTAAGTGCATCTAACACTTTTGTCGTATTTTCAACTTAAATTACTTTAGATATGTGACACCTAAGTGATACTCATCTATAAGGGTTAGCCTAGACTTTAATTTCATGTAGATCGTGAAGAACCTACACAGTCGAAAAAAAAAAGGTTCAAAAGAAAAATATGCAGATAATATATTATCGTTGTGCACAAAAATGATAAGATAATCAAAATAATAAGCAACACAAAGTAAGTAACGTTTATTAGATACAAAAAGTCTCGAAAGTGAGTCGAAGGAGCACACATTAAGGGTATTCTAAAAGTAGATATAGACTCCATATTCACTTAGTATTTTTGGCGAATATAAAGTGAGCACACTAAAACATTATATCACCCCTCAGATATATACCTAAGGCTCAATCCACCCTAGTGCCACCTAGGAGTTTTGAAGTGTTGAGATACCTAGAGTTTCGAACAGTAAGACTATTAATAAAAAATCAGCTCATGGCATATGAGAACAAGGTTGCTTTGGGCCATTTTCCCCTTCAAACACTAATACTAAATAAAAATAGGATTGATGGTAGTGTTTCTAGCCCTTTATATGTTGCTCTTACAAGAACACTAGAAAATACAAATAACAATAAAAGCCAAGAATCAAAAAGTACAAGTGTCAAACACCTTATTTGTATTGTTTCATAGTATTCTCCCTACACTTATTCTTTTGATGCCTTTGTCTTATATGTTAAAAATTAATCTTATTGTGCTTCTCAACTTTTGTTGAGTTGTTGACTTTGATCCGTCTACTTTGTCGCAACTTGCAACTAAGTTATTCAACTAGGAAAGTTGGAACATTTCTCATTGAGTCCTTTAGATCTGTTAATTGATAAAAGAAGAGCCTTCATGCTTGCATTCGATGCCCCTTGGAGGTGTTCCCCTCCAAAAGCTTGATTATTGTTGGTTGGAGCTTAGGCATTGCCATGTCATAAAACTTAAAGAATCCATGGCCTTCTTCTATAAAGTTTGCCTCTTACATCTTCTATTTTAAGGGATTTTTAATTATTGTAGAGCTCCACTACATAGGTGAGAAGAATTGGATTACTTTAATTGGATTCACTCAAATTCTTCAAGTTGTACTCATTTCATTATTATGGGATGATTCATGTCTCCCCACATCAATTCTTTCATCATATAGTTGAGAGTATATATGTGTCTTTTGATACTCTTCTCAAAAGTGTCATAATGTATGAAGAGCCATTGTCTATGAAAAAAAAAGGAGAGTTCAAGAATAACATGGTTATTACTTTTGTCCCCTATGGAAACTCTATGCTAATAACGATTGTCCAAGCAAAGTACCATGAAGTTGGTGCTCCTACTTGAATCTCTATTTGGATGACAAATCCCTTTGCCAATCCAAAAATAGGCTATGCCTTCGAATAGATTATTTTCATACAACCTAGATTCTTTATCAACTTTAATCTAAGTCTCTTTGTCTCTTAGTATGCTAAGAAGTTGCGTGGCTCCTATGTTCACCAATGCGCGAGTTATCTTTCCATTCATCTTCATGTCCATGAACATCAATAGGTTGTCATTTGCCTTCATCTCTTTCATTATTTCCTTATATTGCTCTCCGATTGACCTCGTTGTACATTCAATAATTGCATCACCCTATTATGGGATTTTTGTGGTGATTGCTCGTTACTACTTGATTTCGACAAACTTGAGGTTGAAGAGTTGACTTTCTCCTTTGGCCTCTACTTAGGCTTTCGGTTGGATTTCACCTCGTAATGTATTTAGCAAACACAACTCTCATGTGAGGTCTTGACGATGATTCATCGTTACTCAAACATAACCTACTCGAGCTAGAAGATTTTGCCTTTGCTCTACCCTCTCTTCCGGTTAATAAGAAGTCATAGGAGTATTAAGTACATCCTTTTATTATGGAAAATTCTATTATTTGATATTTCCACCTTACAAAAGATATTTGTTAGACTTTAGGATGTTCCTTTTAGATCCATGTCTTATTAGAGTACCTTTCTTTTATGAGCTCTTCTATCTAAAAGCTTTCAGAGATCCCTTCTCCGATGAGAACTTCTTTTTCTATCATCTTTGAAGAGAAATCTTTGAGCTTTTCCACTTCAACGAGTACACCTACTAGTTCAGTAATATTCCAACCATGTAACTTCTATTGAGCCCATGGTTTTAGATCGTATAGGAAGTAGAAAATTTTATTTTATTTTTAAATATATCTTGGACGTCTAACATTTGCATAAAAAATTGCATCATATAGTTTCAAATTATAGAGGTCCGACGAAGTTGCCATAACTTCCATCGAGCAATGAACTGTACCTTTTTTTAGCATGAACCGAGTTCATAATTCCCTCTTTTAAGCATGCCAACTGTTGATGTTATATTGACCTTGTTGCATTTCTTCCCATCATGAACGTCACAATAGTTTTGTATCATCGGCGAGATGCATCGTTACTAACACCACCTTAAAATCTTTTGATTTAGGTTGGATCGCTCTAAAGTACTATTTCATATCAAAGAAAAAGTTTTCTAACTCCTTGGCATCCCGTGCACCCCAAATCATTATACGATTTGAGAGGATGAGAGACGATCATGAGACATTCCTTTGCTCACATTCATAGCTTATAAGAGTATCGATACATGAGCTATCAAGTCCCTTGTCGTAATTATTGCACGGATTCATAATTATCGTCAACTGGGTTTTCAACACTTCTTGTATGGACTCTCCCATCTTAGAAAGCTCCCTATTTCTGTAGAGCTTCATCAAATTTTGGTCAATAATGTTGAGCTCTAGCTCTAGCTTCATCAACTACTCTTTCTTTTGTATTTTTTTTTTTATATTGTTTAGGTTCTCCTTTTAACTTTTGCCTCTTTTGTGTAAGAAAACTTGAGAACATACCATCTTGTACAATAGTGCTAGTTTTGTTACACTACCCTCTCATGATAATTTAATATGTATTTAATCCACTCTGATACTACTTTGTTATATCCTTATCTAGAATTACCTAAGACAATATAAACCTTAATCTTATGTAACCGATCTACATAATGAAAAAAATGTCAAAAAGATGAATAGACAGATAAAATGCCACTATCATGCATGAAAAGGGTAAGATAATTAGGATCATAAGTAATATAAAGCAATAAGCTTTTATTAGGGATAAAAGGGTTTTGAAAGTGGGCTAAATAAGTGCATAAAAAAGAGGCTCCAAAGGTAGATGTAAACATAATGTTCACCTAGTGTTAGGGGAAACAACTTTTTACCGTGACCCCGGGGCGCACGGCGCGAAATCCGGAAATCGGGGGTTGTCTCGGTACGGTTCGGGCCCGTCGATGGCTCCTGCTCGCGCCCGTCGAGCTCTCCGAAAGGCGGCTGCGCGCTCCTCGGTCGTCGGGGACGAGACCTGCAGCAAGGCGGGTCGGATGCTCCGCCCGACCCCTCCGACGCCTCGATCTTGGCCGTCGGCGGAGTTCCCAGAGAGTTGCGGGGGTGTTCGGGTCTACTCACCTCCCGGAGTGTTCAAGGAAAGAAAGGGTCTCCCCGCGGAAAGGGAGATGAGAGATCAGAAAAGTCCTCAAGAGAAATCTAGGAAAGAAGAGGTCCTTCCTCTAGCGGTCTTGGGAGAGAGATCCGAATCCCCCTCCTGTCTTACCTGTTCGGGTTAAATAGGTCGGACGGAGGGCATGCTTCGGCCCATCTGCGGTGGCGTCACGAGCGACCTCGCGGTCGGTGCGTGGTCGACTTAGCGGGTAGTTGGGGCGATCTTTGAGGAGAAGCGGCGTCGGTACATCACATCGTAGGCGGTTGGAGCGCGGGAGGCGATGGCGTCATCGGTTGTCTGACGGAGGAGACCAGTGTCTCGTCATGCCAATATCCTTATCACTACCCCCTCAAAAAGCCACTCCTGCGGGACAATTTGGAGGTGTTGCTCGGAAGAACACGGTTGCCGGCGAGATCTCGGGCGGAAGTTCTCTGCAGTGTTGTGTCATAATTGACCAAGTCCTCAGGATACGGTCCGAGGCGCCGCCAAGACCCGAAAGCCGGCGATCGAGGAAGCTCGAGATCTCAGAATCAACCACCGCTCGGGATAAAGGGGGTCGAGGAACCTCAAGACCTGCAGTTATAGTCACCAACCGCTGCTCGATATAGTGCCGAGCCACCGCCAAGGCCTAGGATGCCGGCGATCGAGCCGCCGCCAAGATCATGTACCGAATCGCTGCTCGGGTTAATGGGTCGAGGAGACGCCCGAGTTCCGCTTGCTGCCGACGCCCAGAATCGAGGTTGAGACTCGCGCGGGCCAATTGAACTGGGTGAGCAGCCGCCGAGGTAAGGGCCGCGACGTCCTGTCTCGCACACCCGCCGTTGGGTACTAGGGTCGAGGTCACGCATACGACTTGAAAAATCGTGATAGCCGAACCGCCGCTCGAATGTGTGGGCCGAGCCGCCGCCAAGGCCCGAAACAGAGTAGCGAACCGCTGCTCGGGATGTGTGTGGCCGAGCCGCCGAGGCCTATGAAAGAATAGCCGAATCGCCATTCGGGATAAGGGGGTCGAGGAGACGCCCGATTCTCCTGCTGCCGACGTCGAAGTCGTGTTGAGACGCGCCAGTCCTCCTCGCCATCGACCCGCCATTTTGGTACAAGGGGTCGAGGTCACGCACACGACCCGAGAAACTATAATAGCCGAACCGCTGCTCGATAAAGGGGGTCGAGGAGACGCCGATTCTCCTGCTGCCGACGTCCGGAAGTCGTGGGCTTGAGACGCCACAGTCCTCCTCGCCATCGACCCGCCATTTTGGTACAAGGGGTCGAGGTCACGACACGACCGAGAAGCCATAATAGCCGAACCGCTGCTCGATAAGGGGGTCGAGGAGACGCCCGATTCTCCTGCTGCCGACGTCCGGTCGGGGTTTGAGACGCGCCAGTCCTCCTCGCTACCGACCCGCCATTTTGGTACAAGGGGTCGAGGTCACGCACACGCACGAGAAGTTATAGCGAACCTCCGCTCGGTGTGTGGCCGAGCTGCTGCTCAAGGTCCAGAATACCAGTGGTCGAGCAGCCGCTCAAGACCTAGAAGACCAGAATAGCCGAACCGTCGTCCGGAATGGGGGGCCGAGGCGCCGCTCAAGGCCCAATATGCCAGTGGTCGAGCTGCTGCTCAAGACCTAGAAGTCCGAACCGCCGCCGCCAAAAATGGCTCGCGATTGCGATAGTGCGTTGCGAATCGGCGAGGCCGCGCGCGGGATAAGTTTCTTACCCGGGGTGTACACGCCACTCTTCATTAATATGACGCCGCGCTCGATCGCCTGATGTGATGCTATTGGGCGATGTGGGCGTGTCATCGCCTCGAGGCGAAAGGTCGAGGCCCCCTTTTCTATAAATAGGAGCCCCGTCTCTCTATCACTTTATCAGCGGAGTTTTCATCTCTTGTTCTACCGCCGTCTTCCTTCAAGTATTCTCCATAGGCTCCGGTGCCTTTTAACTTCTTCCAGCCGATTTCTTCCTTTATAGGTTAGTGCGCGATGGGTCTTCCTTCCACTTCCTCTTCCTCTGCTTCTTCCTCCTCCTCCCATCGCCATACAACCCGCCGCCGCTCTCCTTCGCCTCTCCTCCTTCCAGCCCTTCCTCAGATGCGGAAGCGGCGCGTGCGTTAGAGGCCTTAATGTGGCCGCACGACCAAGACTCCATCTTGGACGAGCGTATGGTGGGGATTCTCCGGCGGCACTACGGCATCCCGCAGGAGTTCAACCTCCTGGCCGGAGCGGGAGCGGGCTTTTGACCCGGTTCCCAAGGGCTTCGCCGACCGCCGATGCCCTAGAGGCCGGCCCGCGCCTTCCCCGCACTCCAATCATCGATCTCGTGATCTCCCCGTGGCGATTTCGCCTTCCCGGATAACCCCAACTCTTGGCGGTATCCGTGGTTTTCCCGGGAATGCCACTACGCCAACATCGCCCGACCCGCAACCTTTTTCTCCCGCCTCTTCAAGGGGTTTGGGCTACTCGCCGCATCGACCGTGGTTCCGGTTAGCGCGCCCACCAATAACAAAGGGTGGAAGAGGCGCTTTTTGTCGATGCCAAATGGACTGGGGTTTTGGGGTTCGTGGTCGCTGGCGACCATCGATAACACCGCCGGCCGAGTGCCGAGGAGCGTGCTCACCTCGAGCACCGAGGGTAATCCTCCCTTCCCCGCAAGCCATCCGCAACACGTCGGAGCAGTGGCTGGTGGAGGCCGGACTAAGGCCGCGCTCTCGGGGTAGGCTGTCGTTGTCTGGCCTCTTTTTAGATTGCTGCCATACTTCATCTTCTCGACATATCCGCGCTTTTTGCGTGGATGGTGAACTCGCGATCCTTCCACGACTCGGTGCTCCGAGGGGACCATCTCCGCGCCTCCGGCGGTCTCTGCGGCGGGGATGGCCTCGCGCACCGGCGAGGGGCGCCCCAAGAAGAGGGCGAAGGCCTGTGACGTGGTGGACTCGAGACGCCAACGGCCGCACGGGCCGGGGCGATCGAACGATCGGCACCACCACTCCCGCCGAGAGTGCTGGTCCCAACCAGGGGCGACGAAGGGCCAGCGCCCTCCACCATGCAGGACTGTGTTGGTCACGCCGGGAAGGATCACCGCCTTTCCCGAATGATGGGGAGGTCCTTCGGGCCGCGGAGCGACCCTCTCGTGGCCCGGTGGCATGGTCCGCCCCGGGGACAAGGTGTGGGTCGGGAGAGCCTCGCCCGCTATCTCCGGGCGCCCATCCCGACATGGCTCGGGACTTGTACACGCCTCGGAAGCGCTGCCGCCAAGTCCGCTAAGTCGGTGTTGTGGGTAAGCACCGCTTTGCTTGTATCCTCTGGCCGAGCTCGCTCATCCTTTCGCCTTTTTCTTGTGCAGAGTCTCCACTACACCATCGCCTCCTCGACCGGGTGCACGATTCCGGCCGCTGGTGCACGGCCCGTGAGCGAACTTGGAGTTGCGCCGCCACTGAGGAAGCCCGAGCGGGTCGGGACCCGAGGCGTTGCCGCCGCTGAGCAGCGGCGCGACATGGGCGCGGAAGTTGCGCGTCGACCGCTGAAGCTCGAGGCCGCCGCGACAGAGGCCGGGCTGCGGCTCCTCCGACGCCGGCCGAGAACCGCCTCGATGGAGGAGGCCTCGGATTGGCTGCCAAGCCGACCTCGAGGGAGGCCGAGCCGCAGGCCGCCAGGAAGCCTCGCCGCGGTGGAAGGGAGTCGCCGAGAAGGACCGGAGGCGCCGACGATACAAGAAGTCGGAGGGCTTCTCTCGCCGACCGGACGGGCCATGTATCGCATTTGTATGGGTACAAAGTTGCCCCGCCCTGCTCCGAGCATGTCCTCCGTGCTCGACGGTCGAGGAGGATCCTTCGCCTCATGCCCCGAGGATCGTGGGGTCGACATGCCCGGCGAGGTTCCTTCGACGACGCCTTCCCGGCCGCGGCCCAAGACCTCTTTTCTTCTTTTTGGAGGGGTTCCATTGCTTTTTGTAATACTTCTTCCCCACTAGGGCACATTTTGTAATCCAAAACTTTTGGTAATACAAATATGTTTTCTCATACAATCTCCGACTTCTTTCCAATGGCCCGAGTCCGCATCGATTTACTTCCGCTTTGTCCTTAAACAAAATATTTCTTAAGGTTGTGGACGTTCCTAAGTCCTCGAATCGCTACCATAGTCGCGAGCCTAACGCTCCTGGCCTGACTACTTGGATTACTCTAGGGGCCTTCCCACTTTGGTGCAAGCTTGCCCCTTGAGTGAGCGGGTCGCTTATCGCGCCTCATGAGGACTAAGTCGCCCATCCCGAGGGGTCGAGGGCGCACTCCTCTTGTTGTAACTCCTGCAACACTTTGTACACGCCAAAGATTTTTACGCGCGCTTGGTCCTGCGTTCTTCTAGCAGGTTCAGGCCAGCCCGAACTCCTCGGGCCGAGGTGGATTCCTCATAGTTCTCCACCCGGAATGTTGGGATGACCAACTCGGCAGTAGGATCGCTTCCACGCCGAATGCAAGGTCGAGGGGACTCGCCTGCCGCCTTCGGGTAGTCCGCAGAGACCATAGGATGTTCGGGAGCTCGCCGACCCACTCGATCGGGCTTCCTAAGTCCTTTTCCTAAGTCCATCCAGATAGATCGGTTGGTCACCTCGCAAGCCCGTTGGTCCGGGTGGGCCACCGAGCTAAACCTCACCGGATGTGATAAGTCGCGCAGTAACTCCGAGAACCGAGTCGGCGAACCGGGTCCTTATCGCGATGATAACGCTGGGCGACCAATCGGGTCACGATGTTCTTCCATACGAACTGCTCGACCCGCTCGTAATGGTTGCCGGGCTCGGCCTCCACCCACTTGGTGAAGTAATCTATCCTCACAATAATATGTCTCCGCCGGCCGGACGGGGAACGGCCCCAAGAGGTCCATCCCCATTGAGCGATGGGCCAGCGCAATCCATGGAGGCGAAAGGACCGCTGGGAGCCGCGGGCGCGGGCCTCGGCGCCGGCAGTATCGCACCGCCGCACGAAGGCCTTGGCGTCTCGGTGCAGATAGGCCGCAATAGCCCCGCGCAGATTTTGAAGGCCAAAGTTCGGCCGCCCATGTGCTCCCCACAAATCCCGCCGTGGACCTCGGCGAGAATCGCCCGCCATCGGATCTAAGCATCGTAGTAGGGGTGGGAAACGACCTTTGTAGAGTCGCCGATTTCGCAGACCACGCTCGAGTTCGGAGCCGCCGTGCCTTGACCTCATCCGCCGGCAGACCCCTCGCTTGTACTTCAAGATTTCGAATCCACGTTGGTGGGGTGGTCGACTCGGGATCCCCGATCTCCATGATGGCGACCGACCGGTGTGTCGCCTCCTCGACCTCGGATGTTCCTCCGGATCGGCCCCGAGGCCAATTTCGCGAGCTGGTCCGCCCGCTGCTCGGGACTTGGGCACCCCGACAGAGTGAAGCGGGAAAGTTAGAGGTTTGGGCTTTACCTCGGTCCAGTATCCGACATGGTCGAGTCCCGCGCCCGACATTTCCACCAACTTGCTCGGCGACAAGTTGGGAATCCGTGAGAATGTGGATTGCTCCTAGTTGCATCTCGCCAAACGGAGGCTCGCCAACACGCCGTATTCGCCTCGTTGTTTGTGGCCGCGGAAGCGGAGGGAACGCCAAAGCGTGTCCGCCGGGATCCTCCGTACGAGTCCGCGCCGCTCCCGAGCCGAAGACCCATCCACGCAGCATCCGCCTCGGGATTTGCTCAACGCCGCTTGGTGCCAACTCCGAGATAAAATCGGGCGTTCTCGCTTGTAGCAGCAGGTCGAACTCGGATAGCTCCACCGACCATTTTAGAGACGCTACGCCACGCCAAACTTAGAAAGAACTTGACGCAGGGTTGGTCGGTCAATACCTCAATCGTATGGGCTTGGAAGTAGGCGAGCTTCCGAGCCGCTAGAATGAGTGCCAATGCCAGCCTTTCAATGGGAGGATAGCGCTCCCGCCCACGCAAAGACATGGTGGTGTAGTAAATCGGTGTTGCGCATCGGGGCTTCTTTCACAAGCACCGAGCTCATCGCATGCCGAGATGCCGATAGAGGGTAAGTTTTTCTCGCGCGGACACCGAGGTAAGTCGGGTAGCTCGATAAGTGCCGCTCGAGCGGCGAAGGCTTCCTCGCACTCGCCGTCCCATTGGAAGTTCTTCGGTCTTTGAGGACTCGGAAGAAAGGGAGGCACTTATCTCCCGACCGTAAAACCGACAGAGCCGCTTATCCTTCCGTTAAGGCATTGAAGCTCCTTAACCGTGCTTGGAGATCTCATGTGGGTGAGAGCTCGGATCTTCTGGTTGGCATCAATTCCTCTCTCGTGTATGATGAACCCAAGGAACTTGCCCGATGTCACGCCGAAGACGCACTTGGCCGGATTAAGGCGCATCTCATACCTTCTCAGTGTGGCGAAGGTTTCCCGCAAGTCGTCAAGGTGTGCAGCCCCAACTTCAGAAAGGCCTCGAAGTAGAGGATGTCGGCCGAGCTACCAGTGTCGACCATAATCCTTCGGACCTGTGCGTTGGCAATTCGGGCCGACACCACCAGCGCATCGTCATGCTCTGTTACTCCCATATCCCCTGAGGGGAATGTGATCTCCGGCTCGGAGGGAGGGTGATATTCCCGGTCCGCGACGGCTCGGGCATAAGCCCTTCGCCCGAGGCGCTCGGGTCCCCGGTGATTACGCCGATATGTTGCTCGACCGGCCTTCGGGCGCAGGATGGTGCTCGCGGATGCCGGAGGTATTGATCGAGGTGACCTCTTCGGATCAGCTCTTCGATTTGTCGCCTACCGTAGCATTGCTCCGTGTCATGTCCGCTTTGCCGGCGAAAGCGCAATACCGGTGCTATCGCCACCGCCGCCGCCCTTCATCCGGGTGGCGGCTCGAGCATTCCCGCTCCTTGATCCGGAGGAATATTTGTGTCCGAGACGCCTTCAAGGGGGGGAGGTGGCGGCTCGCCGCAGATGGGTCGGGGCGGCCCATGCGGCGCCTCTTGGTGCGGGACTCCCGCCTGGGTGCCGGTCCCGATCGGGATGGAGTAGGATGCCCCTGGCCGTTCTTCCTTCCTTCCCGACATCCAGACTCGCCGCCACGCATCGACTTGCTCGCCAAACATTTCGCGATGGACGGGGGTCGCTTCCACCAAGGACCAGCAGAACCTCGACGGCCGCAGCCCCATCATGAATGCTCGCACCAATAACGGCGGGTGAGCATCCGATAACTCCTGCACTCCGCGGGTGAACCTTCGCACGGCGGGAGAGGGGTTCGCCCTCCTTCGCTTCAAACCCGTGAGGAGCGCGACAGGGCTTTGGTCGCGCAAACGCCAAAAAGCGTAGCTCAAGTCCTTGGCGAGCCGTTTCAAAGGATGTCACCGACCGCTTTTTAAGGTACTGCATCATGTACGGGCGGATCCTTTCAACGTGGTGGGGAACGCCCGCACATCAAGGCGCCCAAGTTCCATATAGGGCCATTTGAGCTCGGAAGGCGGCGACGTGATCGGCCGGATCACCGACTCCATCATAAAGGTCGATGGAGGGAGACGGAAGTTCGTGGGCACCGGTATTCCCGCATGTCGCCGCGTAACGGGACTCAGCGGGACACTTCCTCTGCTTCTTCTTGACTTGCGACGCCCCTTTGCACTCCTCCGCACGCCGGCGATGGACCGGATCTGAGCCCAAATAGGTCCGCCGAAGTCAAGACACCGCCGAAGTTCAAAGCGGACGCCCGTTTTCAAGAGCCCGGTTCCGCCCGAACCCGGCGGAGGCTGGAGAAGATGGTGCGGCGCATCGCCTCATGATGCCGAGGAAGAGGTTCCGCGCTTTGGAGGGTCGGCTCGCCGCCTCCGGAGCAAAGTAGGAGGACACCGACAAGATTGCTGTGGTCCGGACTGGGAGAGGTCTGAAAAGCCTCCACCGTGACGGTGGGGAAGGTGGAACCCGACTCAGGCGGGTAGAGCCCGCGCCGCTAAATATATTCCAATAGCGATCTATAGTTGCGCGGGATCGCCCTCCGGTTCGGAGGTCCGGGACCTCCGCCGAGGTGCCACCGAAACGACCTTTCGCCCATGTGTCGCTTAGGGCGGAGCAGTAGTCCTTCGGCTGAGATGCCCTCCTTCTAGCGCCAACTGTTAGGGGAAACAACTTTTACCGTGACTCGGGCGCACGCGCTGAATCCGGAAATCGGGGGTCGCCTTGCACGGTTCGCCCGCCGATGGTCGCCGCCGCGCGCCACGAGCTCTCCGAAAGGCGGCTGCGCGCTCCTCGCCGGGGACGAGACCTGCAGCAAGGCGGGTCGGATGCTCCGCCCGACCCCTCCGACGCCCAAGTCAGTGCTGGCCCGTCGGCCGGAGTTCCCCAGAGAGAGTTGCGGGGGTGTTCGGGTCTACTCACCTCCCGGAGTGTTCAAGGAAAGAAAGGGTCTCCCCCCGGAAAGGGAGATCAGAGATCAGACAAGTCCTCAAGAGAAATCTAGGAAAGAAGAGGTCCTTCCCCTAGCGGTCTTGGGAGAGAGATCCGAATAAATCTTCTCTCCTGTCTTACCTGTTCGGGTTAAATAGGCCGGACGGAGGGCATGCTTCCGATCGTCGCAGTGGCGACGCAGCTCGACTCTCGCAGTCGGTGCCGTGGTCACTGGGGTAGTTGGGGCGATGCCGAGGAGAAGCGACGCTGGCCGTCACATCGCGGCTGAGCGCAGGAGGGGCGATGACGCTATCCGCTGTACGACACTGTGTGTCTCGTCATACTTAATATCCTTATCACCTAGCACTTTCATCGAATATAAAATAGACATGCTAAAAATGTTACACCACCTCTTATACATATACCCAAAGTCTTAACTATGTTGGTGTCTTCCAAGGCGTTGAGACGACTGACATTTTATACCACAAGGTCGTTAGCTAGAAATCAGCCTATGGCACATGAGAATAGAGCCTTTTTAGTTTATTTTTTTCCTTTGCGATCACCGATAAGTCTGTACACAATGTGTTCGATCTAATGTATCTATTTATCCATGTCTTTTGATTTTGTACATATTTTGCTCAGTATATATAAGGCTTACATTAGGTTTGGTAATCCTATTTTTGTTAGCTTTTGTGATCGTTTTAGTCCTATATATACAAGTTATACGTGGTCATCATATAGAGATAAAATTATCTAAAGACGGACCATATAGGCAACTAATTTCGATATATTCTAATTCCGGGTGGCATATGACCGGATGGGCCTTTGTGGTAGCATCTAGAGCTAATTTATTAGCTTATTCTACAGTAGTATTATATGGGCACTTGTGGGGACTTTTGGTCATGGCGAATCTCCTTGGATCATTTGTCACATGATGGTTCAATGTTTATCATGTCTATGGTTGTAATTTACATTGTTCATCAAGTGTTTACTGAAATATTTGCTTATGTAATATTAAGTATAATGTTTCTCCTAACTTGTCTTCTCTTTTAGTGAGTTAACACTTTTAGATTTTTTATTTTTTTATCATGGGTGAGTACATCACATCCGAGGGACCATTTTGACCATAAAAGATATTTTAATTTTTCTTTTGTTATCCTAGGTGAATGCATCGTATACAAAGATGCTTTAAATTATATTCTTTCATATTCTCAATTGTCGCATCAAATACGAGGAGATATCTGACTTCCTTGTAATTACGAGCAAATGTATCATATACAAAAGGAATACTTCGAGCATATTAAATGTACTAAACACGAGCATGCCAAGATCAAGCTCGAGTGACCTAGAGCGTTGACTCCGAGTTGATCATGCCTTTTGAGCCTTCTTGGTCAAGCATGCAAATGGGTTACAAAAATAAATGGATTTACTTATCCAAATGAGCTTTACACCGACAATGTCAACGTAAACATCATAAGGGCTACCGACCCAAACTCAACTCCTCAACTACATCCCCAACACTTCAACGACAGAGCAACTCTCGATGTGCCTCTTCGAAGGCAAGCGTACGTGAATCGTGAACTTCGGGATATGCACGTCACGCCAAAGATCTTAGCATTAAGATCTTTGAAGTGTTGGGGATGTAGTGAGTGCAGCGATTAATAACGATAAATTTTTTCGATTTAAAACAAGTTCGAAAACTTCGTACGATAAAAATTATATTTTTGACTAAAAGCGATTTCGATTAAAACGTAATGGAAAGTACTTAAAGTAGGAAGTGTTTAGAGAGGAAGAAAGGCAGTGATGAGTAAGTTAAGCAGCATAGAAAAAACGGTTTACAGAAAAGTAAATGCAAGAATATAAACACAAACCGTTTTTATAGTGATTCGATCATCCGACCTGCATCCACTCCTGATTCCTCTTCGCTTGAGGCTGTTAGGATCTAAAAGGCACTAAGAGGGGGGGGGGTGAATTAGTGCAGCGGATAAAATGATGGATTTTTCAGCGATTTAAAACAAGCTTGAGAAACTTCGTACGATGAAAACAACGTTTCGTTTGAAACCGATCTTTGTGTTCTAACTTTGAAGCATGCATACAAAATGAAGAGGAGCAAGTCAAGTAAAGATTGCAGCAAGGTAAAACAGCAATTTAAACACTCACACAATCAAGACGCAGCTATGTATAGTGGTTCGGTCAAAGTGACATACATCCACTTCCGAAGCCTTCTCCGATGAGGCTTCCTTCTTCCACTATCAAATCCTTTGAAGGGGAAGGATCAAATACCCCTTTTACAGCCCTTTACAAGATGTTCACACTTGTACAAGATCTCTCAAGAAAAGAAGAAGGTGAACACTTAGCAAGAACAACACTTTTCAACACTCTAAAAGAGCTCAAGACTTAAGAAATTTGCTCAAAATGGTACCCTTTCAGCGAGAAAGGGGGGGGGGGGGTATTTATAGATCCAAAGTGGATTCAAAATTGGGCTCCAAATTTGAAATCAATTTGGCCACGTTCACCGGGTGCTGCCATGCATCGTCGCTGATCAAGGGTGTGCTACCGCCCACTACCGGTGGTGATCGCACCAGCGGTACCACCGTCAAGGTAGGCGGTGCATCGCTTGCATGCGTTCCACCGCCGCAGAAGGTGCTACCGCTTCCCAAAGTACACTGCCAGTCGGGCGGTTCCACCGCCTAAGCCGGGTGGTTCCAATTGCCTCACCCATTCGGACAGTCGAATGGGCCTTGTTTAAGTCCTTAATCTTGGCTCAAGAGAGGCCCGCTGGCTCTCATCGAATTTAGGCAGGATTTTTCTAAATCCTGCCCTACTCATGTGCAAACTACTTAACCTAAAACATAACTCAACGTGATTTGATCCGACGCTAAGTTAACTTCCGAGCTCAACGAGTCTTCGCTTGCTTCCAATCTTCCCGGTGAGTTCCGCGAACCTCGACGATCTTTGAGATGAACTTCCAAAACTTCGGCAAGTCCCCATTCAATCTTGGATGGTTCCGCAACACTTCCAAAAATCTCTGACTTCCGATGAACTCTTTGAACCCCGACGGACTTGACCTCGTAAATCACTTTATGTTTTTCTTCCCATCGTAGTTATTCCTCACACTTATCTCAACAAAGTAGATTAGAACAAATATTTCACCAATTGACTTCATCATCAAAACCGAGATTCAACAATCTCCTTTTTGATGATGACAATCAATTGGTGATGGAGTTACTCTTAACTCCCCCTATCTATATGCCATAAAGAAAGAATTGCTTGAATTCAACACAATAAATTTAGCTTCATGATGACAAAGTTGATATTGGACAAAAAGATGTCAAATAGGTATCAAAGATATCAATGAAGTATACACAATTAAAAACATGATATCAAGAACCTAAATAAGCATTTTAACTTGCAATAACTTGTAAAGCATGGAAAATGCATATAACTTTCAACATTTGGCAATACCCATATTATTTCTCCCCCTTTGTCATCAACAAAAAGGAAACGAGGGATTTATATATAACAATAAAGGATGGTCGAAAAATGTGGAAAAGAAAATTAATCAGAAAGCCAAAAATCATGTCATAGTGGCCAAGAAGATGTAATGAAGATAACACAACATATATGTCAAGATGTAATGAAGATAATACAACATATATGTCAAGATGTAATGAAGATAATACAACATATATGTCAACATACAACACAAGTTTACATCGCTCAAAAAGAAAGGACAAAGAAGCTACTCCTCGTGAGGAATGCCAAGATGCCTATACATGTGATCGATCTTTAGGTTCATCTTCCGTGATTTCCTTCAAAATTTTAATTTGCTGTAGTTTTACTTCATTTAACTCTCTCATGATCGATCGCCGTAAGATGGAGCGTAAAATGTCACCGATGTAGCCGCAATAAAAGGATCAGGAGGAGATTCATTTCCTAAGGATCGGTGTTTCAGGATGGTCTCATCGGTGGGGAGGTATATCACATCTCCTAGGTTGTCTAACCCCTATACCATGCTCGAATGTACACCAAGTCGCCTAAGTAGTTTAACGTCAATGATATTAAATCTTCCACTTGTATTGCTTCTTCATTTGGTGGAATGCAAATATTATGGGCATGCAATAGCTTAGTTATTAAACCTCCATAAGGTAACATTGATCCTTTAGAGAGGACCTCTATCATATGTCGCCGAATTAGGTAACCAAAACAAAAATGTTGTCCGTCATGATCCAATATAAGGTACCTAACTCTGAAACTCATCTCATCATGATGAAACTGTTTAGGAATGATAATGCTTATAAGAATGTGATGCAAAATCTTAGAGTTAAAAGGTAGTAAATGTTCACAACTCTTGGGGATTATACCTAAATTTGGGTTTGCAAACACAATTTCTAAAGCTTCAGAGTGGGTGGCACCAATCAAGGCCCATATCCCATTTTCCTCTAAAATAGCATCCTAGTTCTTTTCAACAATTCCAATTAATGAGCATATAGTATTATCACATATTTGGATCTCATTACCTAGAAGATAAGTTGACAAGCCATCATCACTCAGTTAAATTAGCATAGAATAATTTAACTAAGCGTGGATAAACAGGTTCAATAATTTACAAAATGGGTAAGGCTTCTAAGTCTGCAATCCACATGATAGGTTCTAGGTTCCCTAATTGATTCAAATCAACATATTTTCCTTTATGAATAGGTCTAGAACCAAGTTCAGAAAATTTAAGGGAAGCCTCTTGTGATCTAAACAAGGATTGGTCAAATGAATCTACCTCCATCCTTTTTTCTTTATCTCTTGATGTTCTTCTAGGAGTCATTTCTATCTAGGATTGATCAATAATCAATTGAAGAAAGAAATTAATTTTGACAAGAAAAGGAAAGAGAAAAAAAAATTTTGTTTTTACCTTAGATTGTTCCTTTGAGACGTAGGAAGCTTGAATCAAAGTAAGATCTCCTTCTTAGGCTTCACAAAAAATCAGCATTTTAATTATTTTTTTTAAAAAAAACAAAGGGTCTTAGAGATGGGATGAAGTCAAAGAGAATCAGAATGTGTGGAATCAAATCCGAAAAACCTTAATTAGAATGTGTGAAATCAAATTGATGAAAACCATAATATGTAGAATCAAATCGATGAAAACCACAATGTCAAGGAAAGATATCATCAAATAGAGCTTACTCATTTGGACAGTTCAACATGCCTAATTCCCTTTTAATAAAATCAAATTGTTCCTCATTTAAAGGTTTCATAAACTGTCCGCTAATTGATGATTTGTATCAACAAATTCAAGTGTGACATCTCTACTACTTACATGATCACGTATAAAATGATGCCTAATGTCAATGTGCTTAGTTCGAGAGTGTTGAATCGGATTTTTAGTTAGACAAATAGCACTAGTGTTATCACATTTTATAGGAATATTTTATAAGTAGATTCCATAGTCTTCTAGTGTATTTTTCATCCAGATAACTCGCGGGTACAAGATGCACTTGCAGCTATGTATGTCGGCCACAGAGCAGTAATGAATTTTGTTTCTTGAAGTCCAAGAAACAAGTGCATGTCCTAGAAATTGGCATGTTCCGGATGTGCTTTTTCTATCTAATTTACATCCACCAAAGTCCGTGATCAAAGATAAGCTTTCAAATTAAAATTGTCGATCTTGGATACCATAATCCAAGATTAGGGTCCCTTTAAGGTATCTAAGAATCCTCTTGACCTTTCAAGTGAGATAGTTTAGGATTAGCTTGGAATCTTGCACATAGCCCTACACCGAACATGATGTCGTGTCCGGTTGCAAAGTGAGATAAAGCAAGCTACCTATCATGCCCCTATAAGTTTTTTGATCAAAACTTTCTCCATTTTCATCCATATCTAATTTAATGGAGGTGCTCATAGGAGTGCTCATATCTTTTGATCCATCCATGTTAAATCGTTTTAACAAATCCAATGTGTATTTTGATTGATTTAGAAATATACCATCACTTAGTTGCTTGATTTGTAGTCCTAAAAAGAAATTTAGTTCTCCCATTAGGCTCATCTCAAATTCATCACTCATATCCTTAGCAAATAATTCACATAGTGATTTATTACAAGACCCAAAAATAATATCATCAACATAAATTTGAACAATAAGAAAATCATTTTCAAAATGTTTAATAAACAATGTAGTATCAACCTTGCCTTTAGTGAAATCATTTGAAATTAAAAAAGAACTAAGTTTCATACCAAGCCCTAGGGGCTTGTTTTAGACCATATAGAGCCTTAGTTAGCTTAAACACGTGGTTAGGAAATAGAGAGTTTTCAACCGGTGGTTGTTCAACATACACTTCTTCGGAAATAAAACCATTTAAGAATGCACTTTGACATCCATTTGAAATAATTTGAAATCTTTACTACTAGCATAGGCAAGGAGCATCCTAATGGCTTCCAATCTTGCCACCGGAGCGAAGGTCTCTTCATAATCGATACCTTCTTCTTGGTTGAAACCTTTGGCCACTAGTCTAGCCTTGTTTCTAACCACGATACGATTCATCTTGCTTGTTTCTAAAGACCCACTTAGTACCAATAACTAAGTGGTCATTAGGTCTAGGAACAAGCTTCCAAACCTCATTCCTCTCAAATTGATTCAATTCTTCTTGCATTGCAATAACCCATGAATCATCTTTCAAGGCATCAACAATGCATTTTGGTTCAACTTGAGAAAGAAAAGCGGCATGGGCACAAAATTTTTTGAAAGAAGAGCGAGTTTGAACCCCTTTCGATGCATCTCCTATAATAAACTCCTTGGGATGAGCATCTATATACTTCCATGCCTTAGGTAAGGAAGTTTGGGAAGAAGATGCATCCAAGTTGTCATTTTGAGGAGAGGGTTCATTCAAATTCAAATTATCAAGACCAAAATCATCATCAAAATCTTTCTTCTTAAATTCAGAAATTTCATCAAAAACCACATGAATAGATTCTTCTATAAGTAAGGTTCTTTTGTTGAAAACACGAAAAGCCTTAGAAGCTCAAGAATAACCAAGAAATATGCCTTCATTGGATTTTGCATCGAATTTTCCTAAGGCATCCTTTTCATTTAAAATAAAGCATTTACAACCAAAAACTTTAAAATAAGAAACATTGGGTTTTTTACCATTCCATAATTCATATGGAGTTTTAGATAGGGATGGTCTCACTAGAACTCTATTTATAATATAGCAAGTCGATTCACGGCTTCGCCCAAAAATATTTTGGTAAATTATATTCATTTAACATGGTTCTAGCCATTTCTTGCAAACTTCTATTTTTCCTTTCCACTACTCCATTTTGTTGTGGATTTCTTGGAGTAGAGAAGTTGTGATTGTATCCGCTTATTTCACAAAAATTTTGGAAGTCATGATTTTGAAATTCACCTCCATGATCACTTCAATTGATGAAATCATAATGCCTTTTCATTTTGAGTGAGTTTACAATATTTAGAGAAACATTTGAAACAATCACTTTTATGAGCCAAGAAATAGGTCCAAGTGTATCTACTATAGTCATCCACAATTACAAAGGCATATTTGCTACCTCCTAGGCTTGTTATGTCAATTGGTCCAAATAAGTCCAAATGGATCAATTGCAATGGTCTAGTGGTGCTAATTTGATTTTTTGATTTGAAACTTGTCTTTATTTGTTTTCCTAGTTGACATGCATCACATACCTTATCCTTAACAAATTTCATGTTTGGGATACTCTTACTAAATCTCTAGATGAAATCTTAGAGATTAGTTTCATGCTTGCATGGCCTAGTCTCCTATGCCAAAGCCAAGCATCATCATTCAAAACCGTAAAGCACATTTCATTACTTAACTTATCAATATTTATGGTGTAGACATTGTTTTGTTTTAAAGCAATCATGGATATGTTGTTGTTGGGTTTTTCAATAATGCAAACATTAGATTCAAATCTAACAACATAACCTTTATCACATAGTTGACTAATACTTAAAAGATTATGTTTTAAACCATCAACTAGTAACACATCATCAATTGAAAAACTCGATTTGTTACCTATGGTTCCCTTGCCAATGATTTTACCCTTGTTGTTGTCTCCGAAGGTGACATATCCTTCTTCTTTGCTAGAGAGCATAGAGAAATGAGATGGATCTCCGTTCATGTGCCTTGAGCATCCACTATCAAGATACCATTTCTTGCTCCTAGCTTGTGAGTTTGTCTACAAAAGAGGATGGTTTTTAGGTACCCATTTGATTTTGGGTGCCTTACAAAATGATCTACTTACTTTGTAATTTATCATTGAATTGTTTATGGTTCCTTTAGGAACCCATATCAATTTTTGTGGATTAATTTTCTTGAATGGACATTTGTAGGCAACATGTCCCGTTTTGCCACAAAAATTACATTTCAAATGAGGTGATACATGCAATGTAGGCCCTTTAACGAAGGTGGTGAGATTTTGGTGAGAACCTCTCACAAATCCGATACCACTTTTTATTTCCTACGTGACCTTTGTTGGCAAGAATCATGTCTAAGCTCTTGCTACCGACCTTAAACTTGTTTAGGGTCTCTTTGAGTAGCAAGTTCTCCCTCTTTGTTGCATCTAAGTCTTCACACTTAGAGCATGGGGGTAGAGAAGGGTTTTGAAGACTATTGAACTTACTTTGTGTTAGGGGAAAACAGATTTTACCGCGGACTCGGCCCATCGCGGATCCAAAACCGGGTCGCTCTGCGACGGTTCGGCCCGCCGACGGCTCCCGCCACGCCTGTGCGACCACTCCGGAAGGTCGCGCGCACTTCTGACGCCGGGGACGAGACTGCAGCAAGGCGGGTCGGATGCTCGCCACCGACCCTCCGACGCCAAGTCAAAGTCTGGATGGGAGGAGTGAGTTGTTATGTAGAGAGAGAGAGAGAGAGAGAGAGAGAGAGAGAGATATCCTTGTGTGCTGGCCGCCCGCCGGCCGGCTATTCCCTGCAGTGAGTTGCGGGGTGTCCGAGTCTACTCACCTCTCGACCGTTTCTGCGTGGAGCAAGGGTTTTACCAAGAAAGTGCCACCCTCCCTCTTCCCGGGCCTTACCTGCTCGCTTAAATAGGTCGGACGGAGGACCTGCTTCCGACTGACTGCAGGTGGCGTACGGGCCTGACCCCGCAGGTCGGTGCCGTGGTCAACTGGTTGGGTAGTTGGGGCGATGCTGAGGAGAAGCGACATCGGTCCAATCGCGGTTGTTGGGGAGCGCAGGAGGGGCGATGACGCTATCCGGGTACGGCCAAGACCGTGTCTCGCCATACTTAAAATCTATCACTACCCCCGCAAAAAGCCACTCGCGGACAATTTGGAGGGTGGTGCTCGAAGAACTGGTTGCCGCATCGAGATCTCGCGCAGCTTCCACCGTGTTGTCGAGCTGACCAATCCTTTGCAGGATGGGGGTCGAGGCGCCGCCAAGACCCGAAACCGGCGATCGAGGAAGCTCGAGATTCGTGAGCCAACCGCTGCTCGGGATAAAGGGGGTCCGAGGAACCTCAAGACCCGTAGTTACAGTCACCAACCGCTGCTCGATATTGTGCCGAGCGCCGCCAAGGCCTAGGATGCCGGCGATCGAGCCGCCGCCAAGATCATGTACCGAATCCGCTGCTCGATAAATGCGTCGAGGAGACGCCCGAGTTCCGTTCGCCATGCCGACGTCCGGTAATCAGAGGTTGAGACTCGCGAGTTGGCCAGTTGAACCAGTGTGTGTGAGCAGCCGCTCAAGGTAAGGGCCGGCGATGTCCAAGTCTTCGCACACCCGTCGTTGGGTACTAGGGGTCGAGGTCACGCACACGACCTGGAAAACCATGATAGCCGAACTACTGTTCGGGATGTATGTGTGTGTGGCCGAGCCGCGCCAAGGCCTAAGAAATCAGAGAGCCGAACCGCTGCTCGATGTGTGTGAGCCGCCGCCGTGGCCTAAGAAACCGGTAGCCGAACCGCCGCTCGATGTGTGTGGCCGAGTCCACGCGCCAGGCCTAAGAAACCAGAGTAGCCGAATCGCCGCTCGGGATGGGGGTCGAGGAGACGCCCGATTTTCCCCGCCAAGCCGGCGTCCTAAGTCGTGGGTTGAGACGCGCGGTCCTCCCCGCCACGACCCGCCATTTTGGTACAAGGGGTCGAGGTCACGCACACGACCTGAGAAAACATAATAGCCGAACCGTCGTTCGGAAAATGGGGGGTCGAGGAGACACCCGATCCCCGTTGCCAAGCCGTCGTCGCAATTAAGGGCCAAACTTGCGCTGACCCATAAGACCAATGGTCGAGCAACCGCCGAGATCATGTACCGAACCGCCGCTCGGGTAAGGGCAGCGATGTTCAACTCTCCTCACCGACTGCCGCTGGCAAAGGGGGCCGAGGTCACGCACACGACGTGGCCTGCACTCCGCGTGGTCGAGCCGCCGCCAAGACCTAGAAGAACCGTGGTCGCCAAACCATCGCTGGGATGTGGCCGAGCCGCCCGCCAAGGCCTAGAATACCAGAATCGCCAATCGCCGATGAATGCGCCGAGCCGCCGCCAAGGCCTGAATACTGGGTCGAGCCGCCGCCAAGACCTAGAAAACTGCCGCCAATCATCGCCGAGGCGTGGCCGAGCTCCGCCAAGGCCTAGAATACCGTAATCGCCGAATCCGCCGATGAGTGCGCCGAGCCGCCGCCAAGGCCAGAATACCAGCGTGGTCGAGCTCGCCAAGACCTAGAAAACCGAACCGCCACGTGCCGCTCAAAACGGCCCGCGATAGTGCGTTGCCGGAATCGAGATACCGGGCGCGGGATAAGTTTCTTACCGGGGTGTACACGCCGCCTCTTCATTAAGATGACGCCGCGCTCGATCGCTCGATGTGATGCCATTGGGCGAGGTGGCGTGTCATGTCGCCGCCGCCTCGGAGGCGAAAGGTCGAGGCCCCTTTCTATAAATAGGAGCTCCACGCTTTTTCCATCTCTTTATCGAGTATTCATCTCTTCTCCCGCCGCCTTCCTTCAAGTTTTCTCCCTAGGCTCCTGTGCCTTTTAACTTCTTCCACCGACCTCTTCCATTATAGGTTAGTGTGCGATGGGTCTTCCTTCCACTTCCTCCTCCTCTCGCTTCTTCCTCCTCCTCCCCATCGCCATAACCCGCCGCCGCTTCTCCCATCGCTCCTCCTTCCAGCCCTTCCTCGATGTGAAGCGGCGCGCAGGCGTTGGAGGCCTTAATGTGGCCGCACGACCAAGACTCCGCCTTGGATGAGCGATGGTGGGGATATCTCGGCGCGCTACAGCATCCCGAGGAGTTCCATCTCCGGCCGCTGAAGCGGACAGCGGGCTTTTGACCTGGCTCCCAAGGGCTTTGCCTCGACCGCCGATGCCCTAGAGGCCGGCCTCGCGCTTTCCCTACACCTACCATTGTAGCTCAGATCTCCCTCGTGGCGCATTTCACCTTCCCAGTTAACCCCCAACTCTTGGCGGTATCTGGTGGTTTTACTAGGGGAATGCCACTACGCTAACATTGCCCCGACCCGCTACCTTTTCCTCTCGCCGCCTCTTCAAGGGGTTTGGGCTACTCGCCGCCGACTGTGGTTTCGGTTAGCGCGCCCCACCAATAACAAAGGGTGGAAGAGGCGCTTTTTGTCCAGCGCTGGGATCTGGGTTTTGGGGTTCGTGGTCGCCAAGGCGACCATCGACAACACCGCCCGGCCGAGTGCCGAGGAGCGTGCTCACCTCGAGCACCGAGGGTAATCCTCCTTCCTCGCAAGCCATCCGCAACATGCTCGAGCAGTTGGCTGGTGGAGGCCGGATTAAGTCCGCGCCTCGTGGTAGGCCGTCCGTTGTTTTGCCTTTCTTTGGATTGCCGCCATACCGCCTTCTCGACATGTCCGTTGTTCTTGCAGGATGGTGAACTCGCGGTCCTTCCACGACTCGGTGCTCCGAGGGGACCATCTCCGCGCTCTCCGGCGTCCAAGCGGGCGGGGGATGGCTCCCCGCGCACCGTTGAGGAGGGGCGCCAGAAGAAGAGGGCGAGGTCCAAGGACGTGGTGGACTCGAGGCGCCACGGCCATGCGGCCGGGCGCTGAGAGCGACGGAACCAGCCCTTCGCCGAGAGAGCTGGTCCCAGCAAGGGGCGACTGAAGGGCCAGCGCCCTCCAACCATGCAGGACTGTGCCGGGTCACATCGGGAAGGATGAGCCGCCTTTCCCGAATGATGGGGAGGTCCTTCGGGCCGCGTGAGCGACCCTCTCGTGGCCCGGCACGGCCCGCCCCGGGGACAAGGTGTGGGTCGGGAGAGCCTCGCCCGCTATCTCCGGGGCGCCCATCCCGACATGGCTCGACTTATACACGCCCTGAGGCGCCGCCGCCAAGTCCGCTAAGCCTGTTGTGGGTAAGCACCGCTTTGCTTGTATCCTCGGCTTAGCCTGCTCATCCCTTTCGGCGTTTTTTCTTGTGCAGTGGTCTCCACTACACCATCGCTTCCTCGACCGGTGCACGACCCGGCCGCTCGGGTGCATGGTTCCGGTGAGCGCAACTTGGAGTTGCGCCGCCACCGAGGAGGCCCGGCGGGTCGACCCGAGGCGTTGCCGCCGCCGAGCAGCGGGCGCGGACATGGGCGCGAAGTGGCGCGCCCGACCGCTGAGCTCGAGGCCGCCGCGATCGAGGCCGGCTGCGGATCCTCCGACGGGAAGCCGGAGAACCGCCTCCGGAAGAGGCCTCGGATTGGCGCCGCCGCCTCGAGGAGGCCGAGCTGCAGCCGCCAGTGGAAGCCCTTGCCGCGGGAGGGGAGTCGCCAGAGAAGGACCGGAGGCGCCGACGCTACAAGAAGTCGGAGGGCTTCCTCTCGGCCCGACCGACGGGCGTGTATCATACGAGTATGGGTACAAAGTTGCCCTGGCCCGGTTCCGAGCATGTCCTCCAGGCTCAACGGGCGAGGAGAATCCCTTCGTTTCATGCCCTGAAGATCGTGGGTCGACATGCTCGAGGTTCCTTCGACGATGCCTTTCCCAAGTCGCCCCAAGACCTCTTTTTTTATTTTTGGAGGGCTTCCCCTTTCTTTTTGTAATACTTCTTCCCGACTGAGGGCCCATTTTGTAATCCAAAACTTTTTGGTAATACAAACTTGCTTTCTCAATACATCCTTCAACTTCTTTCTAATGGTTTGAGTCTGGTACTGACTTACTCCCGTTTTGTCCTTAGACAAAATATTTCTTAAGGTTGTGGACGCCCAAGTCCTCGAATCGCCGCCTACCATAGTCGCGAGCCTAACGCTCCTTGGCCTGACCACTTGGATTACTCGGTAGGGGCCTTCCCACTTGGTGCAAGCTTGCCCTCGAGTGAGCGGGTCGCATCGCCATGAGGACTAAGTCGCCCACCTCGAGGGGTCGAGGGCGCACCTCTGTTGTAACTCCCGGCCACACTTCGTACGCCAAGATTTTTACGTGTGCACTAGCCCCGCTCTTCCAAAGCAGGTCTAGGCCACCCGAACTCCCCGGGCCGAGGTGGACTCTCGTAGTTCTCCACCCGAATGTTGGGATGACCACGCAGTAGGACTGCTTCCACGCCGAATGCCAGTCAGAGGGGACTCGCCTGCCGCCTTCGGGTAGTCCGCAGAGACCATAGGATGTTCGGGAGTTCGCCGACCCACCGATCGGGCTTCCAGAGTCCTTTCCTAAGTCCATCCAAAGATAGATCGGTTGGTCACTTCGGCGAAGCCCGCTGGTCCGGGTGGGCCACCGAGCTAAACCTCACCGATGTGATAAGTTGCGCAGTAACTCCAAAAACCGAGTGCCGGCGAATCGGGTCCCGCTATCGGTGATGATAACATTGGGCGCATCAACCGGGTCACAATGTTCTTCCATACGAATCGCTCGACCCGCTCGGCCGTGATGGTTGCCGTGGGCTCGCCCACCCACTTTGGTGAAATAGTCTATCCCCACGATGATGTGCCTCCGCCGTCAGACGGGGAACGGCCCCAAGAGGTCCATTCCCATCGAGCGAAGGGCCAGCGCAATCCATGGAGGCGAAGCGACCGCAGGAGCCGCGGGCGCGGCCCGGCGCCGGCAAGTGTCGCACCGACGCACGAAAGCCTTGGCGCCTTGGCGTGCGCCAGAGGCCGCACAGCCCCGCGCAGCATTTTGAAGGCCAGAGTTCGCCGCCATATGCTCCCCACAAATCCCGCCGCGGACCTCGGCGAGAATCACTTCCGCCATCGGATCTAAGCATCGAGTAGGGGTGGGAAAACGACCTTTGTAGAGTCGGTCCGCCGATTTCGCAGACCACGCTCGAGTTCGGCGGAGCCGCTGCCTCGACCTCATCCGCCGGGCAGGATCCTCGCTTGTACTTCAAGATTTCCCCGAATCCACGCTGGTGGGGTGGTCGACTCCGGATCACCGATCTCCATGATGGCCACCGATCGGTGTCACCCGACTCGGATGTTCCTCCGGATCGGCTCCCGAGGCCAATTTTGAGCTGGTCCGCCCGCTCGCTCGGGACCCGCACCCCGGACAGAGGAAGCGGGAAAGTTAGAGGTTTGGGCTTTTACCTTAGGTATCCGACATGGTCGAGTCCCGCGCTCGACATTTCCACCAACTTGCTCGAGACAAGTTGGGAATCCGTGAGAATGTGGATTGCTCCTAGTTGCATCTCGCCGCCAAACGAGGCCCGCCAACAAATACCAGATTCGCCTCGTTGTTTGTGGCCGCGGCCGGCGCGAGGGAACGCCAAAGCGTGTCCGCCGATCCTTCCGCACGAGTCCGGCCACGGCCCCGGAGGTGGATGATCCATCCACGCAGCATCCGCCCCGGCGGATCCGCTTCACGCCACCTTCCGGTGGTGTTAACTCCGAGATGAAGTCGCCAAGGCCCGGGCCTTGATGGTCGTTTCTCGGCTTGTAGCAGAGGTCGAACCCTGATAGCTCCACCGACCACTTTAGGAGGCGCCACGCCAAACTTAGAAAGAACTTGACGCAGGGGTTGGTCGGTCGATACCTCAATCGTATGGGCTTGAAGTAGGGGCGTAGCTTCCGAGCCGCTAGAATGAGTGCCAATGCCACCTTTCAATGGGAGGATAGCGCTGTTCGCCCACGCAAAGACGTGGGCTGATGTAGTAAATCGGTGTTGCGATCGGGGCTTCTTTCACCAAAGACCGAGCTCATGCCGAGATGCCGCCAGATAAAGAGTAAGTTTTTCCGACGCAGATACCGAGGTAAGTCGGGGTAGCTCGATAAGTGCCGCCTGTGGCGCGAAGGCTCCTCGCACTCGCCCATTGGAAGTTCTTCGGTCTTTGAGGACTCCTAAGAAAGGGAGGCACTTATCTCCGACCGATAGGAACCGGACAGAGCCGCTTATCCTTCCGCTAAGGCACCGCAGCTCCTTTGATCGCACTTGGAGACCTCATGTCGCTGAGAGCTCGGATCTTCTCGGGCTTGGCATCAATTCCTCTCTCATGTATGATGAACCCGAGGAACTTGCCCGATGTCACGCCAAAGACGCACTTGGCCGGGTTGAGGCGCATCCCATACCTTCTCAGTGTGGCGAAGGTTTCCCGCAAGTCGTCAAGGTGTGCAGCCCCGCGGCGACTTTTCACGATCATGTCGCCCACGAGACCTCCATATTTCGCCTCTATTTGCTCGGGTGAATACCTTGTTCACCATCCTTTGGTAGGTGGCGCCGCGTTTTAACCCGAAGGGCATAACTTTGTAGAAGTAGGCTCCTTTGGGGTGTGTGGAAGGTCAGATGTTGCCGATCCTCGGGGCCATCCGGATCCGTTGTAACCGGAGTAGGCGCCCATGAAGGAGAAGCTGCATACCTCGCGCTGAGTCGACCACTGGTCGATCCTAGGTAAGGGAAGCAATCCTTCGCAGCCCGATTTAGATCGGTGTAGTCAACACACATCCTCCACTTCCATTAGGCTTCTTGACGAGGACTACATTGGACACCCATCGAGGGTACCGAATCCTCAATGAAGTCGACGCCAAGAGCCTATCGACTTCCTTCCGACAGCTTGTTGGCGCCGAGGGACCGAGGCCGAGGTCTCGCCTCACCGAGCGCGGTCGGGAAATGTGTAGATGGTGTTGGGCGACTCGAGTCGATTCCCGGAGGTCGGCACCGTCCAGCGAAGACATCGGGCGCTCTCGAGGAGGCTGAGCCGCGCCCGCTCTTGATCACCTGTGTCCGAGCCAATCCCGACCGTCCGATCGGACGGTCATCTTGCAGTGGAATGTTAACCGCCGGTTTGTTGGCTCGGATGCTTGGCCGCGCGTCCCCGCTGGGTCCTCGAGGGCGGTTCCCGCCTTTCCTCTTGCCCAGGAGGTCGCCCAAGTAGCACCTTCTCGACTCCCGAGGATCTCCCGCACCTCCCGACTCCGGCTACCGGGTGGGGAACTTCGTCCGGTGGTATGTGGACGTAACGGCCCTTAGCTCTGCTGAGGTGGGTCGACCCAAGATGGCGTTGTAGGCGTCGAGGGAGGTCGACCACCAAAAGTAACCAGCAGCTGCCTTGGCCTTCTGGGAATCGCCGAGGGTCAATGGTAGGGTTACAGACCCGCGGCGAGATTGAGTCGCCTGAAGCCCGTGAGCGCCGAGTGCAAGGCTTCGTGGCTTCCTTCGCAGCCTAACTTCGAAAGGCCTCAAGTAGAGGATATCGCCGAGCTGCCGCTGTCGCACCATGATCCGTCGAACCCGCGGCGTTGGCAATTCGGCCGACACCACCAAGCATCGCCATGCTCCGCTGCCCCCATATCCCCTGAGGGGAATGTGATCTCCGGCTCGGGGGGAGGGTAATATTCGCCGGGCGCAGCGGCTCGGGCGTAAGCCCTTCGACCCGGCGCTATGTCCTCCAGCGGTCCCCGGTGATCACGCCGATGTGTTGCTCGACCGGGCCTCGGGCGCAGGGATGACGCCGCGGATGCCAAGGTATTGATCGAGGTGACCTCTTCGGATCAGCCTCTTCAATTTGTCGCCTCACCGTAGCATTGCTCCGTGTCATGTCCGCTTTGCCGGCGAAAGCGCAAGATCGGAGTCGCCGGCCACCGCCGCCCTTCATCCGAGGTGGCGGCCGAGCATTCCCGCCTCCTTTATTTGGAGGAATTTTTGCGCCCGAGACGCCTTCAAGGGGGGAGGTGGCGGCCCGCCCGCGTACGGGTCGAGGCGGCCCGTGCGGCGCCCTTGGTGTGGGGACTCGCGCCTGGTTGTTGGTCCCGATCGGGAAGGAGTAGGGTGCCCCTGGCCGCTCTTCCTTCCTTCCCGACATCCGTGATTCGCCGCCACGCATTGACTCGCCTGCTGGAACATCTCCGCGATGGACATGGGGGTCGCTCCACCAAGGACCAAAGAGACCTCGACGGCCGAGTCCCATCATAAATGCTCGCACCAATAACGATGGGTGAGCATCCGACAACTCCCTTACCTCCGTGGTGAACCTTCGCACGGCGGGAGAGGGGTTCGCCCTCCTTTTGCTTCAACCCCGTGAGGAGCGCGACAGAAGGCTTTGGCCGCAAACGCCAAAAAGCGAGCTCAAGTCCTTGGCGAGCTGCTCAAAGGATGTCACCGACCCGCTTTTAAGGTATCGTATCATGTTCGGGCGGATCCTTTCAACGCAGTGGGGAACGCCCGCACATCAAGGCGCCGGTTCCATATAGGGCCATTTGAGCCCGAAGGCGCGACGTGATCGGATGGATCACTAACTCCATCATAGAGGTCGATGGAGGAGGCGGAAGTTCGGGGCACGGTATTCCCGTATATCGGTGGCGAACGGGGACTCCAGCGAGGCACTTACTGCGCTCTTCTTTGGATTTACTGACGCCCTTTGCACCTCCTCCAGCGCTGTGGCGATGGACCGGATTTGAGCTTCGAAATAGGTCCGCTGAGTCAAGACACCGCCGAGTTCCGCGGACGTCCGGAGGAGTTTGGAGCCCGTTCCGTCTGAACCGGTGGGAGATCGAGAAGATGGTATCGGCGGTATCGCCTCGATGCCGGGGAAAGGTTCCGCGCTTGAGGCTCGGCTCACGCCTCGTGGAGTAGGCGGGAGGACGGGACAGATTCGCGAGTCCGACCTGAGAGAGGTCTGAAAGGCCTCCACCGTAATCTGGGGAAGCGGTGGAACCCGACTCGTGGTAGAGCCCAGTCGCTAAATATATTCCAAAGAGCGATCTATGGTTGCGCAGATCATCCTCCGGAGTTCTGAGTGCGGACCTCCGCCGAGGTGCTCGCCGAAACGACCTTTCGTCCCATGAGTCGTCAAGGGCGAGTAGGTGGTCCTTCTGCAACGGGCCCTCCTTCTAGCGCCAATCTGTTAGGGAAACAGATTTTACCGTGACCGGGCCCATCGGGGATCCGGAACCGGGTCGCCTGCACGGTTCGCTGCCGACGGCTCTGCCACGCCAGACGACCACTCGAAGGTCGCTGCGCACTCCTGACGCCGGGGACGAGACTGCAGCAAGGCGGGTCGGATGCTCGCCCGACCCTCCGACGCCAAGCCAAAGTCGGATGGGAGTGAGTGAGTTTTTATGTAGAGAGAGAGAGAGAGAGAGAGAGCGAGAGAGATATCCTTTGTGTCTTGGCCGCCCGTCGGCGCTTATTCCCCAGAGTGAGTTGCGGGGGTGTCCGAGTCTACTCACCTCTCGGACTGTTTCTGCGTGGAGCAAGGGTTTTGCCAAGAAAGTGCCAGTCCAGTCCCTTTCCCAGCCTTACCTGTTCGGCTTATATAGGTCGGACGGAGGACCTGCTTCCGACTGACTGCAGGTGGCGTACGGGCCTGACCCCGCAGGTCGGTGCCGTGGTCAACTGGTTGGGTGGTTGGGGCGATGCTGAGGAGAAGCGACATCTGTCCAATCGCGGTTGTTGGGGAGCGCAGGAGGGGCGATGACGTCATCCGGGGGTACGGCCGAAGACCGGGTGTCTCGTCATACTTAAAATCCCTATCACTTTGTAATAAAGCATGCTCTTTCTTAAGCAAATTAAACTTCTTACTAATAGTTCTACATTCATCAAATAACTCATGAAAAGCCATAGAAAGTTCATCGAAAGATAATTCTTCACTAAGTAACTCACTAACCTCTTCTCCAAATGCCATTAGTGCGAAGTTTGCCTCCTCTTTGTTGCTAGCTTCTTCAACCTCGGAGTCACTTGAATCATCCCACGTGGCCTTCAAGGCTTTTTTCTTCTTGAATTGCTTCTTCTTGGCTTGAGGGCATTCATTCTTGAAGTGTCCCGGCTTCTTGCATTCGTAGCAAATCACTTGGTCCTTTTTGTGTTCAAACTTGCTTTTTGTGTCATTTTTAAATTTATTCTTTCTTATAAATTTCTTAAACTTCGAGTTAGAAGTGCAATGTCATTGTCACTGTCCTCATCACTTGATGTTCCTTTCAAGTGGTCTTCTTGTGTTCGAGTGCCATATCCTTCCTGTTCTTTGGAAAGGGGTTCTCAAGCTCTTCATGAGCATGACACGTCATCTCGTAAGTCATTAGAGATCCAATAAGTTCTTCAAGCGGAAATACTTTAAGATCCTTGGCCTCTTGAATGGCCGTGACCTTTGGATCCTAACACTTTGGAAGGGATCTTAAAATTTTAGTTACCAATTCAAAATTAGAAAAACCTTTACCAAGAGCTTTAAGTCCATTGATGACATCCGTAAAGCGGGTGTACATGTCTCCAATGGACTCATTTGGTTTCATCCAAAAAAGTTCATAAGAATGCACAAGAATATTGATTTTTGATTCTTTCACTTGGCTAGTGCCTTCATGAGTGATTTCCAGAGTACACTAAATATCAAAAGCCGATTCACAAATCGAAATACGTTTAAACTCATTTTTATCAAGTGCGTAAAATAAGACATTCATAGCCTTTGTATTAAGTGCAAAAACCTTCTCCGATTCATTCCATTCACTCATCTAAGAGAAGATTTTGCAAAGCCATTTTCAACAATGTTCCAAAGTTCGAAGTCCATGGAAATGAGAAAAATCCTCATACGAGTCTTCCAATACGTATAATCCGACCCATTAAACATAGGCAGACGAGTAATGGAGTAGGCCATCTCTCTTGGGTTTTAAACCAATATGAGAGCAAACCTTGCTCTGATACCAATTGTTAGGATCTAAAAGGCACTAAGAGGGGGGGGTGAATTAGTGCAGCGGATAAAACGATGGATTTTTCAGCGATTTAAAACAAGCTTGAGAAACTTCGTACGATGAAAACAACGTTTCGTTTGAAATCGATCTTTGTGTTCTAACTTTGAAGCATGCGTACAAAATGAAGAGGAGCAAGTCAAGTAAAGATTGTAACAAGGTAAAACAGCAATTTAAACACTCACACAATCAAGACGCAACGATGTATAGTGGTTCGGTCAAAGTGACCTACATCCACTTCCGAAGCCTTCTCCGATGAGGCTTCCTTCTTCCACTATCAAATCCTTTGAAGGGGAAGGATCAAATACCCCTTTTACAGCCCTTTACAAGATATTCACACTTGTATAAGATCTCTCAAGAAAAGAAGAAAGTGAACACTTAGCAAGAACAACACTTTTCAACACTCTAAAAGAGCTTAAGACTTAAAAAATTTGCTCAAAAGGGTGCCCTTTCAGCTGAAAGGTGGTATTTATAGATCCAAAGTGGATTCAAAATTGGGCTCCAAATTTGAAATCAATTTGGAGTTCCAATGCTCTGGTCAACAGAGGCGGTGCCACCGCCTGTCAGTGGCGGTGCCACCGCCCCAGGCAGGCGGTGCTACCGCTCCAATCTGCTGACTGGGCGGTGCCATCGCTTACCAAAGTGTTCCACCACTGTCTGCAGACAGGGTGGTGCTACCGTCACCAGCGGTGCCACCGCCGTGGCGGTTCCACCGCCTCTGCCGGGTGGTTCCAATCGCCTCACCCATACGAACAAAGCCGAATGGGCCTTGTTTGTCCCAATCTTGGCTCAAGAGAGGCTCGGCTGGCCTCTCACGAATTTAGGTTGGATTTTTTCTTAAATCCTTGCCCTACTCATGTGCAAACTATGAACCTAAAACATAACTCAACGTGATTTGATCCGATGCGCTCAAGTTAACTTCCGACGAGCTCAACGAGTCTTCGGCTTACTTCTGAATCTTCCCGGTGAGTTCCGCGAACCTTCGACGATCTTTGAGATGAACTTCCGAAAACTTCGGCAAGTCCCTGATTCAATCTTGGATGGTTCCGGCAAGACTTCCGAAAAATCTCTCGGACTTCCGATGAACTCTTTGAACCCCCGACAGACTTGACCTCGGTAAATCACTTTATGTTTTTCTTCCCATCGTAGTTATTCCTGCACACTTATCTCAACAAAGTAGATTAGAACAAATATTTCATCAATTGACTTCATCATCAAAATTCAAGATTCAACAGAGGCCACCGACTTTCCACTAGCTGCCTTCCTTCCAACGGGTGAAGACAAACTTCATTTTACAAACTCTATTTACAAAGCTTCCCTCAACACCTCTCTTAAGAATACTTCTAAACTTTGAGATAAGGAATTTCTACTTCAAATGACAGAGTTTTCCCTTAGTTTTCTTGCACTCTTCTTGCATTCTTAGCATGAACATTTAGGGTATTTATAGACCCCAAGAGGATTCAAATTTTGAGCCCAAATTTGAATTGCCTTGAACTTCGACATTCTGACAATACCATCGCCGACTCGGCGGTACCATCATAGTCTTACACCGACATCCGGTGGCCGGGATGCCACGACTTAGGCTCTTGGCTCGTGGGTGGTACACCGCCTAGCCCGACGGCCACCGCTGGGGACTGGCAGTGCCACCGCCAGCCCAGCGATGCCATCACATGGAATCTTGACTGGCGATGCCACGCCCCTAATCTAGTGGTACCACCGCGGGCGGTGTTCCAAATTTCACTAGTTGGGTCTTAAACCTGGCCTAAACTAGTCCATTATTTGGCCCAATTAGCCCCTACTTGGATTATAGGATTAACATATAATTCTAACCTAAATTAACGTGCTAACTATGAAATTAAACAAAAACCCTTCCGGCGAGCTTCCGGTGAACTTCCGACGGTCATCCGATGAACCCTCAGACACCATTCTGCGAACTTCTGACAAGCTCTTAGACTTCTTGATGATCTTGGCGAGTTTCAACGATCTTCTTCGGTAAGCTCCGACGAACTTTCTCGGTGAGCTCCTCGAACTTCCAACGAACCTTCCGGTGAACTTTCGAAAACCCTTCGGCAAGCTCCTTACTTGTTCTTGGCCAGCCCAAAGATTCTAACGATCCATCGCACTTGACTTCCGACACTTTGTTTCGCTTTATGTCTTCATCGTTATCGTAGTTAATCTTGCACACATACAAACAAAAAACTCTACTTCGATCTAGACAGTTATTACCATGCAAATTGAAATTATGTTGCCCGGTACATCATTGGTCGGCGCATAATCCGATTCTTCGGCGCATCGTCCTCTCTTACGGCTTGTTGCCCAATCGGCGGTTGACCTCCGCTCTTCTTGACCCAATGCCCGATGTCCGAAGCCTTTTGCCGATTATCCAATATCCTGACATGATTTCCTCTAGCACAACGTCAATTCCTCCTGCGTTAACTATCTAATCCCGATCGATAGTAGACTTGCGTAACTCAAAACATAGTTAGACTACAAAACACAATCAATTAGTTTCATCATCAAAATCTAAGATTCAACACCACTGTCACCGCATTTAATTTCTTAATTTAAGTGGGAATTGGATCCTTAGATGCAAATAATGGTACCTCAATCATCTCATGTGAGACTAAGACTATAGTTGCGTTTCATACGGTCAAACTAAGGCTATTAAATGCGAGTAATTCCTTGTTGATCATTAGGCCCTAACTTTTGAGTCGATCTCGAAGATATACAATTTGCTCTAAGTAAACATTATGCTATAGTTATCGAAGATATATAAAGCTAGAAGAAGATGGTAGAGCTTAGGCACGATCCAACTATTGTGGTTTCTAAAGAAAGGAAGACTCGTTATGGAAGGGACGAGGTACCATTAATCTTCATGAATCAATCAATCAAGAAGAAGAGAGGTTTTGGCATTGGCGTATAAAATTCATGAAATGAAATGATCCATCAAATTCCGTTCGAGCTTCGAATTAATAGATGCTATAAAAGAGAGTGACAAGGTTATTATACATATTGCATATTTTTCGGTTAACCTAGGAACAAAATTTTACATAGATACATGTAAATCTCCATCGTAAAAGCTTCAATAGATAAGAAATTTGAACCATATTTTTCTCCAAACTAACTAAAATAGAAAAAGTAAAATTTATGTCGACTTGGGATATACTTCAAAACAAGAATAGAGGATACCATCATATTTTCTTTTATTACCGACCATTTTGTGCATATTGGAAATTTACGATTCGGATTTACGTTCTTGATTCAAGACTTTTTATGATTAAAAAATAAGAAAAATGACAAGTAAGATGATGATAATAAAACGGTGTATTATTGAACATGGTCCCGCCTTCATTAATTATAATAATTAGTGTCCAAGAAATGACATGCATGGAGTTGGCTGGGAAAAGCTGCATTTATTGAGCCTATCAATGAAAACATCATCATGTCTCGTTTTTCTAATTAAGATTTTTTAATAATAATTTTAATATTCGATCTCTAGAATCAATATTCTCAATCAATCATTTAGTATGGATCCAAATGAAAATTATTTTTTAAGAATATTTTTTGACCATCCACAATCCACAAAAATATAAATAAATTGGACTCTTTTTTATATTTAATTTTAGAAACCTTACCTCATATCTTTACTATAACAATCTTATCGAAGACTCGCTTGATATAAGTTTTGAGAGATGTGTTCGAAGGAGCATTTTGGATGTTTTGTTCTCACACTGAAAAAATGAACCAAGTTGATTTAACTTCATGATGTGAGATGGACGATCGATTTGGATGGCAACAACTCTCATGGTTAGGTCAGCTCAACTTGGTGATGTGAGATCGACCATCAATATGTATACCAACAATTCTCATTCAATTCATGTTCCATCTTGACTACGAAATCGAACTTCCTACGTTGCCTCGTTGCAAGTCACGATTCCACATTTAAGATGTATTCAGAATTGTTGATGAACCTTTACGTCGTGGCTTCGTTGTCAGCACGGCTCGGTCTAGTCTCGAATGCGCAAGGTTGCCCACATGGTCGCTCGGGTGAAGGCGAGCTTCGGGTCAGGTCGGGTCCAGGCATCGTCTCCTGAGTGCGGTTCTCCCTCGGCAGGCTGCTACTGCCTTGTTTTCAATTCCTGTACAAAGGTCGAGGTCGGGAGGGAGATTTCTTGACTCGATCCCTCCGAAGCCCAAGTCAGTGTTGAGCGAAGTTAGGAGGAGTTGGGTGTTTAAAGCGCCTCCCCCTAAGCGTTGGTCAGAGGGTCGGCTTTTATACCTGTGGACAAGGGTCAATCGTACATGGCCCGTTGTTAGGGGTATTAAGTATGATGTGGCACCTGGTCTTGGGTCGTACTCCCGGATGACGTCATCGCCCCTCCTGCGCTCCATTACTCCCACGATTTGATCGCCCGACGTCGCTTCTCCTCTGCATCGCCCCAACTACCCACCAAGTTGACCACGGCACCCGCCTGCGAGGTCAGGCCCGTACGCCACCCGCAGACGCAGCCGGAAGCATGCCATCCGTCCGACCTATTTAAGCCGAATGGGTAAGACAGGCATGAAAGATGAACACTCCGAGAGGTGAGTAGACTCGAACACCCTGCAACCATCTTCTGGGGAGCTCGACCGACGGGCCAGGACTGACTTGAGCGTCGGAGGGGTCGGGCGGAGCATCCGACCCGCCTTGCTGCAGGTCTCGTTCCCGACGATCGAGCTGCAGCCGCCGAGCGGTCGAGGCGGGAGCAGAGCTATCGACGGCCCGAACTGCATCGAGACGCACTTCGCTTCGGATTCGCGCGCGCCCGGTCACGGTAAAAGGTTGTTTCCCCTAACAGATTAGCGCTAGAAGGAGGGCCTCTCTGTCGAGGGTCCGCTCGCCCGCTTTAACGGCATGGACGAAAGGTCGCTCGGCAGGCACCTCTACGGGAGGTCCCGCACTCCGAACCTCGGAGGGACGATCTCGCCGCACCGCAGATCGCCATCGGAGTATATTTAGCGACGCCGGACTCTACTCCGCCGAGTCGTTCCCTGATTCCTCCCACCACACGGAGGCTTTTCATGACCTCTCCCGTGTCCGGACCGCAGCATCGCTTGTGCCGCCCTCCCCGCTTACTCGAGGCGCAGAGCCGACCTCCAAAGGCGTGAACCCTTCCCTGCAAGATCATGAGGCATTCCCACGGCACCATCTTCCCTGACCTCCCGCCGGTTCAGACGGAACCCTGCTCGAAACCGACGCCCCGCCCGAACCCGAGGCGGTGTCTCGGTTCGACGGACTTATTTCGGGCTCAAATCTCCATCGCATACAGCCGGATGAGGTGCAAAGGACGTCCGTAAGTCCAAAGAAGAGCAGAGGGAAGTGTCCCACCGGGAGTCCTCGTCACCGACATACGGAATACCTAATGCCCTTGAACTTCCGCCTCCTCCATCGACCTTTATGATGGAGTCCGCGATCCAAATGGATCACGCCGCCGCTTTCCGCTCGATGGCCCTATATGGAACTCCTGACGCCTTGATGTGCCGGCGCTCCCACCACGCTGAAAGGATCCGCCAGACGTGGTACAAAGACCTTAAAAAGCGGACGGTGACATCCTTTGAACAGCTCGCCAAGGACTTCGAGCCACGCTGGCGCTTATGCGCGACCAAAGCCTTCGCCGCACTCCTCCCGGTTTGAAGCAAAAGGAGGACGAACCCTCTCCCACTTCGCGCGAAGGTTCACCACGAGGTACGGAGTTATCGGATGCTCACCCATCGCTTATTGGTGCAAAGCGCTTATGATGGGGCGCGACCGCCGAGGTTTTGCCGGGTCCTTGGTGGAGCGACCGCCGCCCATCGCGAGATGTTTCAGCGCAAGTCAATATGTGGCGGCCGAGTCGGATGTCGGGAAGAAAGGAAGAACGACCGAGGGGCATTCTACTCCATCCCGACGGAACGCAACTAGCGGAGTCCCCACACCGTGGACGCCGATGGGGGCACCCCGACCCATACGCGCCCGCGCCGCCACCTCCCTCAACGCGCCTGACGCAAATATTCCTCCGCATAAAGGAGCGGGAATGCTGTGCCGCCCGCCGGCGAAGGGCCGACGAGCTGGCCGATCATACCTATTGCCGCTTCCATCGCAAAATGGACATGATACGAGCAATGCCACGAAATGGGCGACAAATTGAGGAGCCGATCCGAAGAGGTCACTTAGATCGCATCTCCAAAGATCCACGGAACCATCCTCGCCCCAAGGCCCCGCCGAGCAACACATCGACGTGATTACAGGGGCCCGCCACCGAGGGCATAGTGCTTCGGTCGAAGAGCTTACGCCGCGCCGCTGCATCGGGAATACCACCTCCTCCGAGCCAGATCACATTCTCGTGGGACATGGGAGCGATGGAGCATGATGACGCTACTGGTGTCGGCCCGAATAGCCAACGCAGTCCGAAGGATTATGGTCGACATCGCAGCTACCGACATCCTTTATTTCGAGGCCTTTTTGAAGTTAGGTTGCCGGCGAAGCCCCAAGCCCTTGCACTCGACTCACCGCTTTACCGGCGACTCGATTTCGCCACGGGCGCGGTGACCCTACCGCTTGACTTCTGGGATTCTCCAAGGCAAAAACTCACGGTGACTTTTCCGTGGTCGACTCTCAACCGCTGCATAACGCCATCCTCGGGCCGACTCCACCTCAACAGCAAGGGCCATTATATCCACATACCACCGGACGCTGAAGTTCCCGACCAAAGGCCGAGTCGGGAGGTTCGGGAGATCCTCAGAGTCCAGACGGTGTTACTTGACAACACTTCGTAAGAGAAAAGGCCGAACAGCCTCAAGACCCACGCGGACGCACCGACCGAGCATCCCGAGCCGATAAACCCGGGCGTTAATATTCACGCAAGATGACCGCCCCGACGGATACCGGAATCGCCCGACTGATGATCAAGAGCGGCATACCATCGCCTCTCCAGAAAGCACCGATGTCTTCGCCGATACCGCCACCTCCCGAATTGATTCCGTTTCTCAACACCATCTCGCACATTTCTCGACCGCGCCGCAGAAGACAGACCCCGCCTCCCTCGAGCGCCAACAGTCAGTGCAAATGGAAGTCGACAGTTTCGCGGCCCGACTTCATTGAGGAAGTCCAGATCCTCGCTGGTCCGCCCAATGTAGTCCTCGCCAAGAAGCCTAATGGAAGCCGGAGGATGTGTGTCGACTACACCGATCTAAATCGTGCTTGTTCGAAGCGATTGCTTCCTTGCTCTAGATCGACCAACCGGTCGACTCAACCGCGGCACGCCCGCTTTCTCCTTCATGGACGCCTACTCCGCATAACCAGATCCGGATGGCCCCGAGGATCAAGAAGAACATACGGCCTTCCATACGCCCCAAGGAGCTTACTTCTACAAGGTCATGCCGTCGGATTAAAGAACGCGCGCCACCTACCAAAGGATGGTGAACAAGGTGTTCGCCAGCAAATAGGGCGAAACATGGAGGTATATGTTGACGACATGATCGTGAAAAAGTCGCACAGTGGGCCGCACACCTGACGACTTGCGGGAAACCTTCTCTACGCCGAAGATATGGATGCGCCTTAATCCACCCAAGTGCGCCTTCGGCGTGACATCGTGGAAGTTCCTCGATTCATCATACACGAGAGGAATTGATGCCAACCTCGAGAAGATCCGAGCTCACCGACATGAGATCTCCAAGAATAAAGAAAGGAGCTTCAATGCCTTAACGAAGGATAGCGCTCGTCCCCGGTTTTTGTCCCGGCCGAGATAAGTGCCTTCCTTTCTTCCGAGTCCTCAAAGATCCAAAGAACTTCCAATGGACGGCACGCGAGGAAGCTTTCGCAGTTCGGCAAGACTTATCCGAGCTCCCGCCTTATCTCTGTCCGCGCTAAAACTTACCCTCTACCGGGCGGCATCTCAAAGATGCAAAGTGAGCTCAGATTATTGAAAGAAGCCCCGACGCGCAACATCCGCTTTACTACATCACCATGTGTTGCGCGGGCCGAGCAGCGCTTATCCTCCCATTGAAAGGTTGGCATTGGCACTTGTCCTAGCGGCCCTGAAGCTACGCCCTACTTCCAAGCCCATACGATTGAGGTAATGACCGACCAACCCTCAAGTTCTTTCTAAGTTTGACGAGCAGGTATGCCTTCTAAAATGGCTCGGTGGAGCTATCCGAGTTCGACCGCTACAAGCCGAGAATGCCATCAAGGCCTGTGCCTTGGCCGATTTCATCTCGGAGTTGACGAGCCGAAACAGAGTGCGCTGAGCAAATCCACCGAGACCGACCTCGCGACGTGGATGGGTCTTCCACTCAGGGTGCCGGCCGACTCATTTTAGAGGACCCCGACGACACGCTTTCGAGCCGCTCCTCCGCTTCGCTTTCGAGGCCACAAACAATGAGGCGGAATACGAGGCGCTTTGGCAGCCTCCGCTTGGCGTACCGAGATGCACCGAGAGCGCCCATGTTCTCACGGATTCCCAACTCGTCGAACAAGTTGGCGAGAGTATCGGGCGCGGATTCGACCATGTCCAAATACCGACCAAGGTAAAAGCCCAAACCTCTAACTTTCCTCGCTTCACTGGGCCCGTGGTGCCTGTGTCCCAAAACGAGCGCGCGGACCACCGCGAAATTAGCCTCGGAGCCGATCCAGAGGAACATCCCGAGGTCGAAGAGCTCACACACCTGGCCGGTGGCCATCATGGAGATAGGGACCCCGAGTCCCACCTCTCCACCTACGTGATTCAGGAAGTGTCAAGTATAAACGCGATGGGATCCTCGCCTCGAGGATGAGGTCAAGGCACGTGGCTCCGCCAACCCAGCGTGGTATCGCGAGATTGGCGATCGCTCTACAAAAGGTCGCTTTTCCCCATCCCCTACCGCGATGTTTAGATCCCGGCGAGGCGGAAGTGATTCTCGCCGAGGTTCACGGCGGGACTTGTGGGGAGCACATGGGCGCCGAACTTTGGCCTTCAAAATACTACGCCAGTGGCTATTATCGCCTACGTTGCACCGAGACGCCGGCGGCGGCGCGGCGACACTTGCCGGGCCACAGTTCGCGCCCGCAGCCTCCCGCGTCCCGCCACCTCCATGGATTGCGCTGGCCCTTCGCCAATGGGGAATGGACCTCTTGGGGCCGTTTCTGCCCGGCCACGGAGACATATCATCGTGGGGATAGATTATTTCCAAGTGGGTGGAAGCCGAGCCCTGGCAACCATTACGCCGAACGGGTCGAATGTCAGATGGAAGAACATCGTGACCCGATTCGTCAACGTTATCATCATCGATAACGGAACCCAGCCACAAAGACTCCTGGCTTACGGAGTTCGCGCGACTTATCACATCCAGTTGAGGTTTAGCTCTGGCTCACCCTGCACCAACGGGCTCACGAGGTGACCAACCGATCTATCCCGGATGGACTTAGGAAAAGGACTTTGGAAGCCCGACGAGCCGGGTCGACGAGCTCCCGAACATCCTATGGTCTTTGCGGACTACCCCAAAGACGGCCGCGAGTCCCCTACGTACCGCATTCGGCGTGGAAGCAGTCCTACCACCGAGTTGGTCATTCCAACATTCCGGTGGAGAACTATGAGGAATCCACCTCGCCCAGTGGAGTTCGGCAGCCTAGACTCGCTAGAAGAACGCAGGCCAACGCGCAAGACGCAAAGATGCCGCGCATAACAGAGTGCTGCCGTGGTTATAACAAGAAGGTGCGCCGAATTTCTGGGATGGGAGACTTAGTATTACGCAAGGCGGAAGTAAGCGACCCCGCCAACTCGAGGGGCAAGTTTGCACCTAAGTGGGAAGGCCTACACAGAATCAAAGTAGTCCGACCGGGAACGCTCCGACTCGCGACTATGACCGGCAAAGAATTCCCGAGGACCGAACGTCCAGAACCTTAAGAAGTATTTTGTTTAAGGACGAAACAGAAGCCGGCCAATATTTGACTCGGGCTATTGGAATGAAGTTGGAAATTATATAGCCATAAAAAGGAAATTGTATTACCAAAAGATTTGGAGTACAAAAACGAGCCCCTAGAGGGGAAAGAAGGATTACAAAGGCAAGGGAAGGCCCTCCAAAAAAAAGAAGGAAAAAATTCTTCAAGCCGCAGCTCCGGGAAGGCTATCGCCGGCGGGAACTCGCCGGCATGTCGACTCGATCCTGGGCATGAGGTGAAGGGATCCTCTCGACCGCCGAGCCGAGGGCACGCCGAACCGGCCAGGGCAACCTTGTACCCATACTCAGATGATACCCGCCTGTCCTGGCCCAGCCCGAGGAGGAAGCTCCGACTTCTTGTACGCTCGATCGCTTCTGGCCCCTCCGGCCGATCGCCTTCCGCCAAGCAAGAGCTTCCCGGGCGGCCTTCACTCACCTCTCGAAGTCAGCTTGGCGGCCAACTCCGGCCTCCTTCATCCGGAGGCGGTTCTCCGCCTTTCTCCGTCCGAGAAGCTTCGCAGCTTGGCCTCCGACGCGAGGCGGCCTCGAGCTCGGCGGTCGCGCGTGATTCGCGCCATGTCGGCCGCACGCTGCCGCAAGAAGAATCGGGTCCAGACTCCCGCCGGCCTTTCAGCCGGGCGGCGCAACTCGAGGTTGCGCCGCCTGCATCGGCACCAACCGATCGAGTCGCACCCGGGCCGATGAGGGCCGTGGTGTAGTGGAGATTCTGCATAAAGAGAAAAAGGCTGAAAATGATGAACAAGTGCTTAGCCAAGAGAATACACGCAAGACGGTGCTTACCCACAACACCGACTTGGCCGACTTAGCATGAGCGCCCGAGGAGCGTATAGGTCCCGAGCAACGCCTGGATGGAGCGCCGAGGTAGCCGGCCGAGGGCTCTCCCCGACTCCACACCTTGTCCCCGGGATAGACCATGCCACCGGCCACCAGAGGGTCGCCGCCGCCCCGGGACTCGCCATCACTCGAAAGGAATGGCTGATCCTTCCCGACGTGACTCGCATAAGTCCTTCATGGCCGGAGGACGCCGCCCTTCCCGGCCGTCACTGGCCGGGCCCAAGACTCCTGGCAGGAGCGAGGCGCCCGGCCGCTCGGCCGTCTCGGGCGGAGCCATTGTGCACCTCCGTGTCCACCACGCCCTGGCCTTGGCCCTCTTCTTTGGGCGCCTCCTGGTGCGCGGGAGCCACCCCGCCCGCTTGGGAACCCCGAGAGCGTGGAGACGGTCCCGCTGAGCACCCGAGTCATGGAAGGACCGCAGTTCACCATCTCTGCAAAGAACAAGGATGTAGGAGCGGCAAAGAAGCCTAAAGACACGAGACAACAATAGCCTACCCGTGAGCACGACTTAGTCCGCCTCCACAAGCCACTTCTCCGACATGTTGCGATGGCTTAAGCAGGAAGGGAGGATTACCCTTAACCGCCGAGGTGAGCACGCCTCGGCATTGAGTTTCGGGCAAGGTTATCAATGGTCTCGACGACCACCGAACCCCAAAACCCTTTTTTGGCATCGACGAAAAAGAAGCGCCTCTTCCACCCTTTGTTATTGGTGGGGCGCCGCTAACCCGAACCCCGTCCGGCGGTAAGGAAGTATCCCCACCCTTTGAAAAGGCTAAACAGGAGAGGAAGAGGTTATGGTCGGGCGATGTTGGCGTAATGGCATTCCCCCAAGAAAGCCACCAGATACCGCCAAGAGTTTGGAGTTATTTGTGAAGGCGAGATCCGCCACAAGGATATGCAGGATACTATGATTGGATGCAGTGGAAGGCGCAGGCCAGCCTCTAAGGCATCGGCGGTCAGGGCAAAGCCCTTAGGAACCGGGTCGAAGCCCGCTGCCGCTCGGGGCCGAAAGGCTGTATTCTTCCGGATGCCGAACGCCGAGAATCCCTACCATGCGCTCATCCAAGGTGGAATCCTGGTCGGCGGCCACATTATGGCCTCTAGCGACGCGCCGCCTCCGCACTCGAGGAAGGGCCGGAAGGAGGAGATGAGGGGAGAGCGCGACACGGGTTGTAAATCAGAGGGGAGGAAGAGGAAGAAGCTGAGGAGGAGGTGGAAGGAAGAGCCATCACGCACTAACCTATAGGAAGGAATCGACTGGAAGAAGTCAAAGGACACCGAGCCAAGGGAGAAAACTCAAGGAAGACGACAGACTAGAGGGAAAACTCCGCCGATAAAAGTGATAGAGTGTCGCGAGCTCGCTATTTATAGAAAGGGGGCTCGCCTTTCGCCTCCCGAGGCAGCGACAAAGATGACACCGCAACACCGCCCAATAGCATCGCATCGACGGCGCCATATTAATGAAGAGGTGACGTGTCCACCGCCTGTGGCACTTACCCAAAGACGCCGGCTCGATTCCAAAGAACCGCACTATCGCGAGCCGCTTTTTCGGCGCACGGCGTTCGTTTTCTGTGTCTTGAGCGCGCTCGACCATCGCTTCGGCCTTGAGCGCGTCGCTCATATCCCGAACGGCGTTCGGATATCGGTTTCCGTGTCTGAGCGCGCTCGACCATCGGTCTTCGGCCTTGAGCGCGCCATATCCCGAACGGCGTTCGGCGATATCGCCTGTGTCTTGAGCGCGGCCGACCATCGGTTCTTCTAGGCCTTGAGCGCGGCTCGGCTATATCCAACGGCGTTATTATGGTTTTCCGTGTCTTGTGACTATTCTTATTTGGGGCAACAGGAGCGAACATCGCCGTTTTACCCAACTACGTTCGGTTACATGGTCCCGAGTTCTCAACCATTGGTTTTCGTGGCCCGCGTCGACTTCGACACGGACGACGGATTGGCAACGGGATTGAGGCCGCCGATCCTTTATCCAACGGGCGTTCGATACGGTGTGTCTGAGCTTGAGCGCTCGACCATCGGTCTTTCGAGGGCTCGGCCATATCCCGAATCTACGTTCTATTATTATGGTTTTCTGTGAGCGACTAATTTCTTATTACCAACGACGCTCGAATGTGGAGTTGAACATCGCCGCTTCTAACGGCGTTCGTTACATGGTCCCGAGCCTCAACCATTGGTTTTCGCGCGCGTTCGACTTCTCGACACGAACGACGGATTGGCAACGGGATTGAGCGCCGCCGATCTCTTATCCAACGGCGTCGGATATGGTTCTGTCCGTCGGCCACCGTCTTCGATTTCGAGCGCGTTCGCCATCCCCAACGGCGTTCGTTATTATGGTTTTCTGTGTCTTGTGCGTGACTCTAATTCTTTATTACCAAACGACGCGGCAACGTGAGTTGAACATCGCCGCTTCTATACCCCAACTACGGCTCGACATGGTCCCGAGTTCTCAACCATTGGTTTTCGTGGCTTACGTCTCGACTTCGACACGACGACGGATTGGCAACGGGGGATTGAGCGTCACCTCGATCCTTTATCCCGAACGGCGGTTCGGTTACATGGTCTTGAGCGACGGCTCGACCATCGGCCTCCTAGGCCTTGAGCGGCGCTCGCCCTATATCCCAACGACGGTTCTGACTATGGTTTTCTGGTCTCGAGGCTCTCGACTTCTTTATCCCGAACGCGGTTACATGGTCTCGAGCTTCCTCGATCATCGGTCTTGAGCGATCTCGACCCTTATCCCGCATGTGATTCTATCAATTATGACACGACACGGCAGTACCTTCGCCCGTGATCTCAGTCGCCAACCAGGTTTTTCCTAGCAACCACCCCCAATCCTCAAGATCGTCCCGCAGGAGTGGCTTTTGAGGGGGTAGTGTTAGGGTATTAAGTATGACGTGGCACTGGTCTTGGGTCGTGACTCCCGATGACGCCATCGCCTCCCGCGCTCCATTACTCCCACGATTTGATCGCCTGACGCCGCTTCTCCTCTCGTGACGCCCCAACTACCCACTAAGTTGACCACGGCACCCGCGAGGTCGTGCCCAGACGCCACCCGCAGACGCGAAGCATGCCATCCGTCCGACCTATTTAAGCCGAATGGGTAAGACAGCATGAAAGATGAACACTCCGAGAGGTGAGTAGACTCAACACCGCAACCATCTTCGGGAGCTCGGCCGACGCCAGATCGACTTGAGCGCCGAGGGGTTTCGCGGAGCATCCGACCCGCTTTGCCGCAGTCTCGCTCCCGACGATCGAGCGCCGCCGGAGCGGTCTGAGGCGGGAGCAGAGCCATCGACGCCCAACTGCATCGAGACGCACTGCCGGATTCTCGCGCGCGCCGGTCACGTGAAAAGGTTGTTTCCCTAACACCCGCAATGGTTGCCGACTCCTGACGACCGGACGCTTGCACAAGCAATCGACCGAAATGCATGCCCTTACGCCGAGTGGCGCCGATCCGAGCTTTCGAGCGGCTTTGCAAAGATGCGGTACGATTTGACATCTGACGTCGAACAGTATGAGAGAGACGACTATCTTATTTGAGTCCGAGGTATCACATCGTCTCAGCATGGGGTTGTTTTGTTGGCATTGATGTGGTCATCGATCGTTGTCATATGGATGATGCCAAAATATATCATTCTTGCATGAGGGGCATCGAAGAATCCAATGGTTTCGAGCTCCATAAATAAGAGGTTTTATATATATATATATATATTCGATTCAAAAAGCTTCACCTCACATCTTTACTAATTTAGACCTACCATCCATCGTGTGAGAGACTCTCTTGGCACGAGTTTTGAGAGAATCCAATTATTCGAGCTCCATGATCGAATCAAATTATCCAATAATAATTGATGATAACAAGTCATACATGATTAAACGATAGTCGACAAACCATCTCAACTTTAGAAATGAGTTGGATGGAGATATCGTTTTCTTCGTAGATTTGATATCAATTTGGGATGCCTCGCAAGGCACATCTACGATCTCATTGGCACACGTTTGGGTCCAATTGCCATCACCAATCAATACTAGAATCCAATTGTGAGGGAGAGGGTTGATGGGATCCGATTGTTTGCTTCGCAAGGCAAGTTTGAGAGATGTGAGGATGGATGTTTCTTCTTTCTTTCTTTCTATGGTGATGAATGACCTTCAAACCATTAATGATGATATAAAAATCATACATAATGTCTTATATATTGATTTAAATCTTTAGATAAAATAAAGATGAAAGTTTTGAGATTAAAAGGATAGATAGATTATTCTCTCGTACGATTAACACAATATCGGAATTGATTGGGTATTCGAACCTCTCTTAATAAAATAAAATAATCTATCATTTGCGATCTCATTGGGTCCATGGAAAAATAATCTATCATTTAACTTTACGATCATGATCTAAATTTGTTTGTGAATATTTTTAGATTATGAATGATAATGAATCGTTGCCAACGATGACGACGACGATGATTAAACGATGCTTTCGCAATCAAATCAAGAGTTCATTGGGAGTGTTAGTACTAATAACGATGAGCATATGATGGCACCAAACTTGTTCTATGGATTTGTTGAGCCATTCAAATCGATCGTGCCAACTTGGAATAGTGCACTTTTGTTGAGCGAGTCAATTTCTAAGCCTTGACTTGACTTTGTTCTTTCTTTGACTTTTTCCTCACGGCATTTCTTGTTTTTTTTCTTTCCCCATTGCTTGTTCTAAAGATGTGAAACTAAGGTCTATAAACACATCTAAGTCTACGATCAATTTAATTCTCCTTTCACATCAAATGTGAAATCATAATAAATAACTTCTATTTTCTTCGTCCACTTGTTTTTAATACAATTTTTTCAATGCCTAGGTAGATTTTTCTTTTTTTTGGTGGAAATATTACTTATCATTCCATTAAATGAAAAATTTCCCCACCTCGAGCTCTTACCTATCTTGCTATACGCATTTATTTAATTCTAAAAATATTTTTTTGGAAACTCATTTATGTTAGAAAAAGGAAATTATCATTTCACCGATAATTTTTTTTAAAAAAAAGCAATTAGAAAAAAAGGATAGCCGACTCGTTTGTTCAATAAAGAAATATAAAGGAATTGGATTTTATAATCATAATCATAATAATTTTATTTATAATTGTTAATATCATTTAATTAAATAAATTTAACCTATATATATATATTAATATAGGTTAAATTTATTACACTATTTACCAAAACTACTTTAATTAGAGTTCAATTACTTGAAATCCCGCCCGGCTTAATTATTAAATTTATCATAAATTTTTAGGTCCCACAAAATGATAGAGGATTATTTTGATATATTTCATAGTAAAGATAAATCCATATTTTTTTCCCCTTGATATTTTTAGGCCTATATTTTTAAAAATAATATTATAATATTCCTATTTATTTACTATAAAAATAATAATTAGTTAAATATAATAAAATTGAAGATAATTTTGAAAAATCTTCGCAGAGTGTCATATTTCCAAATATTCTCCTAAAGCATCTATTCTTTCATAAAAGATGATTTTACACTTATGCCTTTGGCCCCGATCACCTATGCCTCTATGTGTGGACCCCTAGTTGCGTCCATATACGACAACCCCTCCCCTCTCGTTCGCCCCTAGCCACCTCTGCCTCTATCTTTGATAGCCTCTGCACATAGAGTCTCCACCCTCTACTCGTTATCTCTATCATCCCTATTATTATTTTTAGTAGAGAGGATCATGGACAAAAATAATGATGATAGTTGAGTAAGGGGGAAGGGCACTGGTGCTCAGTGGAGGATTCCAAACATGATAATTGAGAAAGAAAACGTTACGCTCGCTTCGTGAGCATCACAATTGTAATAGAATAAGACTAGAGCCTGTAATTGAAAAGGGAAGGGGATGCGAGGGTAGAGATGACGAGTGAGGGAAACTTACACAGAGGCACAAAAGGGGCTAAGAGCGAAATCAACAGTCATGCAACGGAGATAAGAATAAAATCATTTTTTTTAAACTTTCCATAAGAATTTTTAGAAATGAGAGTGCTTTACAAAATTATCTTAAAACTAGGGACTTCTCTGATAATTTATAATTAAATTCACTATAATCTTAAATATTTTATAAATTAGTTTACATGAGGGTTTTAATGGTTTTGATGGAAATCAAAAAGGTTTTTGATATATTTAAAGAAAAAGGTTGAAAAGAAATTTATTTTTTTCTCACTTAGTCTTTAAATATATATATATATTTATATATATTAAATCTTATAGTATTTGGATTCATCCATAGTGAAAGAATGATGAAAGAAAAAAAAAAGAGGATGAGTTACAACATTTTCTGTTACTAAACTAAAATTATTATCGTTAATTCATCCAAAGATATTACAATCGATTCGGTGAATAAATCAGCATTATAATTATTTTTTCTCTTTTTGATGGAGCATACATAGTGTCTTTCTTATGCAAAGATAAGGATAATATACCATTATTATGAGTTATATATATATAATATAATATATATATATTATATATATATATATAATTTGCTGGAAAATTGTCTCGTATGTAATTTCTCTCGAAAAAGAAATTTTAGGGAAAAAAATAAAAAAAAACAAAACTTCACCTTTGTGTGGGGCCCGCGAGCCGGCTCCCGCGTTTCCTTCCCGTTGTCTCGTCCGCCAGCCGAGGAGGGTAAAAAAGGCACGTCCGGCTTCGTAGTAACAAGTTCTCACGCCCAGTGGGCTCCACACGACGAAGCTCGCCGTGCTTTTCCATTTAATTTGCTCTTTCTCTTCTCCTCTCTCTCTCTCTCTCGGTCGTTCCTCTGCGTCGTCCTTCCTCGATTCTTGCGTCCTCGCGTTCGGAGAACTCGGGGGGGCCTTCGAGCGTGTTCGCATTTACGATTGCTTTCGGCCTCGGGCAGGAAGCATCCATCCGATCTAGAGCTGGCGTGGGCGACACGGAATCTCCCGTTTCCGGCGACTTCGTACCGATTCTTTGGGGTTCCCCAATCCGGTAAGCGATGCTCTATTTCTCTAGGTTTTTCTTTTCTCTCCATCAAGCGCTTGTCGGCTTCTCTTCCTACTGTGCGTGGTCGGAAGGTTGATATTTAAGAATAAGATTGGATTTATTGCGTTATTTTATTTCGAATTTTGGTTTCTCTGGCCCTTGGATCGCGGTAATGAGCTGGCACTTGAATTTGGACATCCCGCTTTTCTTATTCCGTCAGATTCGTGATCGATTTCTAACGTGTTGGTCGTTTAGTTGGATTTGGTGTTTAGATCTTGAGCTCCGTGGATGCGGCCTGATTAATTGGGTTTTTTCCTTTTTTTGTTGCTCGTCTTCGTTGACTCCCTTCTCTCTTTAGGTGACCGATGACTTTTGTATTTTCCTTCGGTTGTGGATGACCGAATTCTTTGGAATTCGATTCTGCTGGATGAGCACTGGCATTCTGAGTTAGGATCTTGTCTTACGAGTTCGCCACTTGTTCTTGCTGAACCCCTTGTTGTTTTCCCAGGGCCTAATAACGAAGATCGTTCTGAGTACTAATTCAGTCATCACTGGTCGATTCAGATCTTGATTGACTTGCTGCTTCAAAATAAGCGTTTTGGGTGGTTGTTTTCTGTTTGTGTCATGTTATGCTTTTAACTTTTTGGGCGATTTTTTTTTTTTTTTTTACTTACATGCATGTGTGACTGGAAACGTTATATGCTTGGTTATCCCATATGACAATTGGCAAGAGATCTACATAATTTTATAACTATGCACCATTCGTTGTGGTTTATCTTTCCAATTTTATTTGTTTGACTGCACTAAAATTGTGATAGAATGGTGCTGTGATTGCTGATCTTTTCTTCAGGATACTGATTGCGAGAGTGATTGGAATCTGATGTCATTTGAATCAGATGAATACAATGTGCCAATCATTTCTTGCAAAACAGGCAACATCAGGTAGTAGACTTCAGACTAAATTTTGACGCGCTCCTTTGTTTGATTTGCGTGAACAGAGGAATAGTTTCTGCTCCCTGAACAGTGAACATCATCAACCTGAGCACCGTGGGTCCTGTCTGGAGAAGTATGATCAAGAGGTCTTAACAATGAATGACTTTAGTCCCTACGCCACTCCTCCTTTAAGTCCTATGTCAAGCTATGCGAGTTGTTCTTCAAGCTTTGGTAACTGGGTCTACTGTTTTTTCTCTAAATTTATTATATATTTACATTATTTTACTTTTTTTCCTTATGCCTTTTTTCTTATTCCAGGTGATATCTGGACTGGCTTGAATTTGCAGGGCAGGTATCTATGACATCCAGTTGCACCTTTTTTTGCTAAGATGCTGTCTTCTTCTAGGACATGATGTGCTATAATCTGGACAACAGGCTGCATGCACGAAATTATTATTCGTTGATTGAAGTTAACTAATTAATGTATCACAATCTAACAGTTACATTTGGTTATGTTTTTCTGATTTTTCTACATTATCATTTGTTGCATATGTCAACTGTTTGATTTTATCAGATAACTTGTCACTGACTGATTATAAGAACCACCAGCAATCAAGTCCTTGACTATTGTGAAGACTTTTATCTATTTCTTCATTAGTTCATTTCACCACTTGTTGATGGTTGATTCATTGTTTCTAATGCGCTTTCATGCATCAGGGAGGACGGTTGTGGTGTTATAGATACTGGTGAAAAACAGAGAGGTAAAAGTATCGAGTCTTCTCTTGCCAGGACCTGCGCAGATGGCTCTGGACATCACATTTTAACTGGAAAAAATTTATCATCCAGTTCATTTGACAGTAATGAAGAGGAAAACAAACTTGTCAATCACATCCTGGATGATGTTCAAGCCAAAAATGTTGGTCTTGACTCATTTAAGGTGGAGGATCTGTCGACAATGATAGTCCTACAATGTTACCTAATTTTGAAACAGATCCTGGCATCTGGGAGCCGCCTGAACCAGAATGCATGGAAGATGACCAGCCCAGCATTGCCGATAATTATGAAGATGATGAATACAGTAGTACTGACTGGAAACAGCCAAGCTCATTGAGCATTTTAGATGAACATCAAGGGATCAACCACAGTTTTAGAGAAAAAAGACAAAAGGCAATGTTGGAAGAAATGAACAGACAGTTCAAGGTTCTTGTAAGTCGTTTTTTGGCATCTGAAGGAATTTCTTTTTCTGGTCTAGATGATGGTCAGAGTTGGCTAGGCATTGTTGCTTCCTTATCGTGGAAAGCTGCACTGCTTGTCAAGCCTGATGCTACGAAGGAAGGGCAATGGATCCTGGATCCTATGTGAAGGTGAAATGTGTTGCATCTGGTAGCCGGCATCAGAGGTAATGTGAAACAGGCACATGGTTCTAAGTTATGTATATCAGATCATAAGTTCCTTTTCTTTTTTTCACTCTGGAAATCTTGATTGCAGTGAGCTGATCAAGGGTTTAGTTTTCAAGAAGCATGCTGCCCATAAACACATGCCAACCAAGTTCAAAAATCCTAAACTCCTACTGCTTCAGGGTGCCCTTGGCCATTCTGCAGTTGGTTTGTCATCATTTGATTCAATGGGACAGGTAATTTTTATTAACCTATGAATGTTGTGTTTAGAATTTGCTGGTCCTGATTTTTTTTTTTTCATTGCTGGAATCAGGAAAAGGACTATTTGAGGTCCCTCGCTGAGATGATAGAAGCTTGCCACCCAAATGTGGTTCTGGTGGAGAAAAATATTTCCCGTGACATACAAGAATCTCTTACAGAGAAAGGAATAACTTTGGTGTCTGATATGAAGCTCCATCGCTTGGAAAGGATTTCTCTTTGTACTGGTTCTCCTATCATTTCTTGTGCCAATTTTCCGGCAAAATTTATACTGCCGCAATGTGACTCCTTCCATATCGAAAGGTTTGTGGAGGAATGTAACAATATTAGTGAAGGTGGAAAGAAGCCAAGCAAAACCTTAATGTTTCTAGAGGGATTCTCAAGACCTTTGGGCTGTACAGTGAGTGTGATTTTTCCTTAATGTCCTTTGATGTCTGATTCATTGAAGGCATCCTTTATGTATGATTATTACTTTGAAAATAATGGTAATTGTTAAGAATATAAAATCATAGATCGTATATCATTAGGTTTAATCTCTTAGATGCAGTGACATTGATCAAGAATTTAACATGGTTTTAGAGGGAATTGATCAATTCATGTTCCATGTATTGGGTTTGAACTAGTCTGCCACCCACATGTGAGAGGAATGTTAGGAATATAAAATCATAGATCATGTCTCATTTAATGACTAAGCTTTTAGATGCAATAGCATTGATAAGCAAATTAAGAGAATATGTGGCATTGAAACACATTCTGGTTTGTTTCACAGTACCTTTCACAAGTTGTGTAGTTTTCTTAAATTACTTAATCAGTTACGTGCTGTCTGTCATCTGGTGCATTGCCTTTTTTCCTTGTGGTTTTAAGATCCTAAAACACATCAGTTTTCATGCATATTACCTTTTTCATTTTATTGCTTTGGTTACAACCAAGGAATGCTGTGGCAACCTATACATGTTGGCATGTCAGCACCGTGTGCCCAAAAATTACTGGCGTGTACCATGCCAATCCATGCTGATGAAGTCGGCATATGCCTAGGTCAACATTTGTCTTGAGTCAACCGACACGGAAATTGTACCATGTTAAGAAGATATTCGGCACATTTTCTTATGCTACGATCCAGCATTTCTGGGTTGGAACCTGTGACCTCTAGAGGTCTTGGGGACCTTCATTCAGGTTTCTGTTCTGTGTGGTGTCACAAAAAAATTGAGCATGACTGGTGAGAAGTTTAGTGGGAGAAAGCGAACTTATCCATGCCAAAACTCCTAAGCAAGCCTTTCTACATATGGCCTTTGTTTTAAGTCATGTATGTAACACTTAATGTTTTCTTAATTCTTATTACTGAAATTTTAAGATCAAAAAGTAAGGTACAATTATGGATATATGCTCATAAAGTATGTAGGAAATTATGATTAAATACTAAAACTATGTTGTGTATATAGGTTTGATCATGGTTTCTTATTGCAGATACTGCTGAAAGGAGCTCAAGTGATGAACTGAAGAAGATTAAGCAAGTAGTTCAGTATGCAGTCTTTGCAGCATACCATTTGATTCTTGAAACTTCATTCCTTGTGGACCTGAGGTGTTTTTTTCCAATAAGAATGATAGCAGGGAAGGAATTAGGACACCCTTGAGGACCATGCCTTTGATATCTTGAATGTTGCCTGTCTACTGTGGCTTCAGAAAAATGCACTAGATGTTCCCAAATACAATGAATCATTAGGTATAATAAATGATACAGCTTTCTCTGCCTCCCAAGATATATCATTAAATTCTGAACTTCTACATGTTTTCTGACAAATTCAGCAGCATTGGCATGCATGTGTTATTGTCACCTCATCAACCTCAGCTATTGTTATCACCTCTCTCTGCCTCCCAAGAAAAATTCCAAGGAGCCAATTTTCAATCCCCAAATCTAACCATGAATCTTCATCCTTTTTCATGAATAACAGAACTTTTGATGGTCAAGTATTGGCCCCCCATGCATTGTTGGATGTATCTGATCATGAAAACCCAGTAAGTTCTGATGTTAGTGGAGAAATGATCGATGAAGTTCTTTATTTTAAAAGACTGGACCAGTTGGAGATTTAACTGAAGCTGTTGATGCTGATGCTTGTAGTACTGTTGAAAGCAAACCTCAGGATGATATGGAGAGTGTATTAAATTCCCAGAGCATCATAGTTTTGCTTTCTAAACAGTGTACAATAAAAGGAGTCATTTGCAGACAGAGCCATCTTTCTCGTATAAAATATTATGGGCACTTTGACATATCAATTGGGCGATTTCTGAGAGATATCTTGCTTAATCAGGTTTCACGCTTTTATCTGATTAGTTTTATTGATAGTACATACCATTTCTTCATTTTGCATTGAACTTTATTGATGGAAATGTATGCATCTGTTGCAGAACAGTTGCTCTTCTTGTAGTGAACCACCAGAGGCACATATGTACTTACACCCACCAGAATGGGAATCTAAGTGTGCATGTTAGACAACTTCCTCCAGTGTTACATTTGCCAGGTGAAGTCGAAGGAAAAATTTGGATGTGGACCCGTTGTTTGAGATGTAAGAATGGAAGTGGGATTTCCACAAGGAGGGTGGTCTTGTCTAAATCAGCATGTAATCTTTCATTTGGGAAGCTTTTTGGAGCTCAGCTTTTCAGGCCAATCTGTGGCTAGACTATCGGAATGTGGACATTGCTGCACAGGGATTTTCTTCGATTTTTTTGGGTTAGTCCATATCTTCTGTTTTTGTTTGCAGAATTATGTGTTCTCTGTTCTTTGAATGTGATTATCATATATGAATTTTGAAAAATTGCAGATTAGGATCCAAGGTAGCGCAGTGTTTGTTTATTCATCAGTTAAGATCTATGCTGCTTGTAAGCCACCACCAGTCTTGGACTTCCATAATCCAAAAAGAACAAGAATGGCTCAGGACAGAAATGCAAACTGTATGTAGTCTTTAGTTCTTGTTTGTTCTAGTCGAACAGCTCTATTACATAACATCTTCATAACTTTCATTGTGTGATGGTACTGTAAAGTATTCATCGTGTTTGACATTTTATAATTTTTCTATTTAAGCTTCTTTCATCAAGGACGCAGATTGTTCTCTCTGAAGTATCAAGACTCATTGCAGAACTTGAAGCCTATATATTCTGGCACACTTGCAAAACAATGTCTGCGGAAGTTTCAGGTTCATTCAAAAACTTATCTGAAGTTGAAGAGATGCTGATACAGGAAAAAGGCTGAATTTGAGGTTGTAATGGTGCTTTATAGTATTCTTTATATTTTGAAGCATAATGTTGTTGTAACACTGATTAAACATCATAAGATATTTATAATATTTTCTCAAACCTGTCAACCATTTAGGCTCCTTTGCTGAAGGCATTAGATCATAATAAACAAATGGAGTTGCTCTTCATGAGATTCTTGGACTAAAGTGGCTATACCAGGAGCTCCTTTTTGAGTTGTATGTTTGGGACTGCCGTTTGGGTCGCCTTTTGCAGCATACAAATTTTCAACAAGGAAAAGATATACTTGTACATGATGATGAAGTCCCCAAGCTGGCTAGTCATGAAGATGAACCACCCCGTTTCACTGGTAGCCATCATGCTCAAGACATGCATATTAATCTTGATATAGAATCAACAGAAGCTTCCATAGTAACAAGCCATAGCTCCTACAAGCTTCTTGATATTGGACCTGTTGAGGTGGAGCAGTCAATTGATCTGCCATCACCTTCTGAAGGTAAGCAGAGTTGTCAGGTAGTATGTGTTCCTATATCTGGTGATCTACAATTCGACCACTCTATACAAATTGCAGAAGTGCCATATATTGGGAAGGCAACTGACCTTGAGCTTAAAAATGCTGAGACAATTGCTGGTGGTGAAATGCTTGCTGCATCGCTGTCGAGCGAGCATTGAACATTTTAGATGACATTTATGCAAAATCACAAGGTCCAGAAGAAATGATCTGGGCTTCATTTTCTGATCTGAAAAGAGAATACAGAAGGGACCTCCATAGTGGTTCATTACATAAGTTTGAATTTATTAATTCCTATAGTCCATCTCACCTTTCTCCAATGCACCAAACATCTATTAGTGAAGTGGACTTGTTGCACTATACAGTTGGTCCTAATGGTAACATTGTGTCTGAGAATGAGATATCAAGCATAATTGCATGTGGACTAGCTATATTAGAAGATCAGCATGGCTTGTTAGACATGGTTGTAAAAGAATCAGGGGAGATACATAAATCTTATAGCTTGACATCCGTGAATTCTGAGATTTGTACATATTGGTCTTCTGTTGGATATTCAGAGTCTGGAATCAGTTTGTCACATGGTGGTTCCTCACTTTCATTTGATGAGTCATCTACCTCCATTTCCGATGGTTCATTATCTGTTAATCAACTGCTACCTTCAGAAAATCTGCATCCTGAAGTCACTGTGGGAATAGAGAAGGTTTCTGGGAAAAGTATTTTTTCAGTTATTTGTATATATGCAAAGCATTTCTATGATATAAGAAAGAAATGTTGTCCTTCTGAACTTGCCTACATATCTTCCTAAGCCGTTGCAAGAAGTGGGATGCTCAAGGTGGGAAAGAGTAAAGCCTTTTTGCGAGTCACTGGATGACAGATTCATAATTAAACAAATCAAGAGGACAGAACTGGATTCCTTCTTAAAATTTGGTCCTGATTATTTTAAGCATGCTTTTCACTCGCTAGATTCAGGAGCCAAACTTGTCTCGCAAAGATTATGGGAGTATATCAGGTTTTATAAAACATTCTTTTTATTTATAACTGCACTGTATATTTTTCTTGTGTTCTTTCTTTCTAATCCAAGCAATATTTTTGTAATAACAGGTCAGCAAAACATTGGTGGCAAGGAAACCAAAATTGATGTCATGGTGATGGAAAATCTACTCTATGGGCATAAAATTTCACGAACATATGATCTCAAGGGCACTGTCTTTTCTCGGTACATACCAGATGCAAGTATGGTGAAAAGGTTCTTTTGGATCAGAACTTTGTGGAAGACATCATAAATCTCCCATATATGTTGGTGGGATACTAAACTCCTTCTGCAAGCGTGCCATATGGAGATACATCTTTTCTTACTGTAAGTTTGCAGCCAACTATTTATATCTAAAATTATGCTACTTGAATTTATAGATATTGAGTTTAATTTATGCTGTTAAATTTGCAGTCTATTAATGTCATGGACTATTCTTTACTCGTTGGAGTGGATGATGCGACAAGAGCTTGTTTTTGGCATTATTGATTATTTGAGGCAGTATACCTGGGACAAACAGCTTGAGACTTGGGTGAAGCTTCAATGGTTGTTCCTAGGAACGAACTGCCAACCGTTATTTCTCCAAAGGAGTACAAGAAAAGGTTTAGGAAGTTTATGGCCAGATATTTTTCGACAGTTCCTCTTAGCTGGAACTGTGATCGCTGTTCACCCTCATGCATATTCTGTGTTGATAGCAAGAGAAATTCAGCTAAAATACACAATGCAGAGCTGCCAGAACAGTCATAACATGTTTTCAGCCACTACTGAAGATCCTATTATACCCACCTTATACTGTAAAACTTGAATTTCTTTCTGATTCTTTGTTGTACTTGTTCTCATAGTATTGTACATCCTTGTTGCTTGGTCCTTGGACCCCCAATATTTGCAATTTTTTTAGCAAATTCGTGGGTTAAGTTAGGCCCATAATCTGTACTCAGATATATTTTGTCTAATTTTCAATTATTTACGGCTGTCATTGAGATATTCATGATATTATTCTTAATGTTTGTGTTCACTGTGCATGTGCATTGAATAAAAGCTGAGAATTTCTTATGAAAGATCAAATATCATTTTCATTTTCCTTCAATTTATACAGAAGATGTGTTATTTCATAGAGCTGGCACTAGATTTCTAAGTTCTAACTTTGTGTTGCTTTTTTGTTTTATTGCAAATGCCATCAGACAAATTTAATCTTAGAGTTTGTTTGCAGTATGACTAGGATCCAAATTCAATTTTCTGCCAATGTATTGCTTTTGAAAATATTCTTATTGATGGCTCGAACCTCTTGTAATGTGAGATTATTTCTGTATACATGTTAATACAATTGGGTCTAGCCAAAAACAGAAATTGCTTCTTTTATTTTTATTCAGATTGTTGCTCCGATTGTCTCTAGAGTCGGTCTAGTTGTATCTTTGGTGTTATGATGTTCTTCTCATTTTCCATTTTGATCAGTGTTTCAGAACATCTAGCAGGTAGTTGAATCGGTGCTTGTCATTTGTAATTTCAAGTTATTTGAGAAGGTCACCACATCTTTATCGTATTACATTATTTGCACAATCATCAAATGTGATTTTCCTTCATTAAGGTAATATCTTATGTTACAGTTGTATGTTTGCAGCATACCTCATTTATATTAGACTTATACTATTTTCAAGCGATGCAGGTTGGTAAAGCCTGCTGCTGAGTTTTCATACCACCGCATCAGCAAATTGCCAATCAATGAGCTTAATCACCATGGCATGCTTGGTATACCCAAGAAAGAATAAAATTAACACGTCTTGTTTGGCTTTCCTTGTCCTTTTATTGTTCTTTTTTCTTATATTCTTAAGATTAGCAAAGACAAGATTTTATCAGTGTGTAACTTTGGTGACTTTTAATTTCTTATGCTGCTTTAGGTGCTGGAGAGTTCGAAGGATTCCGCTTCTTGGAGCTGCAGGATCAATCATTCAGTTGATCAGGGCTTCAGGTGGTTGGATTAGACCATGCTGTATTTATGATATTCTATGTAAATAATTTAAGAAATTCAAAGAACAAGTGGCATATTTACCAGTGAATTCCTTGTTGTTAATCATTTGTATTTCTTGCAGGTGATTTGACTATGATGACTATTGAGCTTGTCTGGTTTGGTGATGACATTTTTCACAGAGTTGTTGAACAGGATCAATGTTGAAATGGTGAGTTATGAATTTTCTTTCATACTAGAAATTATAAAAAATATTATTTATCCTCAGTTCCTGACAAAACTTTTACAGGTAGGTGCTCGGAGGTTATTGCTTGTTTAAAAATATTTTGGAGGTCTGTTTCCTGTTGCTGCACCTGATATTGTTACAATTAAACACTATATAGCAGTAACACGGGCATAATTTTAAGAGTAAGCATCAGGCATTCTCACATACAGCCTTTATGTGCAATGCAAAAGACGTGCTATTTAACAGAAATATAGTAAAAATAAAAATATGTGTAATTAAGATAAAAATAATTTTTTTTGCGAGTAAGAAACATAAATATACAGAAAACACAATATACATTAAGGGCAAGTAATCTATAATAGCATATTGATTTACCATCTTTGGGAGTAAGTCTATTCCATATATAATTGGTCTATATTTATGACTACATATTACTCTGGCCCTGACAATTTTTTGAGATACACATTCCATGAGCCAACCTATACCCGTAATGGGGTAATCTCAATTAACAAAAAGCCTATTCATCTATTTAAGAACAAGGAATGAGTCAATTGAAATTGAGTAATAAGGATGTATATGCTTATATTAGCTTCAATCTGTTGGCTTGCTAAGATATCTTCAGCAAACTGGCTTATGGAGCTAATGGGTCAGACTGAGAATTGGGTTGATGATTTAAGGGAAACTTTTCTTTCTTTTTATTCTCAGAATAATATTTAGTTGGTTCCAACTTCCAAGCCAGCTTGAGTACTTGACTCTGCCTTTAAGATTTTTGTAACCCACTCTATTGGTGAACCAGTTTAATAATGTCGGGTTGGATTGACTTGATCGGTTTGAGTCAAGATCTTCACTTCTAGTGTCTCTTTTTTCCATTTGGAACAAAAGGAGAAATTTGATTTTGAATACACAAGGAACAGGCAAAGAACATTTGAGAACAACAAGCAAGCAGTTCGATCATGAGGCCCAAGGGCCATTACCTTTTCCCCATGGACATTTTCCTTCTTTGTGAATTATTGCAGGAACTCTATCACTTATGCAATTTTCTTCTTGATTTAACTTGGCTGCATTCATGCACACATGAAGTCTCAAGAAGGACCTGTGCCATATGATGTGGTTCCAGCTTCACACATGCTAATAAGCTTAAAGCAGTAGTGAGCTGCACTGGTTGTCATTTGGTAGGATTTCAGAGTCATCCTTGTTGGAAGATATCAGGACCGTATCTAGATTTATGGCCCATGAAGCTAAAGATATTTGAAGGAAAAGTCTTTTGTTTCATATGCTATCAAGTTCTTATCATTGATTTCAGCATAGAATCGGCTTCTATCTACACTGCATCATAATGGCCTTTGATGACGCAACCGGGCAAGAAGATGCTACCTTTATTGTTTTTTGTTTCCATATTTGAGATGTTTTATAACATAATCCAGGTAAGTATTGTGCTGATGAGCCAGATATCACGGTAGCATCTTTGTATTCCTATGGTACATTGCTAATTCATGTATTCCCATGTAGTCTCATCACACATCTGAAAGTCTTACCATCCAAGGAAGGCATCTGCTAGCAGGCACCATCCTCCAAAGACAGCTCGTACAAAGGATGAGAACTCGTGCAGTTTTCTTCTTCAGGTACTTCCTCTAAATATGGCTTTGTTGCTTCCAGTTCCAACCTGCTTTTGCTGATGGATGCTTCTGGTTGGATTTTTGGATCCCCTTCCGAGCAGGTAAAAATCAAAGCATTGCTCATGATGAAATAGCGGTTGTTATTATTATCATCATATGAAACACTTGTATGTAAATAATTTAGATGTATCCATTGCACAAGCATCATCTGTTTTCCATCTCTCCTTTTTGGCATCTTCCTCTCTGCTAAAAGAGTTATCTTTCTGAAGCCCTTTTTAAGGCGTGAACTACTACAGTAGGGAGAAAGGACAGAAACCAATAGAAGACTCTTTTCTCTCTCTTCTGGTCTTCCATCCTGATGCTTATTAATCCGATGCAGTGAAAGGCTGTGTGATTTATGGTGGGTGGGCCTGAACAACGCAGCAGGTTGCACCCGTGAAGGCAGGAATCATGAACCGAATTGCTCCCGTTTCCTTCGCATCCACTGTTCAATTCATAAAGCTTCATGTCATCATGTCTCCTCTGTTGCACTTGTACCAAGCTTTTGATTCTGCACTCCATGATGATGACTACTATTCGAGGCTTTTGATCACTTTTTCACAGGGAAAAAGGCAAACTGGCCGCTGTGAGATGATGTGACTTCTGATCCTTGCTTTCGTTTTCTTCTCCTCTTTTCTGGTGTCGAATCTCCAGCAGCAACGCTGGTTGCGTATGCTCTCATGGAATATTTGGGGACCCGACCTTGTACCACACAGCTTTTGGAGAATCCATCGACTGCAGGAAATTGGATCATCGTGCAATGCAGCCGCTGGAAGAAACATCGAGGATTGCGTGAGTTCTCTTTTTGTATTTTTGTTTGATGACACAAGCGTTCATGTTCTTTTTATTTTTCATTTATTCTTTAAATTAAGGTTTTCTATTATTTATTTCATCTCCTCAACAAGATGAAATCAAAATTGCATTCGTAATGAATGATGTCAGAATAGTTATTTTCTCAACATTATTAAGTTCAAACTTTTGTAAAATTCAATTATTTCAATTCCCGAGTGATTGGACCAAAAATTAAAATCTCTTTTAATTTACTTTTTAATTTATTTCAGTCCTCCTCCTCGGATGACCGCATCCAGCTCATCCTTCCCTTCTCGCGAGCCTCTCAGGTCTTTTAAAGGCGAACGCCAGCTCCCGATCTCCCTCCCGCCCGCCTATCCACCAAACCAATCGAGCTGCGACGCTAGCTGTAGCACCAAAGAAGAGAAGGAAAGGATGGGGAGTGATGGCGGACATGGAGAGTCCTTTTTCAGGCTGCTGAGCGTTGGTGGCCGCGGCGGTGAGGGTGGTTCGAGGAGGTGGGGGAGGAAGAGCCCGAGGGACAGGGAGGAGGCCACGGGGTGGTGGGGGGAGAGCGGTGGTGGCGGGATGGTGGCCAAGAAGCGGGTGATAGCGGTGATAGACAGCAGCGCAAGGGCCAAGCATGCCATGATGTGGGCCTTGACCCAAGTGGCCACCGAGGGGGACCTCCTCACCCTTCTCCGTGTCGTCCCTCCCGACCACCACCACCTCCTCAGGGGTGGAGGAGAGGATGATGCCACCAAGCTCGCCAGCTCTCTGGCCGCCCTGTGCAAAGCCTGCAAGCCTGAGGTGCGATGCTCGTGTACCCTTCTTCCTACGTTTGATCTATGCGGGGGAGGTTAAAGATCATCTACCAAACCAAAGTTAACAATTTTTTGCCATGTTGTTTGTGTTGATGTTTTCTTTGAATCTGATGGCCAGGTGGAGGTGGAAGCATTAATCATCGAGGGAGCTAAGCTGGCGACCGTGCTAAGCCAAGTGAAGAAGCTGGAGGCTTCTGTTCTGGTGTTGAGCCAAGGCAAGCCTTCCCCGTTCTGCTGGTAATGTAGCTTCAGTGGCGTCTCCATCAGAGTGCTTGCGATTCTTACCACACTTCCTTCTTGTTTCCACCACGAGGATTGCTCTTGAAACTTTTGTTTGTGGAGATTGTAGCATGCTGAGGAGCAGCAGCGAGGAATTCGTGGAGCAGTGCATCGGCAAAGCCGATTGCTTGACGCTGGCGGTGAGGAAGCAAAGCGGAGGAGTGGGTGGCTACTTGATCAGCACGAGGTGGCAGAAGGACTTCTGGCTGTTGGCCTAAGTATATAGTAACCTCATCTCTGTGGTTGCTGTGCTCATCTCCAATGTAATAGCTCATTCTCGAGAGCAGATTGCGGCGACCTGGTCTTTCCCGTAATCTTCTCCACACAGCGAGATCACGGAGACGAGAAGATTGCATGGATTCGCAGTCGTTACTGCTGTTCTTCGTGGTGCGACGGCTCAATTTTAATGCTGAGTCTTAAGATTCACACTACAAATCATGAGAAGCATCGTCTCTTTCCGCAGAGTTGTGCTGCTCTGCAGTCGAAATCAAAAATACAATACGGCGTTAATCTCATCATCTTCGACGCGCACTGTCTGCTTCGAAGGACAAGAACGAACCGAACAGGACATGCGAAAACCAGAGACAGCTTTGTACAGATGAAACGGTAAGCGGCGGTGCCTCTTGACATGTTCTGCAGATTCGTCGCAGCAGCAGCAGTCGTCACCAGCCGTCGCTTCAAACACTGCTTGCGTCTGAGAGGGCCAGCGAGCTGCTGCCGGCGTCGGAGGCGTCGTCGTCTTCCCGAATCGGCGCGAAGGAAGGCATGGAGTAGTGATCGGACATGGAGCGACGGCGCAGCAGGGAAAAGAGCCTGGTGGTCTTACTGTAGTTCCTGTACCTGATGGAAGAAGAAGCAGGGAAGCAGCCGAGGGAGGAGAAGGCCTGGTAGGTGGATGGCGAGGGGGAAGGGGAGGTGCCGGCGGCGTGCTGCATGGAGGGAGGAGGGCTGAGCTTTGGTGCTCCTACGTCCGGCGACGCAGCGATCATGGTGGCATCCCCGTGCTTGGGAACACCTGGTTGGATCTCCCACTTGAACGGAATGGATCCCGGCCTCTTGAAGGAATCATCTATCCCCATCTCTCTCCCACCTTCCATGCCTCCCGTCGATGGTGCTCCGTCTCTCTCTCTCTCTACCCTATTTGTAAGGGAAGAAGAAGACATGGTGATCGGTACACGAGTGATGAGTGTATTAGACAGATTTAGGAAAGAGAAAAGAGAGATAAAGGAGAATAAAGCTTCATCGGGTGAAGACTTCTCGTATTGACTTTGGCCGAGTCAAGAGAAATTTAAGGAAGAAGGGGTTGTAGTTTCACATATTTTGTTTTTCTCAACATAATTTTAAATATGTTAATATTGTGATTCCATAAACAGCATCTACTAAATAGAAGTCGAATATTTGTGAAAAGGATTAAAAGAGTGTTAATGATGCAGCATATAATGATATTTATCCGTTACATATTTATCATACATCGATGTAGCATTTAAACTACCATATCAATCGAGCATCATAATCTATTCCGATCATCATATGCCACATAATATGAAAACAGAAAGAATAAACATCATCTACTAAACACAAAATAATATTTTTTGATCGACTTTATATGTTCTTATCCCTGGCCAAACTCTTGATGACGATGGGTTGAAAGCTTCGGTGTGAATAGAATAGCCAACCTTGGAAAACTATCACTCCGCGTTGGAAGGAACCGCGTGTTTTCTTTATCTTCTTCTCAATTAGTGCGAAAGCCACAAACCACACAACACGACGTATCTAAAACTTCTACCACTCCTTTTTCTTCCTTCATCCACAAAAAAAAAAAGAAAAAAAAGAAGATTTTTAATGCAAAGTTGATGATTCAAGATCATCATTTGTTCGAAAATTATCAGAAAGCATTTGAAGGCACAAATGGGATCCACTCGGCATGCGAGGGATGATAAGAGCCATATGGAATGAGATGATTAGAGGCAGTTCCTCGCAAGAAAGAGAGCATGGGCTAGCGATGGATGGGCGATTCATGACGACTCCATCGATGGTGTAGCCACGGCTGCAACATGACAGCCGGCACCGCAAGCAAAGCTTGGCCCGACGAAGACGACACCTCGTGGAGAAGCTTCGCAGTTCACCATCATTCCTTCTCCCCGCACGGCGATGAACTCTTCCTGCTTCCGCTTTCTCTTGCGCCTCATGGATGTCACGCGCGGGCCCACATGCATCATGAGTTCTCTCTCGCGGCAGGCAGGTCGGCCATGGATGAACTGGGCAGCTGCAGAGATGTAAAGCATAGCCTGAAAGCTCGAGTTGAGATCTGATGCTTTGGGAAGAACAGTCTCTTCCTCTCGTTTCGTTTCTGGTGGCCGAATGATGGGTTTCTTTGTAATCAGAAACCTAAGCATTTCATGCAGTCCAAATTATTATGTAATACTACAAGTAGTACTACATAATAAGCTTATAATATTTGTCAGAACCCAACTGAGCATTAAAATATATGCTACATAATAAGGGATTTATAGACCACGACCTCTACACACTAATAAGAAAAAAGAGGTAATTATTAGCATAAATATAATTTTCTACGCTGTTTGTGATATCTGCAAATTTTTATGAGGACAGAACCGTCCTATAAAAAGCACACACATGGTGATGGGGAGGGCAAGAGTTGTGTAACTTTGAGATTTGTGCAACCACTTGATTGGTGAGTGCAACAACTGGCTATGAAAAGAGCTCAATTAAATTCCTACATGTATTCTCTTGGAGTAAATGACAATAACAGTTAAGAGAAATAAAAGCTTGATTTATTTATTTTTTTTGTTGAAAAAAAGTAAATTAAATTAACTTTGAAAATGAGCATATAAAATAGCAAGATGTGTTTCTTCTCTCCAAAAAAATAATAATAATAATAAAATAAAGACATTGTGGATTCTTTCAAAGGCATATATATATATATATATATATATATATATATATATATATATATATATATATATATATATATATATATATATATATATATATCTCATAACAAAACCCCTCTAATAATGAAGTTGGTTGTTTTTAGCATCCTAATCTTTATATTGTTAAAAATCATATTATAATCTCTATACTTACTGATAGGGGTATTAAGTATGACGAGACACCTGGTCTTCGGTCGTACACCCGGATGACGTCATCGCCCCTCCTGCGCTCCATAACACCCGCGATTTGACCGCCCGACGTCGCTTCTTCTCAGCATCGCCCCAACTACTTACCAAGTTGACCTCGACACCGACCACTGCGGGTCGCCCGTGACGCCACCTGCACATCAGCATGCCCTCCGTCCGACCTATTTAAGCCGAACAGGTAAGACAGGAAAAAGGGGAGGGGCTGGGGGAGAACCTCTTCTTTCCTGGATCTCTTTTCAGGACCCTTTCTTTACATGAACACCCCGAGAGGTGAGTAGACTCGGACACCCCCGCAATTCTCTCTGGGGAACTCCGGCCAACGGGCCGGCACTGACTTGGGCGTCGGAGGGGTTTGGGAGCATCCGACCGCTGCTGCCGCAGTCTGCTCGACGTCCGGAGCGTCGCCGCTTTCGAGGAGCCGGCCGAGGCGGAGCAGGAGCCATCGACGGCCCGAACCGGCATCGACGCTCCCGGTTCAGTCCGCGCGCGCCGGGGTCACGGTAAAAGTTGTTTCCCCTAACATATATTGGCGCTTAGAAGGAGGGCCTCTGCCGAAGGACTACTCGCTCCGCCCGCCACGACACATGGACGAAAGGTCGCTTCGGGCCGCACCTACGGAGGTCCCGCGCACTCCGAACCCCGGAGGGACGATCCCGCCGCAACTATAGATCGCCATCGGAATATATTTAGCGACGCCGCTCTACCCGCCAAGTCGGGTTCCACTGCTTCCCCACCGTCACGGTGGAGGCTTTTCAGACCTTTCCCAACAGTCCGACCTTGCAAGTATCTTGTCAGCCCTCCTCGCCTACTCCAGAGGCGCGAGCCGACCCTCAGGCCGGAACCTCTTCCCCGGCATCATGAGGCGATACCGCGGTACCATCTTCTCTAGCCTCCCGCCGGTTCGTGAGACTGAGCCCGGGCTCAAAACCTGGACGCCCCGCCTGAACTCGAGGCGGTGTCTTGCACTCGGCGGACCTATTTCGGCTCGATCCGTCCATCGCATGGTCGGCGATTATGGTCGACATCGCGCTCGGCCGACATCCTCTACTTGAGGCCTTTCGGTTGGGGTTGCCGGCGAAGCCTTTGCACTCGCGCCACGCTTCATCGGCGACTCGATTCGCCGCTGGTGCGGTAATCTACCATTGACCCTCGCGATTCCCGAAGGCCAAAACTCATTGGTAACTTTTCCGTGGTCGACCTTCCTCTGCATAACGCCATCCTCGGGCCGACCCACCAACAAAGCTAAGGGCCGTTTCTATCCACATACCACCGACGCCTGAAGTTCCCCACGGTCGGGTCGGGAGGTTCGGGAGATCTCAGAGTCCAGACGGTGTTACTTGACGGCGACCTCCCTGGGTAAGAGGAAAAGGCTGGAACCGCCCCTCGAAGACCCACGCTGGACGCAGCGCCCGACCGAGCCTCCCGTGCCGACAAACCCGCGTTAATATTCCGCTGCAAGATGACCGCCCCGGACGGATACCGGATCGCCCGACCGATAATCAAGAGCGGGCGCGCATCACCTCCTCCAGAAAGCGCCGATGTCTTCGCCTGCCACCTCCCGAATCGACTCAAGTCGCCCAACACCATCTACACATTTCCCGACCGCGCTCGGTGAGGCGAGACCCGGCCTCGGTCCCTCGGCGCCAACAAAGTCGTCGGAAGGAAGTCGAGGCTCTTGGCGTCGACTTCATTGAGAAGGTCCGGTACCCTCGGTGGCTGTCCAATGTAGTCCTCGTCAAGAAGCCTAATGGAAGGGGAGGATGTGTGTTGACTACACCGATCTAAATCGTGCTTGCCCGAAGGATTGCTTCCCCTACCTAGGATCGACCAAGGTCGACTCAACCGCTGAAGTACGCGCTTCTCCTTCATGGGCGCCTACTCCGGTTACAACGGATCCGGATGGCCCAGGATCGGCAACATACTGACCTTCCACACACCCCAAGGAGCCTACTTCTACAAAGTTATGCCATTCGGGTTAAAGAACGCCGGCGCCACCTACCAAAGGATGGTGAACAAGGTGTTCGCGGCAAATAGGGCGAAACATGGAGGTATCGTTGACGATATGATCGTGAAAAGTCGCCCAGGGCTGCACACCTCGACGACTTGCGGGAAACCTTCTCTGCGCTGAGAAGACATGGGATGCGCCTTAATCCGGCCAAGTGCGTCTTCGGCGTGACATCGGGGAAGTTCCTCGGGTTCATCATACACGAGAGAGGAATTGATGCCAACCCCGAGAAGATCCGAGCTCTCACCGACATGAGATCTCGAGTACGATAAAGGAGCTTGATGCCTTAACGGAAGGATAGCGGCTCTGTCCCGGTTTCTATCCCGGTCGGGAGATAAGTGCCTTCCTTTCTTCCGAGTCCTCAAAGACCCAAAGAACTTCCAATGGACGGCAGAATGCGAGGAAGCCTTCGCCGGCCTGAAGCAGCACTTATCCGAGCTACCCCGACTTACCTCGGTGTCTGCGCCAGAAAAACTTACCCTCTATCTGGCAGCATCTCAGCATGCAGTGAGCTCGGTGCTTGTGAAAGAAGCCCCCGATGCGCAACACCCGATTTACTACACCGACCACGTCTGCGTGGGCAGCGCTATCCTCCCATTGAAAGGCTGGCATTGGCACTTGTTCTAGCGGCTCGGAAGCTACGCCCCTACTTCCAAGCCCATACGATTGAGGTATTGACCGACCAACCCCTGCGTCAAGTTCTTTCTAAGTTTGACGTAGCTGGGCGTCTCCTAAAGTGGTCGGTGGAGCTATCCGAGTTCGACCTGCGCTACAAGCCGAGAAACGACCATCAAGGCCGAGGCCTTGGCGATTTCATCTCGGAGTTGACACCACCGGAAGCGAGCGTTGAGCAAATCCACCGAGGCGGATCTGCACGTGGATGGGTCTTCCGGCTCGAGGCGGCGCGGACTCGTTACGGAGGACCCGGCGGACACGCTTTGGCGTTCCCTCGCCGGTTTGAGGCCACAAACAATGAGGCCCGAATACGGTATTGGCGAGCCTCCGTTTGGCGGCCGAGATGCAACTAGGAGCAATCCACATTCTCACGGATTCCCAACTTGTCGCCGAGCAAGTTGGTGGAAATCTCGAGCGCGGGACTCGACCATGTCGGATACGACCGAGGTAAAGCCCAAACTTCTAACTTTCCACGCTTCACTCTGTCCGGGGTGCCCAGTCCCGAGCAATGGCGCGGACCAGCTCGCGAAATTGGCCTCGGAGCCGATCCGGAGGAACATCCGAGGTCGAAGAGCGACACCGGTCGGTGGCCATCATGGAGATCGGGGACCCGAGTCCCGACCACCCCACCTCGTGGATTCGAAATCTTGAAGTACAAAGCGAGGATCTGCGGCGGATGAGGTCAAGGCACGGCGGCTCGCGAACCCAGCGTGGTGCTGCGAAATTGGCGGCTCTACAAAGGTCGTTTTCCCACCCCTACTACGATGCTTAGATCCCGGATGAGGCGGAAGTGATTCTCGCCGAGGTCCACGGCGGGATTTGTGGGGAGCACATGGGCGGCGAACTTTGGCCTTCAAAATCTGCGCCGAGGCTGTGCGGCCTCTGCTGCCAAGGCAGCCAAGGCTTTCGTGCGGCGGTGCGACACTGCAGCGCCAGCCGCGCCCGCGGCTCCTGCGGTCCCGCCGCCTCCATGGATTGCGCTGGCCCTTCGCTCAATGGGAATGGACCTCTTGGGGCCGTTCCCCGTCCGACGGCGGAGACATATCATCGTGGGGATAGATTATTTCACTAAGTGGGTGGAAGCCGAGCCCGGCAGCAACCATTACACGAATTGTCGAAGCGATTCGTATGGAAGAACATCGTGACCGATTGATGCGCCCAGCGTTATCATCGCGATAGCGGAACCCGGTCGCCGACTTTTCGGTTCTCGGAGTTCTGCGCGACTTATCACATCGATTGAGGTTTAGCTCGGTGGCCCACCCGGACCAGCGGGCTCGAGGTGACCAACCGATCTATCACGGATGGACTTAGGAAAAGGACTTTGGAAGCCCGATCGAGTGGGTCGGCGAGCTCCCGAACATCCTATGGTCTCTGCGGACTACCCGAAGGCGGCGGGCGAGTCCCCTACGACCTTGCATTCGGCGTGGAAGCGGTCCTACCGGTCATCCCAACATTCGGGTGGAGAACTATGAGAATCCACCTCGGCCCGAGGGAGTTCGGGCTGGCCTAGACGCTAGAAGAACGCAGGGGCCAAGCGCGCGTAAAAATCTTTGGCGTACAGAGTGTTGCCGGGAGTTACAACAAGAAGGTGCGCCCTCGACCCCTCGGGATGGGTGACTTAGTCCTCGGCGGAAGTAAGCGACCCGCTCACTCAAGGGCAAGCTTGCACCTAAGTGGGAAGGCCCCTACCGAGTAATCAAAGTAGTCAGGCAGGAGCGTTAGGCTCGCGACTATGGTAGCAGCGATTCTGGACTTGGAACGTCCAGAACCTTAAGAAATATTTTGTTTAAGGACAAAACGGAAGTAAGTCAACACCAGACTCAGGCCATTGGAAAGAAGTCGAAGATTGTATTAGGAAGGCAAATTTGTATTACCAAAAAAGTTTTGGATTACAAAATGGGCCCCTAGTGGGGAAAGAAGTATTACAAAAACAAGGGAAGACCCTCCAAAAAGAAGAAAAGAGGTCTTCAGGCCGCAGCTTCGGGAAGGCTGTCGTCGAAGGGAACCTCGCCGGGCATGTCGACCCCCTGATCCTCGGGGCATGAGACGAAGGGATTCTCCTCGACCGCAGAGCCTGGAGGACATGCTCGGAACCGGGCCAGGGCAACCTTGTACCCATACTCGTACGATACCCGGCCGTCCGGTCAGGCGGGAGGAAGCCCTCCGACTTCTTGTAGCGTCGTCGCCTCCGGTCCTTCTCGACTCCCTTCCGCGCGGCAAGGGCTTCCTGGCGGCCCCTCGAGGTCGGCTTGGCGGCCAATTCGAAGCCTCCTTCATCCGGGCGGTTCTCGGCTTCTCCGTCGGAGCCTGCGATCCGGCCTCATCGCCGGCGCCTCGAGCTCGGCGGTCGACGCGCGACTTCGCGCCCATGTCCGCCGCCCGTTGCTCGGCGGCAACGCCTCGGGTCCCAACCCGCTCGGGCTTCCTCGGTGGCGGCGCAACTCAAGTTGCGCTCGCCGGCCATGCGGCCGGAGTCATGCACCGGTCGAGGAGGGCCGTGGTGTAGTGGAGATTCTGCACAAGGAGAAAGAACGCTGAAAGTGATGAGCGAGCTCGGCCCAAGAAGATACACGCGCGGTGCTTACCCACAACAGGCTTGGCGGACTTAGCGATCAGCGCTTAGAGGCGTGTATAGATCGAGCGGCGTCGGGATGGGCGCCCGGAGGTAGGCTGGCGAGGCTCTCCCCGACCCACACCTTGTCCCCTCGGGGCCAGACCATGCCACCGGGCCACGAGAGGGTCGCCACTCGGCGGCCGAAGGAACCTCCCCATCACTCGGAAAGGCGGTGATCCTTCCCAGCGTGACCCGGCACAGTCCTTCATGGCCGGAGGGGCCTGGCCCTTCGGTCGTCCCCGGTGGGGCCAGCACTCGGCGAGTGGAGGTTCCCGGTCGTTCGGCGCCCCGGCAGCACGGGCGTCTCCAGGTTCACCACGTCCTTGGCCTTGGCCTTTTTCTTCGGGCGCCCCTCCTCAACGGTGCGCGGGGAGCCACCCCCCGCCCGCTTAGAGACCGCCGGAGAGCGCGGAGACGGTCCCCTCGGAGCACCCGAGTCATGGAAGGACCGCAGGTTCACCATCCCTGCAAAGAACAACAGATGTGTCAGAAGCTAGAGTATGGCAATGATCCTAAAGAGGCGAGACAACGGCGGCCTACCCGTGAGCACGGACTTAGTCGGCCTCCACGAGCCTTTGCTCCGACATGTTGCGGATGGCTTGCGAGGAAGGAGGATTACCCTCACCGCTCGAGGTGAGCGCGCTCCTCGGCATTGAGCCGGGCAGCATTATCGATGGTTCTAGGCGACCATCGAACCCGAAACCTTTTGGCTGGACAAAAAGAAGCGCCTCTTCCACCCTTTGTTATTGGTGGGGCGCGCTAACCGGAACCACGGTCGATGCGGCCGAAGTATCCCCAAACCCCTTGAAGCGGCGAGAGAGGAAGAGGTTGCGGGTCGGGCGATGTTAGCGTAATGGCATTCCCGGAAAGCCACCAAATACCGCCGAGGAGTTGGGAGTTATGCGGGAAGGCGAAATCGCCACGGGGAGATCTGAGATCGATGATTGGAGTGCGGGGAAGGCGCGGCGGCCTCTAGGGCATCGGCGGTCGAGGCAAAGCCCTTGGGAACCGGGTCAAAGCCCATTGTCCCGGCCGGACGGAGGTTGAATTCCTCGGGATGCGTGGCGCCGGAGAATCCCACCATACGCTCGTCAAGATGGAGTCTTGGTCGTGCGGCCACATTAAGGCCTCTAGCATACGCGCCGCTTCATCGAGGAAGGGCTGGAAGCGAGAGATGAAGGGGAGGCGGCGGAGGTTGTGAGGGGGAGGAGGAGGAGGAAGCGGAGGAAGAGGAAGTGGAAGGAAGACCCATCGCGCACTAACCTAGAATGGAAGAAATCGGCTGGAAGAAGTTAAAAGGCACCGGAGCCTGTGGAGAAAACTTGAAGGAAGACGACGGCAGGACAAGAGCTGAAAACTCGATAAAGTGATAGAAGTCGCGGGCTCGCTATTTATAGAAAGGGGCCTCGACCTTTCGCCTCCGAAGCGGCGGCGACATGACACGCCACATCGCCCAATAGCATCGCCAGGCGATCGAGCGCCGGCGTCATATTAATGAAGAGGTGGCGTGTACCCCGGGTAAACTTACCCGCCGCGCGTATCCTCGATTCCGGCAACGCACTTTTCTCGCGGCCGTTTTGAGCGGCCATGGCGGTTCGGATTTCGGTCTTGAGGCTCGACCCGGTCTTGGCTTGGCGGCGGCTCGGCCACACATCGAGCAGCGGTTGGCGATTGTCTTCTAGGTCTTGGCGGCGGCTCGACCACGTGTCTACAGGCCTTGGCGGCGGCTCGGCCACACACATCGAGCGGCGGTTGGCGTCTGATCTTCTAGGTCTTGGCGGCGGCTCGACCGCGGTACAGGCCTTGGCGGCGGCTTCGGCCACACACACGAGCGGCGGTTGGCTATTACGATTTTCTAGGTCTTGGCGGCGGCTCGACCACTTTGGTCTTGGCGGCGGCTCGGCCACATATCGAGCGGCGGTTACGGCTATCATGGTTTTTTCGGTCGTGTGCGTGACCTGGACCCCTTGCACCAAAGCGATGGG
>CP097510.1:17876949-18251948 GCA_023547065.1 Musa troglodytarum
AGTTGGTCATTCCGACCTTCCGAGTAGAAAACTATGAAGAGTCAACCTCGACCCAGGGAGTTCGGGCTGGTCTAGACCTACTCGAAGAGCGCGGTGGCAGCGCTTTGAAGATGTTGGCGTACAATCGATGTCGCGAGAAACTATAACAAGAGTGCGCCCTCGACCTCTCGGGATGGGAGACACGGTGCTGCGCAAGGCGGAAGTAGGTGACCCGCCGCTTAAGGGCAAGCTTGCACCTAAGTGGGAAGGCCCCTAGCGTTACCAAAGTCGTCCGGCCAAGACGCGTTCCGACTCGCGACTATGTCTGGACAGCAAGTGCCGAGGACCTGGAACATCCAGAACCTCAAGAAATTTTTTGTTTAAAGGCCAAACAGAAGTACACCAGCATTGGACTCAAGCTATTGGAGTTAACTTAAAATCGCATTGCCACAATAGGAATTGCATTGCCAAGATTTTGAAGTACAAAATGAGCCCTTAGAGGGGAAAAAGTGTTACACAACCCAAAGAAGGGTGAGGGAAGACCCTCCAAAAGAGAAAAAGGATAGAGTCCCTTAAGAGGCGGCTCCCGGAAGGCTGTCGTCGAAGGGGACTTCATCGGGCATGCTCGCCCCCTGGTCTTCGGGGCGGGAGGTGAAGGGATCCTCCTCATTGCGGAACCGGAGGGCACGCACGGAACCGGGCTAGGGCAACCTTGTACCCGTACTCATAGGACACCCTGCCCGTCCGGTCTAGGCCAAGAAGGAAGCCCTCCGACTTCTTGTACCGCTCGATCGCCTCCCGGTCCCTTTCCGGTCGGCTCCCTTCTTCCGTCGTAAGGGCCGCCCGGGTGACATTTGCCTCGGCTTCTCGGGAAGCCAGCTTCGCCGCCAACTCAGAGGCCTCCTTCGTGCGGAGGCGGTTCTCCAACCTCTCCGTTCGGAGAAGCTTCTGCAGGTTGGCCTGCGACGCCGACGCGGCCTCGAGCTCGGCGGTGAGGCGCGACACTTCGGCGCCCATGTCGGCCGCCCGCTGCTCGGCAGCAGCAACCGCCTCGGGCCCGGACCCCGCTTGGGCCTCCTCCAGCTGGCGGCGCAAGTCAAGGTTGCGCTCGCCCAGCCTGCCTACTAGCCGACCGGCGTCGTGGACCCGGTCGATCAGGGCCGTGGTGTAATGGAGATTCTGCACAAAAGGGGAACGGTAAGTAATGACGGACGGTGTTTACCCAAAGGGGACACGCGAGACGATGCTTACCCACAGCACCGACTTGACCGACTTGGCAATAAGAGCCTCCGAGGGGAGCGTATACAAGTCCCGAGCTATGTCGGGATGAAGTGCTCCCCAGAGGTAGGTGGCCGAAGGGTCTCCCCCAGTCCACACCTTGTCCCCTCGGGACAATCCATTCCACCGAGCCACCAGAGGGTCGCTCGCACCCCCGGAAGGGACCTCGCCCATTACACGGGAAAGGAAGGGCTGGTCCTTTCCCGGCGGGATCCGACACAGATCCTTCATAGCCGGGGGACGCGGACCCTTCCCGATCGCCCCCTGACTGGGCCCAGCGCTCTCGGCAGGGGCTGATGCATCTGGACGATCGATCGCTCCTGCGGGAAGAGCCACCGACACCTCGAGGTCCACCACGTCTTTTGCCTTGGACCTTTTCTTCGGGCGGCCTCCTTCAGCTGTCCGCGGAGAGTCACCCCCCGCTCGTTTGGGGACAACCGGGGCGCGCGGGGACGATCCTGTCGGAGTTCCCGAACCATGGAATGATCGCAGGTTCACCATTTCTGCGAAGAACAAGGATCAGTTAGAGACGAGAATATGGCAAAAGTTCCAAAAACGTAAAACGATGATAACCTACCCCGAGAACGCGGGCTAAGCCCCGCTTCTACAAGCCATTGCTCCGACATATTGCGGATGGCTTGAGAAGAGGGAAGGATTACCCTCAGCTTCTCGAGGTGCGCACGCTCCTCAGCGTTGAGTTTCGGGACGGTGTTGTCAATGGTCCTCGAGGACCACCGAACCCCGAAACCCCAGTCTTTCTCGCACTGGACAAAGAAGAAGAGCCTTTTCCACCCCTTGTTATTGGTGGGGGTGCCGCTAACCCGGAACCCGCCGGTGCATGAAGTATCCCCGACCCTTGAAAAGGCAAGGTGAGAGAAAAAGGCTGCGGGTCAGGGTGATATTGGCGTAGTGGCATTCCCCCAGGAAAGCCACCAAATATCGCCAAGAGTTGGGTGTTATTTGTGAAGGCGAGATCCGTCACAGAGATATGCAGGACATGATGACAGGATGTAGGGGAAGACGCAGGCCAGCCTCCAGGGCGTCGAGAGTCAGGGCAAAGCCCTTGGGAACCGGATCGAAGGCCCGCTGTCCCGCTTCGGGGGCCGCAAGGTCATATTCTTCCGGGATGCCGTAGCGCCTCCGGAGGATCCCTACAGAGGGCTCATCCAGAGAGGAGTCTTGGTCGTGCGGCCACATTATGGCCTCTAGCGCACGCGCCGCTTTCCCACCTGAGGAAGGGCTGGAAGGAGGAAGTGGAGGGGGAGCAGCGACACGAGTAGTGACGGAGGGGGAGGAAGAGGAAGAAGTAGATGAGGAAGAGGTGGAAGGAAGAGCCATTGTGCACTGACCTACAGCGGAGGAGGTCGATTGAAGGATGGCAAGAGACACCGGGGCCAAGGAAGAAAACTCAGAGGAAGACAACGGCGGGACTTGAGAGACAGAAAAACTCCGCTGATGAAAAGTGGTAGAGTGTCGCGGCGTGCGCTATTTATAGTAAAAGGGCCTCGCCCTTTCGCCTTCCGAGGTGGGCGACAGCATGACGCCGCACATGCCGCCCAACGGCATCGCATCGGGTAGTCCAAACGCTGACGCAATATTAATGAGGATGTGACGTGTCTCCCACCCAGGCGAGTAACTTGCCCGGCACGTCAGCGACCCCTCGATTCCCGCAACCGCACTAGCGCGAGCGGTTTTCGAAACGGCATAGCGGCGGTTCGGTTATCTAGGTCTTGAGCGGGCCTCGACCCCTTATCTCGAACGACGGTTCGGTAACAGGGTGTTGAGTGGTGCCTCGATCCTTTATCCCGAACGGTGGTTTGGTTATCTAGGTCTTGAGCGGCGGCTCGACCACCGGTTTTCTGGGTCTTGAGCGGCGGCTCGACCCCTTATCCCGAACGACGGTTCTGTTATTACGGTCTTGAGCGGCGGCTCGACCATTGGTCTTCTTGGTCTTGAGCGGGCCTCGACCCCTTATCCCGAACGGCGGTTCGGTAACAGGGTGTTGAGTAGCACCTCGATCCTTTATCCCGAACGACGGTTCGGTTATCTAGGTCTTGAGCGGCGGCTCGACCACCGGTTTTCTAGGTCTTGAGCGGCGGCTCGACCCCTTATCCCGAATGACGGTTCGATTATCACGGTCTTGAGCGGCGGCTCGACCATTGGTCTTCTTGGTCTTGAGCGGGCCTCGACCCCTTATCCCGAACGGCGGTTCGGTAACAGGGTGTTGAGTGGCACCTCGATCCTTTATCCCAAACGACGGTTCGGTTATCTAGGTCTTGAGCGGCGGCTCGACCACCGATTTTCTGGGTCTTGAGCGGCGGCTCGACCCCTTATCCCGAACGGTGGTTCGGTTATCACGGCCTTGAGCGGCGGCTCGACCATTGGTCTTCTTGGTCTTAAGCGGGCCTCGACCCCTTATCCCGAACGGTGGTTTGGTAACAGGGTGTTGAGTGGCGCCTCGATCCTTTATCCCGAACGGTGGTTCGGTTATCTAGGTCTTGAGCGGCGGCTCGACCACCGATTTTCTGGGTCTTGAGCGGCGGCTCGACCTCTTATCCCGAACGGCGGTTCGGTTATCACGGTCTTGAGTGACGGCTCGACCATTGGTCTTCTTGGTCTTGAGCGGGCCTCGACCCCTTATCCCGAACGGCGGTTCGGTAACAGGGTGTTGAGTGGCGCCTCGATCCTTTATCCCGAACGGCGATTCGGTTATCTAGGTCTTGAGCGGCGGCTCGACCACCGGTTTTCTGGGTCTTGAGCGGCGGCTCGACCCCTTATCCCGAACGGCGGTTCGGTTATCACGGTCTTGAGTGGCGGCTCGACCATTAGTCTTCTTGGTCTTGAGCGGGCCTCGACCCCTTATCCCGAACGGCGGTTCGGTAACAGGGTGTTGAGTGGCGCCTCGATCCTTTATCCCGAACGACGGTTCGATTATCTAGGTCTTGAGCGGCGGCTCGACCATCGGTTTTCTAGGTCTTGAGCGGTGGCTCGACCCCTTATCCCGAACGGCGGTTCGATTATCACGGTCTTGAGCGGCGGCTCGACCATTGGTCTTCTTGATCTTGAGCGGGCCTCGACCCCTTATCCCGAACGGCGGTTCGGTAACAGGGTGTTGAGTGGCACCTCGATCCTTTATCCCGAACGGCGGTTCGGTTATCTAGGTCTTGAGCGGCGGCTCGACCACCGGTTTTCTGGGTCTTGAGCGGCGGTTCGACCCCTTATCCCGAACGGCGATTCGGTTATCACGGTCTTGAGCGGCGGCTCGACCATTGGTCTTCTTGGTCTTGAGCGGGCCTCGACCCCTTATCCCGAACGGCGGTTCGGTAACAGGGTGTTGAGTGGCGCCTCGATCCTTTATCCCGAACGACGGTTCGGTTATCTAGGTCTTGAGCGGCGGCTCGACCATCGGTTTTCTGGGTCTTGAGCGGCGGCTCAACCCCTTATCCCGAACGACGGTTCGGTTATCACGGTCTTGAGCAGCGGCTCGACCATTGGTCTTCTTGGTCTTAAGCGGGCCTCGACCCCTTATCCCGAACGGCGGTTCGGTAACAGGGTGTTGAGTGGCGCCTCGATCCTTTATCCCGAACGGCGGTTTGGTTATTTAGGTCTTGAGCGGCGGCTCGACCACCGGTTTTCTGGGTCTTGAGCGGCGGCTCGACCCCTTATCCCGAACGACGGTTCGGTTATCACGGTCTTGAGCGGCGGCTCGACCATTGGTCTTCTAGGACTTGAGCGGGCCTCGACCCCTTATCCCGAACGGTTCGTGCGGTGTTGAGTGGCGCCTCGATCCTTTATCCCGAACGGCGGTTCGGCTATCTAGGTCTTGAGCGGCGGCTCGACCACCGGTTTTCTGGGTCTTGAGCGGCGGCTCGACCCCTTATCCCGAACGGCGGTTCGGTTATCACGATCTGAGCGGCGGCTCGACCATTGGATTCCTGGATCTCGAACGGCACCTGGACTCCTCCTCCTGCGCAATGGTGCCGTCAATTATGTCACGACAGGCAGAACCCCCGCCCGGGGTCTCAGCCGACCGCTCATATGCAACAGGATTTCCCCGAACACCACCCCCGACCCTCGAAGACCGTCCCGCAGGAGTGGCTTTTTGAGGAGGTAATGTTAGGGATATTAAATGTGACGTGACACCCGGTCCTGGGTATTACGCCCGGATGACATCATCGCCCCTCCTGCGCTCATTTACTCCCGCGTTTGATTACCCGACGTCGCTTCTCCTCTGCCTCGCCCCAACTACACGCAGGGTTGACCACGGCACCGGTCTGCGAAGTCAGGTCCGTATACCACCCGCAGACGCAACCGGAAGCGTGCCATCCGTCCGACCTATTTAAGGCGAAGGGGTAAGACAGGCCAAGGGGAGAGAGGTGGACTCTGAACTCTTCAATTATTGGGGAACCGGCCGACGGGTGAGGGCTGACTTAAGCGTCGGAGGGGTCGGGCGGAGCACCCTCCGACCCGCTTTGCTGCAGGTTTCGTTCCCGACGACCTCGGCGCACGCTACCCCTCGGAACCTAGCGGGAGCAGGAGCCATCGACGGGCCCGAACCTTACCGAGACGACCCCCGGGTCCCCGGATTCTACGCCGCACGCCCCAGGGTCATGGTAAAAAGTTATTTGCACTGACATGTACTATACAATGTCGAATAGGAAAGGGAGATACGAGCAGGAGATGATCTTTATAGATTCGGGCATCGATTGTCGTCATCCACAATCCGCCCCCGGGCAACACATGGAAGTATCATATGAACACGGAAGATGATCGTAACAAAGTCCCGATCGAGGACTGGGTCGAAGGATCATTTAGCGTTGTCAACGATGACCTCGGTCTCCGCTTCATCAGTGAGGTCAAGTACCCGCATTGCCCTTTCATGGGTTAGCGCTCCGCTATCGTATAACACAAAAGCTAAGGTGGTAGGACACCGACATGACCCTACTAGGAATGCCCTCATGCGGGCGTAAGCGCCAAGGGGTAGTACCGCCCCAGAGAACCCGGGATGGCACCTTTATAGAGCCGTTCCAGAAAGCGCGGGACTCAACCCTGGACGTCGCACAGAGACTTGAGACAGCACAGATTATACCCCGGGAGTCAACCCTCTCTTAGGGATAAAAACCCCCAGACCATGATATGGGAGGGGATTCGGAGCTTCTTCTTCCTCGACTTCTTCTACTTTATCCAAAGGGAAAAACCTTCCATAACAATATACTAATTTGATCGTCAGAGGGGTCGGGTCGCATCCTCCCGACCCAACCTGCGTGTAGGAGCCGGAGAACTCGAGGCGAGCCGCGTTCGGAAAGAAAGTTTCCTCCTGAAACTGACCGAGGATCTACTTCGATCAGCCTAATGCCTGTGGTCAATTCTAAAGTTAGTCAAGGAGATTTTGACGCATTCGAACTCGAACCCAAACTCAGCAGCCACGGCATAAAGGTACTAACAATCAGCAAATTAGTGCCTCGATGATGTACTTTCTACGTCGCCTTCGGACATCGATGGTCGTCATCCACGATCCGCCCCCGGGCAACACATGGAAGTATCACATGAACACGGAAGATGATCGTAACAAAGTCTCGATCGAGGACTGGGTCGAAGGATCATCTAGCCTTGTCAATGATGGCCTCGGTCTCCGCTTCATCGGCGAATTAGTGCCTCGATGACGTACTTTCTACGTCACCTTCGGATTGGGCGAACGACACCACCACGTCCGATGGGAGGGTGGCGAGGCGAGAGGAGCGGATTCTTGGTTGCCATGGGAAGAGGATGAGGATGTACTATAGAAGAGAATGTTGAAAGGAAACAGAGAAGGAATAATAGGTGTTGGTGGAAACAACTTTTTACCGTGACCCTGGGACGTGTGGCGTAGAATCCAGGAACCCGAGGGTCGTCTCGGTATGGTTCGGGTCCGTCGATGGCTCCTGCTTCTGCTAGGCTCCGAGGGGTAGCGCGCGCCGCGGTAGTCGGGAACGAAACCTGCAGCAAGGCGGGTCGGAGGATGCTCCGCCCGACCCCTCCGACGCCCAAGTTAGCTCTCGTCCGTCGATCGGTTCCCCAAATAATTGAAGAGTTTCCAGTCTACCCACCTCCCCTTGCCTGTCTTACCCCTTCGGCTTAAATAGGTCGGATGGATGGCACGCTTCCGGTTGCATCTGCGGGTGGCGTACGGACCTGACCTCGCAGACCGGTGCCGTGGTCAACCCTGCGTGTAGTTGGGGCGAGGCAGAGGAGAAGCGACGTCGGGCGATCAAATCACGGGAGTAAAGGAGCGTAGGAGGGGCGATGACATCATCCGGGCGTAATACCCAAGACCAGGTGTCCGTCACATTTAATACCCCTAACACTACCCCCCTCAAAAAGCCACTCCTGCGGGACGGTCTTTGAGGGTTGGGGGGTGGTGCTCGGAGAAACCCGGTTGCATATGAGCGGTCGGCTGAGACCTCGGGCGGGGGTTCTGCCCGTCATGACATGATTGACTGAATCATTGCGCAGGAGGAGGAGTCCAGGTGCCGTTCAAGATCGTAATAACCGAACCACCGTTCGGGATAAGGGGTCGAGCCGCCGCTCTAGACCCAGAAAACCGGTGGTCGAGCCGCCGCTCTAGACCCAGAAAACCGGTGGTTGAGCCGCCGCTCGAGACCGTAATAAATGAACCGCCGTTCGGGATAAAGGATCGAGGCGACACTCAACACCCTGTTACCGAACCACCGTTCGGGTAAGGGGTCGAGGCCCGCACAAGACCTAGAAGACCAATGGTCGAGCCGCCGCTCAAGACCTAGATAACCGAACCGCCGTTCGGGATAAGGGGCCGAGCCGCCGCTCTGGACCCAGAAAACCGGTGGTCGAGCCGCCGCTCAAGACCGTAATAACCGAACCGCCGTTCGGGATAAAGGATCGAGGCGACACTCAACACCACGCTGCAACCGCCGTCGGGTAAGGGGTCGAGGCCCGCACAAGACGTAGAAGACCAATGGTCGACCCGCCAAGACCTAGATAACCAACCGCCGCTCGATAAGGCCGAGCCGCCGCTCGACCTAAAACCGATGGTCGAGCCGCCAAGATCGTAATAACCAACCGCTCGATAAAGGATCGAGGCGACACTCAACACTCGCGAACCGCTCGTAAGGGGTCGAGGCCCGCACAAGACCTAGAAGACTAATGGTCGAGCCACCGCTCAAGACCTAGATACCCGAACCGCCGTTCGGGATAAGGGGCCGAGCCGCCGCTCTGGACCCAGAAAATCGGTGGTCGAGCCACTGCTCAAGACCGTAATAACCGAACCGCCGTTCGGGATAAGGGATCGAGGCGACACTCAACACCCTGTTGCCGAACCGCCGTTCGGGTAAGGGGTCGAGACCAGCACAAGACCTAGAAGACCAATGGTCGAGCCGTCGCTAAAGACCTAGATAACCGAACCGCCGCTATGCCGCTTCGAAAACCGTTCGCGCTAGTATGGTTGCGGGAATCGAGGGGTCACTGACGTGCAGGGTAAGTTACTTACCTGGGCGGTGGACACGTCACATCCTCATTAATATTGCGCCGGCGTTTGGACTGCCCGATGCGATGTTGTTGGGCGGTATGTGCGACGTCATGCTGTCGCCCACCTCGGAAGGCGAAAGGCCGAGGCCCCTTTTCTATAAATAGCGAGCTCCGCGACACTCTATCACTTTTCATCAGTGGAGTTTTTCTGTCTCTCGAGTCCTGCCGTTGTCTTCCTCCGAGTTTTCTTCCTTGGCCCCTGGTGTCTTGCCATCCTTCGCCGATTCCCTCCGTCAGAGGTCGCTGCACAATGGCTCTCCCTTCCACATCCTCCTCCTCTACTTCTTCCTCTTCCTCCCCTTCGTCACTACCCATGTTGCCGCCCCATCATTTCCTCCTTCCACCCTCTTCCTCAAAGTGCGGCAGGCGCTAGAGGCCATAATGTGGCCGCACGACCAAGATTTCACATCGGACGAGCTCCTGGGGATCCTCCGGAGGCGCTATAGCATCCCGGAAGAGTACGGCCTTGCGGCCCCCGAAGCGGGGCAGCGGGCTTTCGATCCGGTTCCCAAGGGCTTTGCCCTGACTCTCGACGCCCTGGAGGCCGACCTGCGTCTCCCCCTACATCTAGTCATTGTGTCTTGTATATCTTTATGGCGGATCTCGCCTTCACAAATAACCCCTAACTCTTGGTGATACCTGGGGGTTTGCCTAGGGGAATGCCATTACGCCAATATCACCTCGACCCGCAACCTTTTTCTCTCCTGCTTCCGCCTTTTCAAGGGGTCGGGGGGATATTTCCTTGCTGCCCGGGCAGGGTTCCGGGTTAGCGACGCCCCCACCAATAACAAAGGGTGGAAAAGGCGCTTCTTCTTCGTCCAGTGCGAAAAAGACTGGGGTTTCGGGGTTCGGTGGTCCTCAAGGACCATTGACAACACCGTCCCAAAACTCAACGCCGAGGAGCGTGCGCACCTCGAGAAGCTGAGGGTGATTCTTCCCTCCTCGCAAGCCATCCGCAATATGTCGGAGAAATGACTTGTGGAGGCGGGGCTTAGCCCGCGTTCTCGGGGTAGGCTATTGTTGCTTCCTATCTTCAGGATCGCTACCGCACTCTCGTCTCTAACTTATCTTTATCTTTCGCAGAAATGGTGAACCTGCGATCGTTCCACGGTACGGGCACCCCGGTGGGATCGTCCCCGCGCGCCCCGGTTGTTCCCAAGTGAGCGGGGGGCGACTCCCCGCGAACGATCGACGGGGGGCGCCCGAAGAAAAGGCCCAAGGCCAAAGACATGGTGGACCTTGAGGTGCCAGTGGCTCTTCCTGCCGGAGCGACCGTCCGTCCGGATGCCTCTGCTCCCGCCGAGAGCGCTGGGCCCAGCCAGGGGACGACCGGGAAGGGCCAGCGTCCCCCGGCCATGAAGGATTTGTGTCGGATCCCACCGGGGAAGGATCAGCCCTTCCTTTCCCGTGTAATGGGTGAGGTCCCTTCCGGGGCGATGAGCGACCCTCTGGTGGCCCGGTGGCATGGTTTGTCCCGGGGGGACAAAGTATGGACCGGGGGAGACCCCTCGACCACCTACCTCCGGGGGGCGCTCCATCCCGACATAGCTCGGGATCTATACATGCTCCCCTCGGAGGCTTTTATCGCTAAATTGGCCAAGTCAGTGTTGTGGGTAAGCACAGTCTCGCGTGTATTCCCTTGGGTAAACACTGTTCATCATTTTTTACTTTTTCCTTTCTGTGCAGAATCTCCACTACACCACGGCCCTTATCGACCGGGTGCACGATGCCGGTCGGCTAGTGGGCGGACTGGGTGAGCACAACCTCGAGTTGCGCCGCCAGCTGGAGGAGGCCAGCGGGTGCAGGCCCGAGGCGGTTGCCGCGAGCAAGCAGCGCCGACATGGGCGCGGAAGTTACGCGCTTGACCGCCGAGCTCGAGCCGCCTCGCCGCAGCGATCTGCAAGCTTCTCGACGGAGAAGCCGGAGAATCGCCTCCGCACAAAGGAGGCCTCGAGTTGGCGGCAAAGGCCGACTTCGGCGAGGCAAAGGCCGCCCGGGAGGCCCTTGCGAGGGCAGAAGGCAGTCACCCCGAGAGGGACCGGGAGGCGATCGAGGAGTACAAGAAGTCAAAGGGCTTCCTCCTCGGGCTAGACCGGACGGGCAGGGTATCCTACGAGTATGGATATAAGGTTGCCTGGCCCGATCCCGAGCATGCCCTCCAGGCTCCGCGGTCGAGGAGGATCCCTTCACCTCCTGCCCCGAGGACGAGGGTGTGAACATGCCCGGCGAGGTTCCCTTCGACGACAGCCTTCCGGGAGCCGCCTCTTGAGGGATTTTGTTTTTTTTCTTTTTTGGAAGGGTCTTCCCTCACCCTTGTAACACTTTTTTCCCCTCTAGGGGCTCATTTTGTACTCCAAAAACTTTGGCAATACAATTCCCATTTATGGCAATGTGATTCCAAGTTAACTCCAATAGCGAGTCAAATGTCGACGTATTTGCTTTGGCCCTTAAACAAAGTATTTCTTGAGGTTCGGATGTTCCGTGTCCTCAGCCTCCGTCCGGTCATAGTCGTGAGTCGAAACGTACCCGGTCGGACGACTTTGGTAACACGGTAGGGGCCTTCCCACTTAGGTGCAAGCTTGCCCCTTAAGTGGGCGGGGTCACTTACTTCCGCCTTGCGTAGTACTAGATCTCCCATCCCGAGGGGTCGAGGGCGTACCCTCTTATTATAGCTTCGCGACGCCGATTGTACGCTAACATCTTCATGTGCGCGTCGACCCTGCGCTCTTCGAGCAGGTCTAGGCCAGCCCGAACTCCCTGATTTGAAGTTGACTCTTCATGGTTTTCCACCCGGCAAGTCGGAATGAGTAACTCGGCCGGCAGGACCGCCTCCACCCCGAATGCCAGGCTGTAGGGGGACTCGCCCGAAGCCGTCTTCGGGGTAGTCCGCAAAGACCACAGGATGTTCGGGAGCTCGTCAACCCAGCTTGATCGGGCTTCCGAAGTCCTTTTCCTAAGCCCGTCTAGGATAGATCGGTTGGTCACCTCGGCGAGCCCGTTGGTCTGGGGGTGGGCCACCGAGCTAAACCTCAACTGGATCTGATAACTCGCGCAGAACTCCTTAAACCGAGCGCTGGAAAACTGGGTGCCGTTATCAGTGATGATAACGTTGGGAAGGCCGAATCGGGTCACAATATTTTTTCATACGAACTGTTCGACCCGCCCGGCCGTAATGGTCGCCAGGGGCTCGACCTCCACCCACTTGGTGAAATAATCAATCCCCACGATGATATATCTCCGCTGGCCAAACGCCGGGGGGAACGGACCCAAAAGGTTCATTCCCCATTGCGCGAAGGGCCAGGCGCAATCCATGGAGGTGAGTGGGACCGCGGGAAGCTGCGGGGCACGGGCTTGGCGTTGGCAAGTGTCGCACCGTCGTACAAAAGCCTTGGCGTCTCAGTGCAACGTAGGTCAGTAGTAGCCTTGGCGTAGTATTTTGAAGGTCAAAGTTCGGCCACCCATATGCTCCCCGCAGGTCCCGCCGTGAACTTCGGCGAGGATTACTTTCGCCTCGTCGGGATCTAAGCATCACAGTAGGGGATGAGAAAACGACCTTCTGTAGAGCCGGTCGCCAATCTCGCAGCATACGCCCTGGTTCGGCGAGCCGCCGCGCTTGACGTCATCCTCGTGCGGATCCTCGCTTGTATTTCAACACTTCCTGAATCCACGTAGGTGGAGAGGTCGGGACTCCGGGGTCCCCTATCTCCATGATGGCCACCAATCGGTGTGTGAGCTCTTCGACCCTCGGATGTTCCTCGTGTTCGGCTCGAGGCTAACGCGAGCTGGTCCGCCCGCTGCTCGGGACTCGGGCACTCTAAATAAAGTGAAACGAGAAGTTAGAGGTCCGGTCTTTACCTCGGTCGGAGTATTTGGACATGGTCGGGTCCCGCGCCGATACTCCGCCGACTTGTTCGGCGACTTGGGAATCCGTGAGAACATGGATCGCTCACCGCATCTCGGTTGCTAGCGGAGGCCTGCCAAGAGCGCCTCGTATTCCGCCTCGTTGTTCGTGGCCTCGAAGCCGAAGCGGAGAGAACGCTCGAAAGCATGTCCATCGGGGTCCTCCAGGATGAGTCCTGCCCCGGCACCCCTCGAGCTAGACGACCCATCCACGTGCAGGACCCAATCTTGATAAACTTGCTCCGTGCCTTCTGCTTCCGGCTGAGTCAACTCTGAGATGAAATCGGCCAGGGCCTGGGCTTTGATGGCCGTTCTCGGTTTATAGTGAAGGTCAAACTCGGATAGCTCCACCGACCATTTCAGAAGGCGCCCTGCCACGTCAAACTTAGAGAGAACTTGACGCAGGGGTTGGTCGGTGATTACCTCAATCGTGTGGGCCTGAAAATAAGGGCATAGCTTCCGAGCCGCTAGGATAAGTGCTAATGCCAATCTTTCGATGGGGGGATAGCGTTGCTCCGGCCCACGCAGGACATGGCTGGTGTAATAAATCAGATGTTGTGTGTCGGAGGCTTCCTTCACCAGTACTGAGCTCACTGCATGTCGAGACGCCGCCAGGTAGAGGCTAAGCTTTTCCGGCGTAGACACCGAGGTAAGGCGGGGGAGTTCGGATAGGTGCTGTTTCAGGCGTGTGAAAGCCTCCTCGCACTCCGCCGTCCATTGGAAGTTCTTCGGATCTTTGAGGACTCGGAAGAAAGGAAGACACTTATCTCCCGACCGGGACAAAAATCGGGACAGAGCTGCTATCCTACCGTTAAGGCATTGAAGCTCCTTCATTGTTCTCGGAGATCTCATGTCGACGAGCCTCGGATCTTCTCCGGGTTGGCATCTATTCCTCTCATGTATGATGAATCCTGTGAACTTCCCCGATGTCACGCCAAGACGCACTTAGCCGGATTGAGGCGCATTCCATATCTCCTTAGCGTAGAGAAGGTTTCCGCAAGTCATCAAGGTGTGCGCCTCGGCGACTTTTTTACAATCATGTCGCCGATATATACTTCCATGTTTCGCCTATTTGGTGGGCTAACACCTTATTCACCGCCCTTGTAAGTGGCCCTGATTCTTCAATCCGAACGCATGACCTTGTAAAAATAAGCCTTGGGGTGTGGAAAGCCGTGTGTTGCCGATCCTCGTGCCATCCGGATCCGTTGTAACCGAGTAGGCGCCCATGAAGGAGAAACGGGCATGCCTCATGGCTGAGTCGACCACCGGTCGATCCTAGGCAAGGGGAAGGCCCTTCGCAAGCACGATTTAGATCGGTAGTCGACACACATCCTCCGCCTTCCATTAGGCTTCTTTACGAGGACTACATCGATGCCATTGGGCATACCTGACTTCCTCGATGAAGCCAGACGCCAAGAGCTTGACGACCTCCGTTTGCACAGCTTGTTGGCGCTCGAGAGCCTGAGCCCGGGGTCTTTGTCTTACCGGGCGAGCGGTCGGGGAAACGTGCAGATGGTATTGAGAAATTTTTGGATCAATTCCCGAGAGGTCGGCCGCTGTCCAAGCGAAGACGTTGGTGTTTTCCTGGAGGAGGCTAATAAGTTGGGCCTGCTCTTGATCGTCCAGGTCGGGACCGATCCCGACCGTCCGGTCGGGATGGTCATCCCGCAGCGGAATGTTAATCGCCGTTTGTCGGCCGACGCTGGTCGGGTGTTGTGTCCCGCGACGGTCTTCGAGGGGTCGCTCGCCTCTTTCTCTTACCGAGGAGATCGGGTCAAGTAACACCGCTCGATTCTCGAGATCTCCCGATTCTCCAACTCCGCTACCGGCCTAAACTTCAAGGTCCGGTGGTATGTGGATATAATTGCCCTTAGCTCGCTGAGGGTGGGCCGCCCAGATGACGCACGCGTAGGAAGATCGACCACCAAAAAGTCGCCAAAGATAGTTTTTGTCTTCGAGAATCACCGAGAGTTAACGGAGGGTTACCGCTCGCGACGAAATCGATTCGCCGGTGAACCCGGTGAGCGCCGAGTGCAGTGGGCTTGTGGCCTCTTCGCAAACCCAACTTCAAGAAGGCTTCAAGTAAAGGATGTCGACCGAGCCGCTGTCGCATCATAATCCTTCCGACCGCAGATTGGCTATTCGCCGACACCACCGGGCCATCATGCTCGACGCCCCATGTCCTCGAGGGGAAAGTGATCTCCGCTGAGGGAGGGCGCTCTCGCCGCGACGGCACGAGCGTAAGCTTTTCGCCCCGAGGCGCTATGCTCTCCGGCCGGCCCCTATAATCACGCCGATGTGTTGCTCGACCGCCTTCGGATGTAGGAGGGTTCCCGTGGACGCTGGAGGTATTGGTCTAAGTGACCTCTTCGATCCGCCTCAATTTGCCGCCTCACCGTGGCATTGCTCGCTGTCGCGCTCGCTTTGCCGATGGAAGCGCAATATCGGTATGATCGCCGCTCGCCGCCTTTCATCCGGAGGCCTCGAGCATTCCCGCCTTTATCCGAGAAATATTTACGCCCGGACGCTGCTCAAGGGGGAGGTGGTGGCCCGACGCGTATTGGCCGGGATGCCCCGCCGGCGCCCTGGTGCGGGATCGCCGCCTAGTCATCGCTCCCGCCGGATGGAGTCGAATGCCCTTGGTCGCTTTTTCCTTCTCCCGACATCCGTGTCTCGCCGCCACATATTGACTTGCCCGCCAAACATTTCCGCGATGGACGCGGGGTCGCTTCCACCAAGGACCAAAGAAACTCGAGGGTCGCACTATCATAAACGCCGCATCAACATGGCGGGTGAGCGCCGATAACTCCTGCACTCCGTGGTAAACCTCCGACAAAGTGGGAGAGGGTTCGCCCTCCTTTGCTTCAAACTCAGGAGGAGTGCGATGTAAGGCTTTGGCCGCGCGAACGCCAAAAATGTAGCTCAAGTCCTTGGCGATAGCCGCTCAAAGGATGTCACCGCCCCACTTTTTAAAGTGCTATACCATGCACGAGCGGACCCTTTCAACGTGGTGGGGAACGCCGCACATCAAGGCGTCCGAGGTTCCATATAGGGCCATCTGAGCTCGGAAAGCGGCAACATGATCCGCCGGATCACTGACTCCATCATAAAGGTCGATGGAGGGGAGGCGAAAGTTCAAGGACACCGGTATTCCAAAGATGTCGCGAACGGGACTCCTGGGCTCCTCCTCGCTCCTCTTTGACTTACTTGACGCCCTTTGCACCTCATCCAGCGGGCGATAGCGAGTTGAGCACGAAATAAATCCGCTGACCGAGGACACCGCCTCGGGTTCGGGATGCCCAAAGCTGAGCCCGGGTTCCGCCCCGAACCGGCGAGAAGCCGGGAAGATGGTGCCGTGGGGCGCCATGATGCCGAGGAGGGTTCTGCGTGGCTCGACCTCCCGCCTCCGGGCAGACGAGGAGGACGGCCGACGGCACTTGCTGTGGTTCTGACTGGGAAAGGTCTTGTACGGCCGCCGCGGTGACGGGGGGAGGAAGCGGAGGAACCCGCCTCGGCGGGTGGAGTCCTGAGTCGTTGAATAGACTCGAGCGACCGCGGCCGCGACGGATCGCCCTCCGTGGTTCGAGTTTAGTGGGACTCTCGCCGGTGCCTCGAAGCGACATTTCGCCCATGTGTCGCTCAGACGAGCAGGTAGAACTTCGACAACGGGCCCTCCTTCTAGCGCCAATCTGTTGGTGGAAACAACTTTTTACCGTGACCCTGGGACGTGTGGCGTAGAATCCAGGAACCTGAGGGTCGTCTCGGTATGGTTCGGGTCCGTCGATGGCTCTTGCTTCCGCTAGGCTCCGAGGGGCAGCACGCGCCGCGGTAGTCGGGAACGAAACCTGCAGCAAGGCGGGTCGGAGGATGCTCCGCCCGACCCCTCCGACGCCCAAGTTAGCTCTCGTCCGTCGATCAGTTCCCTAAATAATTGAAGAGTTTCCAGTCTACCCACCTCCCCTTGCTTGTCTTACCCCTTCGGCTTAAATAGATCAGACGGATGGCACGCTTCCGGTTGCGTCTGCGGGTGGCGTACGGACCTGACCTCGCAGACCGGTGCCGTGGTCAACCCTGCGTGTAGTTGGGGCGAGGCAGAGGAGAAGCGACGTCGGACGATCAAATCACGGGAGTAAAGGAGCGCAGAAGGGGCGATGATGTCATCCGGGCATAATACCTAGGACCAATTGTCACGTCACATTTAATACCCCTAACAATAGGGAATCTTGGTGGAATGATAAACACAATGGTCCCTGGGAAAGAGCATAGCCGGGGAAACAGGGGAACTCGGAACCTCGGGCTGACTCCAATCGACAACGCGTGTGAATCCGCTGTCCCCCAAGCGGACCACGCCGACTGCCACGAGATCTCCGGCGGCGACCGACTCCCGGTACTTGTTGCCGCCGAAGATCACGCACAAGCACGACATCGCGCGGCAGTGACGGAAACTCCGCTCCCCCGAGGGTCAACCGGAGGTCCGGCATCGGTGAGGCAGAAGGCGGAGCAGATGGTTGTGTCGGAGGAGTCGGAGCCGAAGACGAGGATGGGGCACCGGGAGGGACTGGCGCCACGAGCTGCAGACGGCGCAGGTAGTCGGCGGCGTTCGTCAGGAATTGGGAGTAGTAGTAGCAGTCGGAGCACTCGTGGGACAGAGGACAGATGGTAGACTGGTCCTTACAACCATAGCATATCACGAGGTTTGACGATGAATGGAATGGTACCTGGAAGAGAGAAGGGCGTCGCCATCGCTAGTTGTCACCACGAAGACTTCCGTTGTAGCTGCGAAGGTTTGGGGACGCCCACCAGGCGGTGTACCGCAGCTCGTCCGATTCGAAAACGTGCGCGGTTTCACCACTTCTCAAGCGGAACACGCAGAGAGCCGTCAACGTCTTTCCCAGAATCAACCCATAGTCAACGAAGTAGATCGCGTTCCCCTGGAACCCGGTGAAGTCTCGGGCTGCGACGGACACGGAGTGGCTCCGCCCCAGGAACAGCATGCGGTCGCCGATGTCTGCCACTTCCGAGGCCACCGCCTCCCTGCCCATGTCTCCTGGGTCGAACCTGAAGACGCGCAAGATGAGGTCGCTCGTCGCATTTGTGGTTCTCTTGCGGCACCCGGTGACCAGCAGCAGTTCTCCGGCAGACGGAACCAGGGCGGAGGGAATAGTGTGCGGCACGCACGAGGGAAGTCGACCCCATGCCGTGACCTTTACCCTCCCCGGTGGCCCTGGGTCGACGCCCAATACCGCCCAGTACATGTTGTCACCATAGATCGCGCAAAGCCTACCCTCGCCGTAGGGCACGACCTCCATCAACGGGAGCGAAGGGTCCTCTCCCGGGATCGTCAACCGGAGGTCCAAGAAAATGGAGTTGGGGTTTGCCGTCCACGATCTCTCCCCTGGCCGGCACGTGACGCATCTAAGATGCACGGCCTCGAGGAAGACGATCGCCAAGAAGTCCCGATGTAAGGTGGGGTCGGAGGACAAGAGGGCATGTTCTGGGGTGGCGCCACCGCCGGGCTCATTTCCGTTCTCCTGCTCTATCTTGTCAAGGAGAGGGGTAAGGCTGGGGAGTGGAATCGCCTCGGCGGTGTAGGGGTTGAACAGGGAGACCTCTTTGGAGTCCTTGTGGAAGAGGATGAGCCACCCGTAAGAGGAGCCAAGGCAGGAGATGAAGGCAGATATACCAGTCCTGCAACAGTGTCCGGCGGAGTCGGCGGTGAGGCGGAAAGTCATCCAATTCTCGAAGGCGCTGCCAACGAGGAGGATGGGAAGCTGAGGGGGGAGATGGCATCGAGACAGGGGAAGGGCGGAGCGCCACGATCTGCAGACGGCACGGAAGCGAAGGAAGTCGGCGGCGCTCCTCAGGAATTTAGAGGTGATGTTGACGAGATGCGCGGAAAGGCCTGCCCACATCGCTCTTCTGGTGATGGCGCCGGCCATCTTCACTTCCCCTCTCCATCCATCCATCTCTCTCTCTCTCTCTCTCTCTCTCTCTCTCTATATATATATATATATATATATATATATATATATATATCATCCAGCGGAAACGCATCTCTTCCGTTTCTTTAGTTCCGTTGTAGTCTTCTTGGGTTGTTACGCGACGGTTGTTGAGCAAGAAACTGTTATCGTAACAGAATGAATCGACTCTGTGTACTCATTCATAACAGAATGAACGAACATTTAAATAAAGCATTTATGTGGCGTTGGTAAATTTGAATTATAAGTGCTTTTACATGGATCAATGTCTAATATGATAACATGGACTCTGTAACCACATGTTTAGTACTCCTCTCACCGTCGTTAGAATGGCCGGCGTTGCTTTATCGTCTCAGCCGGTGGCGAAATGCAAGAAGCGGGCACGTGGACGCATCCTCGTCCTCGTGATTCCCCGACCACAATCAAACGTCCCCCGTCTCCATCGCCACTCCCATCGCCATCCCCACCCCCTCCCGAGGATAAATACGAACCCACCACGGTCTGAGTTGTCCGCCCAATCCAATTTCCGCAACAGATATAACTTTCCAACCCTCTCGTAAGCTACCCGGTCGACCACCTGTCTTTCAATTGGGTATCTCGCTTCGCATGGCGGGTCCCGCAATTGGCCCGTCGCGTAACATGTCAGGTTCCTTCGCGGGTGCGTTGGGAGCATGTAACAGAATCATTCTCACTATAATCCCCAAATCCTGCTTACTGCAAACATACGTGGCATCGTCTCCCATTTGTAAGAATCCGTTCCTCCACCCGACGCGTTTATAAGACACCCTTCCCCTGCTTCCGAAGCAGATTACGATCGACCGCAGCCATCCCACGCTCAACCCACAGCTGAGATCGACCACAATGGCTTCCTTCGCCGGCGTCTCCACCCCCTTCTTCCCCCCTCTTCCTTCGCTTAGAAGGTCAGCCAGCCGCTTTATCTCTTCATCTGAGTTCAGCCGCTTTTTCTTCTGCAACGCCACGCTCACCGTACTCTTTAACAGAACTCGCAGATCTCTTCCATCGCTGAAAACCTTCATCCCTGCGCCAAAGTTGCAGGCCGGATTCCAGCAAGCGTCTTCAAACAAGCGTCCGAGCTTCTTGAGGTACCGTGTCTTCCTTTCCATAACTTATACTTGCGCCTGGCTGGGGGTTTCATCTGGCGAGGATATTCTAGACATGGAATCGGTTCCACCGCCACTTACCGGAATCAAGCAAGAGTCGTGCCGACATCGGTGCCGGTTCGGGTTGCCCACGAGCTGCTTCAGGCTGGACATCACTATCTCGATGTTAGGTAGATCATTCGACGGTTGATTTATCGATACATTTCGTCTTTGTCATAGCAATGGTCTTCTATCTATATTTTGGCGCGGTTTGACAGGACGGTGGATGAATTCAACGCCGGCCATGCGACCGGAGCTATCAACATCCCTTACGTGCTAAAAGTCGGATCAGGTAATCGACACATGCATGCGTACGATATGCCGATCGAGTTAAACTGTTGTTTCATGCTTCGCCTTTTGATGAGCTTTCGCTGGCATTTTTTCCCGCAGGGGTGACGAGGAATCCCAACTTCTTGGTTGAAGTTTCCTCGGCGTTCAGAAAGGATGATGAGATAATTATCGTGAGATCTCTCTCATCAGACTTTTTAGAATTTGTTCTGCTTTGTGAGAGCATCGTTCTAAATGTTTCTGATCGAGGACCGTCCTCTCTTTCCCAGGGATGCCGTAGTGGGAAAAGATCACTGATGGCCGCAGCTGAGCTTACCTCTGCCGTAAGTAGTGATTCAGCCTCCTAAAATTTTGAAGATAGTAAACCACTCATGCAGAGGATCGTTGTGCACAGGGTTTTACGGGCATCACGGACATAGCCGGCGGCTACTCTGCGTGGGTTCAGAACAGGCTCCCCACCCGGCAGTGAATGGCTACGCCAGCGTGGCTTTGTCTTTGGAAGCTACCTTGAAACGTGATAACATGCATGTAGATGAAGGAATACTTTAATGTCAGGAACATCCTGTATAAATTTGTGCATAGATTGTGCTTGTGGTTCTGTGTTGTTGTTAATGATCGAAATGTCTCATTAGCATCAGATTATTTATTAGGTCATATCACCTGCACGAGAGGAACAATTAGGAGGCAGAAGTAAAGCAGCGCGGGTAGCAGATCACAGCTGAAATATTACTGCTCATTCATATGAAACCTGCCTGGATTTGTGATCGTTCATCGTTTCTCATCCCCAAACTACAGCTACCAACTTTGTTTAAGGGTTACATAAAGAACCATCTGTGCTGATCTCTCGATGACCTGCCGGATACAAAAGCGTCGTCATTCAACCTCCCCGGTCACAACTTCCGATGGCTGCTCAGGCCTCCCCACTTCCTGAGGCTGAACAAGCTTCAGCTTTTCCTTGTACTCCTGCATCTCTCTCTTGTATCTCTCTTTGTCTTTTTGTCCATGGTCCTGATACACCTGGGAAAGAAGAAGTCAAGAAGCAAGTTAGAGGTACTCATGATGGGAAAGATCAGCACAGGCTCAGGTACCACGACGACGGAGGAATCACACCGTTCTTTCCTCTTCGCTGAGCTTGTTCCAGGACTCCCCTATCATCTTGCTGAACTCTCTTTCCCGGTGAGGGTAGAGGGCCTTCAGCATGGAGTGCTTCGCGGCGAAGAAGAAGTTGTAGGCGCTCCTGTTTGGTTTGGGGTGGGCGGGGTCGCGGTGCCTGCAACCCCTCCGCCGCCTGAGCCTCGTTCTGCTACTCGGTGCGTTTGCAGTCTCCGGAGGTGCGCTCGCCGGAGTGGAAGGGGACGCCGAAGGCTGGTGGACATGGTAAAGCACGCCTCGCAGGGTATCGCAGCCAATCTTCACGGTGACCATGTAGCCGTACTCGAACTTCCCATCGATGGATCCCGTGACCGTGAAATTGTAGGGTCCTGCGGGAACCAGACATGCAATGTATTCATGATGTGCAGTTGGTGATGATCGATCCTTGAGCTAAACTGGGACTAACATAACAAGGACGATGTTGTGGGAGCAGCAATTCATGGCAGCATGATGAACTCGGGAGGCGGCTGGGGCATTCATTGATGAAAAGGTAATCAGACTTATACCCACTGTTCGGCGCATGCTGCTCCCGCTGCAACAAGTCTGTTCCCAGACAATCCAAAACCCAGGGAATCTACTCCGGAGAACATATCGATGGACGACCGCCCAAGACAAGACAAATGCCTTTAGTTTTCAGTCATCTCCCAGCACCCATCATTTACGTAGGAATTCGGGAATGGTTTGAGATGCAGGGACACGCAGATGGGCTCAGGACATGGATTCAGCAGCGCACAAGATTCCGACCTTTGGATGCACCAATGGGCACTGGCGGCCCGTGCATATATGACGGGTTGTTAGCTGGGGAGGAAGAGGAGGTGACGAATCTCTCTCGCCCAAGGTTGATTGGAAACATTCACCACCGGTGAGTTCCACGATGAAGAAAGTTCCGGCCATCGACATCCACCATCCAAAAGACGACGGAAAGAGCAGAGAGTTCAAAGCAACTTCACCTCTGTTTTGTGGTTCGGGAAGGGGCCTTTTCCGAGTCTTGGATGTCTGCATGGTCGAGTCGGAGACGACCACGCCGCGTTCGAGCTTGCCGGGAGGCGTCCTGGTCTGCGACGAAGCTGCACGCACCACCCGCGCCACGCCATCAGCACCGTGTTTGCAATGCACGACGACGCATTCCATCGCGCCACAAAAAGGATCGAACACACGAGAACGGGTGACTAACGACGATCGATCGTCTCACCTGCCGGGGGGACCAGACCGCCCTGGGCACGGAAGTAGTAGACCTGCTCGTAGTGGTGGAGCAAGCTCAGGTAGTATCTCCTCAGCACAAAGGAGGCACTGGTGGTGGTGGGCGGGAACTTGAACGCCGCGATGACCTCCCTCCATTTCTTCTCCTCGATCACCTGCTTCCACCGGCGGAGATCATCGATCGATTACAAGCAGACCAAACTACATACGATGAAATGGTAGTACGAGTAATACAACCTTTGCCAGGCCACCCCTTCGAGTCACTTCCACGTACAAGAGATGCAAGTCCAGCTCCCTCCCTCCGATCACAGGAATCCTTTCCCACCACAGAAGATGCTTCGTCAAACAACCAACAAAGAGAAGCAAGCGTCGGGAAACATGAGAACAGGGCTGCGTACATGAACTTGGTGCTCATGGAGGAGTGGAACCGGCGTAGGCTCTCCACGAAGGCCAGCTTGTCCCTGACGACCTCCTCATGGGAATGCAGCGGAGCAGGATAGACCTGCGCCTGAACCTCCTCCTCCGCGGCAACCTTGCGCTCCTCCATCTCCACCCCTGTCTCCACCTCCATCTCCTCCTCCTCCCCCATCATCGGACTACTACTACATCACCCAAATCCAACAGAGCAGCAGCAGTATGGCTTGGCTAATGCTGGCCAAACGGGAGACCATTACACGCTGATGATGAGCTGTTAGCAAGGAAACAAAGAAAAGAGCCGACTCTTCCTTCCAGCCTCCAAAACGAGGCCACAAGCCCCCATGGAAAGGAAGTAGCAGGGATACGGACAACATTGCCGAAGCAGGCTTTTATTTGTAACGGCTACTTTTCTTTGATGTTGGTTCCTCCTGCGGCACTTTAAAGCACGCACACCAGCTCGCAGTGACAGCAATTAATATCTTCGATTGGGAAACGTTTACTTATCTAGGAGCTGGCCGTGATCATTATGCCCTACTCCTCAAACGTTCAATACATTACATCGTGCCTCCTCCGTTCTGCCGCTACATACGGATGTATGTACAGAGAGATGTTGGCGGCTTCCATAGGCAGCGCGCATAATGAGAAGCTTGGCGTTTCCATCGCTAATCTGCGCGCGGTCTCGTGGTCTGTGGCAAAGCGACGCTATTATGATGGTGGTGGCGTTGTCCAGCTGCCTTCTGCTGCGGCGTGCTGCAGCGTATCCTCCCCGTACCACAACCTCATCTCTGCCGTATCTTTTGCCCAACCTTTCAATTTATTGCCTTCCATCCCCCCTTTCTTTTCCGTAACTCGCTCATCAGATCACTGCACAAAGTTGGGCATAAATGACCGCTCCTCCCTCCCTCCCTCCCGTTCTCGTGGGAAGAGACCAGTGGAAGGCCATTTTGGTAGGTCCACCGAGGCGGCAACAGATGGGGCCCAATGGGGAGAGGGAGGGAGAGAGAGCGGCAGCAAACGTTTCCTTGTGCGTGCACAGCCTTGGCGTCTTCTGGGCCAACTCACGGTGGACGCTGCGTTTGGTGCAGGGGCGGAAGGTGTGTGTTTACGTGAGCAGGGTGGGTGGTCACGGCGCTGTGCCACTCTTTTTGTTCACAGATCACCAAACTAAGAGAGGTGTCATACATGCTTCGTCTCTCCGGCACGAGGATGAAACGGGAGCTTCACCGAATCCTTCGTCGTCGGATGAAACGGGACGGCGAGGTCTATTGCGGGTGCCGCTGTGAATCGAGTGAGGTACGGTGCTTGGGGGGGCTGTTCTTCTTCGAGTCTATAATGGGCTCCAAACCTGGACGGTGTCCATGGAGATTGTTAGGGAGGCCACCTGCGCTTGGACCAGCCGCTGGGCCGGCCTCGCATCATCAAGAGGCTCCTCGTCACAAGCAGTGGAAGATTTCCAACGTTCTTCGCACAACTTCACAAGCATTTCCAACAACATCGCAGTCCACCCGGCGGCGTCTCCACCATTCATGCCAGTGGAAGAATCGGCATGACACGTGAAACACAGCGAGCCGCCGGTGAGACGACGCGTCCAAAAGCTCTGAAATCCACCTCCGACTTACTCATCGGCCACCACGTACCTTGCGGAGACAAATCAGGCGTCAAAGTCCCCTGTTTGCCTCCTGGCTGGTAGATGTTTGCGGATCACGAAGCCATCTGCGACCACAAGAACTCGAGGGCTTCGATGGCGGACCCCGAGCCGGATTTTGATGGCTGACTAATTGAGCAAGAAGCCCTGCATCACAACTGTCGTTGTTTCCCGCAGAAATAGAAAACCCAACACGTTATATGACGTGTTGGATTGATTCCTAAATGATAAAACAAATAATAATAATTTTAATATTTTTTTATTTTTAATAATGAGTTCATCATCGTGGATCTTGGACCGGAGATTAACGAGATTGAAGACTACTCGATCAAAAATAACCTTCGTATAGGAGGTGATGATGAGGTCGTCGAAGGTGATGACTCCCATGGAGGGGGAGAGGTCCAATTGTTCTACCACTTGGTCCGCTTGGCTCCTGGCATAACAAGAGCAATCTTTATTGGGATGTGTCACCCCATTTGCCAACGTTAATGGTTGTAATATCCTTATTATTATTATTATTATTATTATTATTATTATTATTTATAATATTCATGTTTTTATTTAATTATTTTAATGAGGAATTATTGAATTTTAAAAATTATTAAATAATTTTTTATTAAAATAATAAAAATCATGGATATCATAAATAGTTTAAACCTTTAAATTGTCATGCCTCAATCGATAAAAAGATGATGATAAACTTTGTTTTAGCTTCTCCTCTCACTCTCAAGTAGTGTCATCAACATAATAGTATTTCTAAATCAATTTAATAAGAAAAATAATCTTTTTTTAAAAAAAAAATTATCATTGATTTGAGTGAAAATCGAGTCTCACGATTAGAAATCAAAAAAAATATTAAAATTATTTTTTTTTCCATCACTTTCATATCAATCCAACACATAATGTCATGCGTTATATTTTTCGTCAATATACCGATGACAACGATAAAGTAAATGAGATTTTTGTTTCATTTTTAAGATTATAGAAATTTCAATATAAATTTTTTGAAGTATATAAAATATAGAAGGTAACACCTAATTATCTCGAGATCAAATGCATGAAAATACTCTCTCTTTTTTTTCGCTATCCTCCTTTTTCTTTCGGACAAATTCTTTAATTACACCTTTATCCCAAAACCGCATTTTAAACTTTGGAATCAAGACATTTTAATTTAGCGTTGGATAATGATCATTTTCTTTGAGCCATAATTGACGTGAAGGTTCTAAAATACAATTTGATGACATCAAGACTAATCGGCCATGGATATCTCTTTTTTGCATAGTTCCTGTTGCGCTGTAGGTTTCATCTATCGATTTTTTTAATCGAACAAAAAATTATTTAATAATGTTTACATGTGGATTTGAATATGAGACCTATCATTTTATATGATCGGACGTTGATAACTAGCTATATTATAAATGACATTTCCTATAAAAACGAACAACGTTGGGTTTAAATTCCACTCTAATCCACACTTGTCGAAGTCGATCGGTTGCACCACCACAAAACAATGCGTCTTTAATCACGTCGATTCATTTCATCATATATGAAGAATGTATAGCGACAGTACATACGTGATCCTCTCTAGAAGGAAGGCAAGCATGAGCTGAGACTTCATCGAGGGAGGATCGAGATGGATCTACGTATAGCAGCCATGTTTCGTCTTCGATAGACTCCTATCAGAATCGAGGTGTCGCAACCAGTCGCAGGCCGCTCTTTATCCGGGTGGTGATCCCAAAAGCTTCGATCATGTCCATGTCTTCTTCCTTCGTGCCGTCAGGCAACTTCCAATCGAACTGCAGCATGAGATTTGCGAGGGCGAGCTCGATGATGGTGACCGAGAACCCAATCCCCGGGCACATCCTCCGCCCCGCGCCAAACGGAGCAAGCTCGAAGTGCTGGCCTCTGTAATCCACGGAGCTCCCGAGGAACCTCTCGGGGCGGAAGTCGTCGGGAGCTTCCCAGATGCTGGGGTCCCTTCCGATGGCCCAGACGTTCACGAAGGTTCTTGCGCCCTTGGGGATTCTGTAGCCTGCGATCGTCGTCTCCTCCATCAGCTCTCTCGGAACCAACAAGGTCCCGGGCGGGTGGAGTCGCATGGATTCCTTTGTCACAGCCCTCAGGTAGTCCGTCCCATCGACCAAGTCCTCCTCCTCCAGCGTCTGCTTAGATCCAGCCACCGATCTAACCTCATCTTGCAGCTTCTTCATGGTTTCCGGGTTCCGGATAAGCTCTGCCATGGCCCATTCGATGACGATGTGCGTGGAGTCCGTTCCGGCGGCGAACATGTCCTGTTGATACCAGACAAACCATGGACACTATCGACGCCGTAATTGGACGCGTAACACGACAGATCTGAATGGCGAGAAGATTACCGTGACTATCCCTTTGATCGTCCCGTCGCTGATGAAGCTCGTCATCTCGGGGTCCTCCTGCAGAGAGAGCAAAATATCGACGAAGTCCGTCTCACGTTCGTCTTCCCTCGAGCGCCTCCTATGCGTCTCGATGATGTCGTCGAGAATTGGGTCGACGACGTCGAACACTCTCTTCACCCTCTCCTCCAAGCCGCTGAGCCTGCTCAGCCATGGAAGCGAAGGAAAATAGTCCCCCGTATGGAAGGCTCCAGCCAACATGGAGGCTTCTCCCAGCACGTCTACGATCTGTCTACCCCATGCTTCTCGCTTTGAGGAGCTCCCCAAGGTAACCCTACTGATGATGTGATTCGTGAGAGATTTCAGGGCCCCTGTCACGTCGACGGGGCCGGAAGAGCACGCCTGAGAAATCTCGTCGGTCAAGCAGGCCACCTCCTCCCGTCTCACAGTCCCGAACGACCGGACCATCTTGGCGCTGAGCAGGTGGAGGAGGCTCACCTTCTTTACTTGCCTCCAGTAGTTCCCGTAGGGCGCAAAGGCCACGTCTCCGCCGTCGCGGAAGAGCAAGTCGGGCACCTTCAGAGGAGGCCTGCTGGCGAAGATGTGGTCTTGCTCCTTCAGGACCTCCCGCGCCATGTCGACGGAGGACACCACCAGCGCGGGGACTTGCCCCAGCTGGATCAGCATGATGGGCCCATGCCTGGCCGCCATGGCCCGGAGAGTGCGGTGAGGAAGGGAACCCAGCTGGTGCAGGTTGCCGAGGATGGGAATCCCGGAGGGGGAAGGTGGTAATGGGAGCCTCGTCGAGGACGCCGCTGTTCTTTGACGTCGCAGGAACAAGAGGAGGACACGCAAGAGCAGAGGGAGGAGGAGGAGGAGGAGGAAGAGGAAGAGGTGAGTGAGGTGCAGGTGCAGCGGGGAGTGCACGGCCACCGTCTCCATCTGTTGCAGCCTCCTCTTCTACTCTAAAACTCCGGGCCACTTGATCGGAGCTCTTGAGGTTATATAAGCCAGGCGCCAACCTCCTCTCTCTCTCTCTCTCTCTCTCTCTGAACCATCCGCGTCGGCCGTGATGCGGAGATGGACCATGTTTCACGTGTTGCTGCTTCATTGTCTGTGTTAGAGAACAGATGCAACAGAGACGTGACGTTAGCGGGGACGACGATTGAGTGCTGACTTGACATGGGCAGAAATAGGATTAGTTAAATATTATTTCTAAAATTAATTATTATTTTTAATATTTCGATTATTATATTTTATAAAAGTTATATTGAAATATATATATATATATGAAATTAAAATATTTAATTATAATTATTCTTGTTGATGAAAACATTATAATAAATCTTGCGATATTTTATGGGAGAAAAAGCACGATTAATGTTTTAATTTCACAGATATTACTTATTTTTATTTAATTTTTTTAAAAAAAATAAAAGAATTAAGATACTAAGAAAATTAATTTCACACGATAATTTAAATCAACCTCCATCAAAACAAATACGCAAATAAATATGAAACACGTTGATGCATGCGTCTCTATCCACCGGTCCTTGAAGCGTGTCTGGTGTGGACGTTAATATTGGCTTAAAATACCACCCACCATTAATCCACACCCAAAAAACAAAAACAAAAAAAAAAGTTTGTACGTCATAAATTTCGAAAGCATGAGGCTCAGTTTCACCGGATTCTTTTTGGAATGAATCGGAGAGATGGTAGATGAAGCCATCATTTATTTATCGTGATCGTATATCCTCCACATATATATATATATATATATATTAAAATAATTTTTTTCCCTTCTCTTCCTTATGTTTTCCTTCTTCCACCTTTCTCTCCCTCACGCTTCCCACGCAGCCTCTCTGTTGCTTGAGAGAGACAGCCGAGAGGCGGTGGGAAGTGATATCAGCGTGTAGATCCCATTAAAAAATAAAAAAAAAACCTTTTCTACTTTAATTTTTGTTAATTTTGTATTTATAACTAGTCCTTAAATAAAATTTAGGGTTTTACAAGTGTAATCCGAAGGGAGAGAAGATTTTTAAAATCAAAACAAATAACAAAGATAAAAACAATTAAATGATATGTCAAAAAGTCGACACAAACAATCTTATTTATATTTATAGAAAAAAAATTAAATTCTTCATCAGATCAATTTCAAACCCTTGAGTTATTCTCACTCTAGTATATCATTCATTTAATTATTACATCCTTTTTTTTTAACGGATTATAACATCTTTTTACAACAAATATATTAAGAGCCAAATAAACGAATATCATTTTATTATAATTTACTTATTATATTTTATTAATATATATATAATAAATATTTATTCGAGGAAAGGTCTGTTCTCCGGCCTAGTATTATTAGGAGATTGTTTTGAAAATTAAAAGAAAAATAAAATAAAGAGATTTCAAAAATATTGAGTAAAAATCTCTCTAAGTCAATTGTAAAATAAATATATTATCAAAGGTCACATATATCAAATAAGCACTTATCAAAGGTCAAATATCCCTCGTGAGATGAGAGTTTGTAATCTTCCAATGGAGACAAACATGGTTGCGTGGACAAGATGAATTAAATCCTGCACATACCCACACAGGAATTCTGGCGTTGGATGTCACCCACTGAATTAAAAGAGTTGATGTAGGGAAGATGAGAGCTTAATTTTACAGTCCAATTTGATGTCTAGGTTGATTGTGCACCTTAAAATATCTGATGTCGATGTTAAATTGTTGATCTCAATTTTCTGTGATGACAACAACAGATGAGCTCATCACAATTCCACGCAACATGTGCCGACGAGACTACATGTGCAATGATGTTGATAAATCAAGTCCTATCGACCAAGAAATATATAGATGATTGCTAATAATACTGCTTATATTGACATACTAATTTTGCAATGAGAAAATTTACCTAAAATTTCAAATGCACAAAACAATTGCAACAAGTCAGATAACATCAACGAATGAAGACAAGGAAAAATAAGGATCGAAGTAAATGTGCATGCGAATTTGTACAAGCCAGCTTTTGGAAATTTTAACTGGAGAAGTGCAATAAGTAAGCATCACTACCACAGCAATAACACGACCAGGAATACCCAAAATTATTTGAAATGGCATGCATCAATCTCTTCAAGATCTGTACAAGACAATAGTTTTAGATAAATCAAGTCAACTCTATTCGATAAAAAGTGTACCGTAAAAAGAAGAAGAAGAAGAAGAAGAAGAAAAAAAAAGTTACCCCGAGCGGATGAGAATTTTGGCTAGATTTTTCATGGGTCCAGGCAGAGAGTAGGATCGTCAAAAATGGATATTAACCTTACAGAGAAAACGATATCCATGTAAATGACCACAAATACATTATAAACCTTTTGCCAAATTGATGAATGTCATCAAAGGAATCAGTGGAGTTACAAATAAACACAAGCCCACTGAAACATTATAAAAAACAACACATGAGTGCACAAGGGATTAAACTCCCTGGACCCATATAGAATGTATGATTTTGACCTGGCCTCATCCTTTTGGACCATTTCTGGAATCGGAACATTGTAACGTATCTAAAGCACACAATCTGAACCTGAAGGTTTAAAAGTCTATAGGATCATTCTTCCAACCACTAGACATTCTCATCGATGCACACGGTTTATATGACCATTTTTCCAACCGATAGACTGTGTTTTGATCCATCTCAAATGCAACACAGAAATATGATAACCCAATGAAGATACTTTCCTTATTTAACACTATACTCCAAACCTTGACAATCTCTGCACCGCTTGCGGATCGAGTGTGGACATGAACTGTTTCCATGCTCCATCTCCAAGCATCTAACAAGATGATGTACAATTTGTACTGTTAATTTGGAAAAATGCAAATTAATTGTCATGTGAAAGAATGATCTGTACCTGTTTGTAACCATTCAAAACTTGGCTAATCTCATTGTGCAGATCCTGGCTACGGATTTCCTTACAAAACAAAGAGAACAGAAGTCAGCCAGTAGACAAAACTAGTTCTAATTTGACATTATAGATTTTGTACGAGATCCTTACATGCCAACTAGCAACAGCTTTACACAAGTAAGCTAGCGAACTCACCACGCCAGAAGGATTCCCTCTTACCTACAAATGCCACAATCAATTTGAAGTCAACATTATTGATGAACACCATGAAAAATGAAAAAGAGATGAAGAAAAAGTTGGGACATACAATCGCACAAAGCCCACGAAATGCATCCTCCTTTTCATAGTCATCTCGTATGCTGCACAGAATATCTTTATAAGAAAATCAAGAGAAGGTAAAGGAAGCCAATTGTCTGTCTAATTAAGTTATCAGCTTTATAAAAAAATTATTATAACTACTTGAAGTTTGGAATAACCACTTCATTGTATCCAAAATATTCTACAATATTTTGGAAATATCTAATAACAAGCATGCTCTACAATATCATCAGGAGATCAACACACTTTCAATGCAGAGTCTAAATAATTTAACAGATTCTGGAGAAGTCAAACTTTTCTTTTCACAAAAAATGAGTCCCGACAAATTTAGCACTTAGTAAGGAAGGTGACACAAGTTCACTTGATTATTAGGATTAAGACCGGTTTTCCTCTTTTGTTTCTTGTGCACAATGGACAGAACAGAACTATAGGGGTATTCCTGAGATGCCAAATTGAACATCGAATATCCTCTTTATGAAGATTGGCGAGATGATTATTCAGAAGCCCAAAGAAAGCATTATCCTACTTTAAGGATTTCAACGAGAAGAAATTTCGCAAAAAATGTAGCTAACCAGAAAAAGTTAAATCCACTACCCGGCACAATCTTCTATCAGAATTTGGCATTCTCTACCAACAACAAGCATATGGTTTGGTCTCTCAAATACTGGGGATCCCTCTGAGGATATTTTCCTGCCAAGGAGATGTATTCAGGCAATATCACTCCTTAAACTACAGACACTTAATTACCTGTCTACCTCTAACTAAAATAAGGGATCTCCTGTAATCAATAATTCAAAAGCAATTTCTGCACGATTCCAGCACACCCTTCGTTGCTATTTTCCTTTGAATCACCATATGCTACATCTCACAAGTCACAAGACTCGCAACACTCCCATCATCAGCCTAAAACCAAGCATATTTGGTTCAATAACATTGGCAATTTACACTTGAAAATAACCATATAGTTAGTTAAGGATATTTATCATGATTTGGAGAGATCCCCGGATAAATTATAGATTAATTCCCTTGGGACTTCTGGGACACTGCTCACTCCAGAAGAAAATTTAGATTTGTCATCAAATAAGTTCTAAAAGCTACTTGATACTCTCCAAGGACACATACGGAAACAAGCAAAATAGAAGCTCGGGTGTGCTGCAACTTTACTTTTAAGTCTAGACAGTTCTACATCAAAGGAAACTTCCAAAACTTGTCAAACAAGACCACATGTTGTTGGAGAAAATAAAATGAGCACTTGATGGAACTCAACCTGCATATATTTTTCATTTTGAACAACTCAATAAAAAATAGAAAATATTTGAGGATAGTATAAATAAATATTACTTCAATTCCATGGAATAAATGAATGTTTCAAACTTAAAATAGAAACATGAAGTTCAATGTTGGTCAGCAAAAAACAGAAACCATGAATGATATTCAACATATGAGGTTTAAAATATAGTTCCCAATTAAAAAATGAGATGCTACAGCTAATACAGTGGAGCAGTTGTTCCCACCCATGCAAAGCAGTAACAAGTTCTAAAAAATGGTACAATGCCACAAACTTAGGCAGCAGAGCAGAACTGGAAAAGCACATGATTGGGCATGCAACTGAGGCACTAGGCCTGAGTAGCAAAGGACTATGCCAACAGCGAGATAGTTTCCAGTAATAAGAATTTAAATTCTCTTTTCGATAAAAAAAAAGGACCTAAATCCCAGGAAGGCATGTATAAAATCAGCCAAAAAGAGATTTTGGAAGCATGTATTCATTTTAACATGATTCTGACAAAGTTCTACTTCAGAGAATGTATTAGACTTCCTTGGTAACAAAAGGAAAAAAACACAGTAATAGCATTTTGAAACTTTTACAAATATGAGCAGTCTTCACATGATGGAAGAGAATAAGCAAAAGAGCAAGTAACAAATTTCTCTCTTGAAGATTGCATAAGAGGACATAATAAGAACCACCATCACTTAACGTGTACATTTTAGAGACCTAGCAGTAATATCTCCAATAGTCCAAGAAATTTAATTTTTTGCCCAGACTGGTCCATTCAGCATGTGCCAAGACATGGACCGAATTTTGGATGGTCCAGTTGAATGGGTTTTTTAAAAAGGGAACCAAGACTATTTTGCCCTAAAAAGCTTGTGAATCTTTACTAGCCCGTCTACCCTCTGTGCCATCATGCTTCCTGCCACACTATAGTAATTCTTCTCCTCCTACGACTTCTCTTCCTTCATCGCTTTCTCTTCTCCTCCTACCACTCCTACTAATTGTCCCAGGAGGATATGCTGATGTAATGTCTCGATACAGTGGCATGGACTGGACCTATGTCAGTTTGACCATGGACTCGTATGGGTCCATCACCAGAAATTTCATTCCTTGTAATTAAAAATAATTAAAATATAAGATGATTGATGCAAATTGTCAGATAAAGGTCGTGATTGATTTAGGGTTAAAGAGAATTTAAGTTGGTGGTTTTTTGTTTCACATGCCCAATGCTCTAGTGTTGAGAGTTATATTGACATGGTCTTAAGTGTTTAACCCAGAGAACATAAGATAACCCATCTAAATGGTAGATAAAAAAACCCTCCCTTTCTGTTTACTAAACCAGATAACCATCCTTTAGCAAAACAGAAAGTAAAAAATTACTCAGATAGATTAAGATAATTTAACAAACTCCAAAACAAATGCAGCTCAAGGAAACAAAATTCCATCTTAGTATTAAAGGTTGAAAGAAAGGGTAAAACTATAAGATGACTTATTCATACCAAACTACAGAAGCCATTTTCTAGAAAAGCATAGATATTTTTACATGCTTAAAGTGGTACACCATGACTGTATGAAGTGTTCCACATGTGGTGCCATGAGTTCTGGACAAACCCAGGCAAGCCTCCCAAGAGTGATAGCACTGTTTTCCAGCAATGACTTGTTCAAACCCTATGATTGAACAAGAAGATTAGAAAGAAAACTGAGCTAAAAATGATAATAAATCAGAATAGAGTAAATGTCTCACCTCTGTGTTTTGGAGAATAGGGACCAAACATGATATTACTGCTAACACAACTGGAGCAATTTCTTGGTGAACCTGAAATTTGGTAGCAGAAGCAGCATTAAGGACCATTATTTAAAATCATACACATCCAAGAATATCAAAGAAAAGCTACTGAATCTGATCAGATGGACATTATTCCTGTGTTGACAAGGTAGTGTAGATTATGATCAACATTTTTGTGGCTTATGTCAACTTTCACACAATAGTAAATAGACCAGAATGAAAATGGCTTAATGAAAGAAAAACAGAGTATCATCATCTCACATTTTTAATGCATCCTTTTTTTTACCATAAACAATAACGGAATGCCCAGAATGTACACCATAAGTGCTACTTGTTAGTTGGTAAACTGCTCCAACTTTGTTCCGTTCACATTCAATGCAATTCTTACCATATAACACGACCAAGTGGTCCAAGATATGTTTAAATATTTAAGTGAGCAAAGAAACTTATGTACCTAGTAGTAGTTATGCAAAAAAACAAAAACAAAAAACAAAAAAAAAACAGGGCAGGACATAAGAACAGAAAAATATTCTTTTTTCCATAGCCTTGGTATCAACTATGTAAGGGACAAAATAGTCAATATTGGTAAGACTTATAACATAATTATGGAGAACAACCAACAATAAAAATGTTTTAATAAAAAATTCCAACATACATGACAATTAAACCAGTAATATATTTGAAAAACATGTTACAATCTGGATTTTGTTGCTTGTAACAGAATATATTTTATAATAATACAACAACAACATTGCATAATGTACCAACAAAAATACATTTATATAGTGGAAGTAAATAATAAAATGAAGAGGAAAAGAGATGTAAGCCGCCAAGTTGAGTTGAAAGCACGCCATATGTTCAAGACATAGAGGAATTTCTCCAATGGAAAATCAGTGGTCTTGAACCATGACCTTGCTTAAGTGATACTTGCAGCGTAAACATCATCTATTGCAGCTAAATATGTTCCCCCTTGAAACAACTGCCAAAATGGTGAAAAATGTTGCACCATAATTACTCTTCTCAAATGGTTGAAATTTCTGATGATTACAGTAATGGAATTTGTTATACCCGAATTTTTACTAAGGGTATTTTGGTAATTGCGATTTTAAGTTTGGAAGATTATCCTAATTTGATCTGAAGTTGGAATTATTTAGATAAAAGAGTTAGGAGCTGACCAATGGCAGGGAAAGAGTAGAAGATGGTGGTGGCATCACCAAGAAAGAGATAGGTATCTACTAATTGTTTTTTTAATTTTGAACTTTCTTGTAAGTATTCTTGCTTCGTTATCATGATGTTAAAACCAACCAGTTTGTTCTATCTTGATGCATCTTTTAATTCGAAGACACAGTAAAGTTATTATAGGAGACAAGTTTTAGCTAAGAATATATACAAAGTATAATTATGCTGATATGAGAATCCCCTTTCTTTTGTGATGCTTCCATTGTGTCTTGCATATTGATGTCATAGAAAATTATTTTGTCAAAGACAATAGAGATGTTAATTAATCTCTGATCATATTCTTTGTATCCTCTTGCAAGGAATGATTTGATCTTCTTCCTTATTCCAAGGATGTTAACAAAAAAGGCCCATTTGTAGACATGCCACAAGGGACCGGCCTGCACCCAAGTGCAGCACGTGCTGCTGCTTTGACTGGGTTACAACTAATCCAATCCACAGCCTAGGCCATGCTGGAAACTAGCCCAGCTCCTGGCTTTGAACCAGACCCATACTTGTTCAACCATTAGCGCAAACCAAGGCCTAAATTGGGCCAGCTTACTGACCAAGACTGCACCAGCACACAACAGGCCTGGCCTGCATCAGTTGAGCCTGCAGCCTTTAACCAGGTTGCCAACCAACCAGTCCACAACCCACACCAGACCTGAACTGGTCCAGCTTGCAGAGTGCAATTCCAGGCTGGCAGGAGTGGTCTACCAGGAGCTGACTGTGAAAAAGTTTTACTCACTGTCCATGAAAGGAAATGCTGAATTTTTTATAATATCATTATAGATTGTCCATTGCAGATATGATGATAGTATTAAAAAACTAATAAACATAAGAATAAAATAATATACATAGGGAAGTACAAAATTTCATGCAAGACAATGCCATCCTTGAGGATTAGGATATTGATGATGGCTGCAAAATAAGCTTAATTCTTGAGAAAAGATGATGGCCATAACTGCCACTAGAATTGCATTCACTGTTCACCTCCAGGAAGTTCATATTCAAAATCCAAACAAAGCACCTTTGTGAGCTATCTGCAGGCCTTCATGCCCAGAGGCCCTGCTACTTGCCAATCCATGGGCTAGCAAACACATGGTCAAGCAGCCCTAGGTTCCAGCAATCTATAGTCCAACTAATTTGAGTCTCAGTTTGAGTAGAAGTGCAGCTACAAATGATAGAAATCCTTTTTTTTTGAACTATGGACGTTATTTTACTAAAATAGTTGAACAGATGGATTCAACTCAAAAGCATATTTAAATTAAAAAAACAAATTAAATGATATTTGAACCTAAAAAGAGTTAATTGATTCTGATTGATTTATTATCAATCTAATGTACACTTAATTAAATTGATTAAAGGTCACAGTCAACTAAATAAATTTTAATGATAGAATAATTATGCTTCAACATTACCAGCTGAATGGAATTTGTTGTGCTAGTTCAGGTCACAGCCGCATCACAATCAGTAAGCTACAGTAGACTTGTTTCTAAGAGTATCTTAAGCAGCATAAAATTGGATGAAATAAAAGCTAGTTGACTAGGTTAGAGTAAGCTGGAATAGATTCTTAGTGAACAATGAACTTAACCAAGTGAAACATGAAACATGGTCTGAATTGAGAATAATCCTAATGAGTCAAAATCATATGAATACATAAATGAAGGATAAACTGAGCTGCACTAGCCAGATGGGCTATGAGCTAGTGTTTGCTGGCCCATCCCGATGGGCAATCAATCAGTAAGTGTCAAAGACCTAGTTGGAGGATCCAGGAATCAGATCCTACATATTTTAAGGATCAAATTGTATAAAAAGATTGCATTTTTCAGATCATACCAAATTGGTGCTTGATCTTGATGATTTTCAACTGATAGATTTCTTCTCACATTCTGGTCATATCTAACCTGTCAGTTGTTTGTGAACTTCCGGTTGATCCAAATCAGAGGTCTATTTAATATACATGACATCAAGATCTTATGTGTGGAGGTGAATCATGATCAAATTGTTTCAGTTAAATCCAATTCATTAAATCTTGACAAACAACTTATGTTGTTCTGAATCATTAGATGAACACTGAGATACTGATCACGAAACCTGTTTCCTTTAAAATCATATCCTGAGCATGAAATTTGAAAATTTAAAACATTGTCCTGATAACTAGTTCAATCTCGATCTCAATCATACACATGTTCTTGAATCACAGATTTACTCATTCTTTATCATTGAATTTTATTGATATGTGCTCCTGATTTAATTAGATTTTGACTGACCAACTCACATAGTATGAGGGTTTGTTGAACACAGAATTTTCTGCACCATGAGTGAACATCTTGTAATGTAATATGTCATCAGTTATTATTATATACACATGCTCGTGTGAATGAATGAATGAACATATGAATATGATGTATACATGTGGACAATTGTTTTCCTACCAGTACTAGTAGGGCCACCAGAGGAGGTGGCTGATCGGTTCTTGGTAGGAACATGTTCTTGCTTTGGTCAGTGAGGAGCACAACTCCATTCGTTGTTGTAAATACAATATGGGTTCTCTCAAGTCTCAACTGTCTAGTGGAAAAATAAATAGTTCATGGTGTGGAGTAAAATCTTTCTATGGGCTGTTAGGAAGACATTTTTATCAAGTGTCCAACAATGATGGATGATGTGAATGATGAACATGTTTATACATAAAATATTTTGAATTGTACAAAATATTTTGTATGACAACATGTGATAGTTAAAGGACAATATCAACCCATCCGCTATTGAAAGAGTACATTAGATTTCTGATCCATAAACCAATACTAGATGATGTGTATATGCATGACTAACTGTATTTTCATATGGTATTGCAATTGCATAGATGCATATTGAATAAATATGATTTCATATATTTGTATTCATAATTATAATTAATGTTCAGGCATATGTACTGTTTGCACAAATTATTCTTTACTGGTTCTGTTTATTGATCCACTACTCACATTTGATATGCATACTTGTGGTTCAGTCATATTAGGGTGTAACAGTCGTGTTATCGAAGAATGCTATTCTGGATTGCCATGGGTTGGCAAGTGCTTGGCTGTATAGGCTAGGACACCTGGCATGTACATACCATGCCCAAAGTCATTGAAATGCCTCCATGCCACAAGCACCAATCATGTAGATGACCCCAAATATGTGGGACACTATGGCTTTTTGTTGTTACTGATGTTATTGTTACAAAAAAGAATTCTACGTTGATATTAATCCAAAAGGTTGATAAATGACTTCTAGCCCCTCTCTTAATTTCAGAACATAAGCGCAAGTTTCCTAGACAGAACACATTAGATAAAGATTACATGATTAGTATCACAATATGCACTGACCTGAACAGCCAATTCTCCAATGGCCCAACAAGCATTATTTGCCACTGACACAGCTTCTTTAACCGCAGCAGCATTCTGCCATGAGAAAATTATGTTAGGAAAGGACATTAGATAGGTTATTCTCTGTCCTTCAATAATGTATTTCTCACCAGTTGTTCGGCTGCAACACTAAGGAAATCTGCTAGGCGTGGATGTAGGTGGGCTGGACAAACCTGAATTATTGCAAAAGTTAAAATACATTTTAGCACACACATAATTAAGAGGGAGCAATCTAACATATGATGACCAGCAAAGTTGAAAGTTTGAAAACTCACTCTTGCAAGATCACCCAGAAGTGCAAAGGCACTTTGCCGAATATCAGCTATCTGATCCATGCAACATTGTAAAAGAAGGTCTCTCAAGTTGGACTTTGCAACCTAACAAACAACACTGGACAATGTTATCTCATCTGAAGTAGAATTCAGCATTTGTTCATATTCCACGTCTAAATAATATACACCATTTGTGCTTAACATTTAGAATAACATGAAATATGTGTCCTGCCCCTCCTTTCCCTCCCCCAACTGTATTCCAGCGTACCAACACATGGTCTGATGGAACATATTGGACCACAACCAGTCCAGCCATGGACCTGCATGGGTCCGATAACCGAAATTGAATTCCTTGGTGTAAAATACTATTGGGTTAAGTGCGTCACCTTAAACAATAGATTGATGAGTTAAAATCGAGCCAAACCACAGAATAGGAGACTGTAATTTACCCTTCCACTGTTACATGCAAAATGCTGGACAGATCAAAGAAGAATTAATCTATTTCAAATAAATGCATACACATCTTTTTGCTGCAACATGCTTACAATTAAAGTTCAAAAAGAGGAAACTGCTAAAGAATTAGCCAAAAAACATACCAGACTCTCTATTCCACCACCCAAGCCTTCAGCAAGCCCTGATAAAAGGTCCAGCGAGCAGACAATGAACTCTTTATCATATTGGACACCAGCTGTGACATGGTCAACCTGAATTTTGTAGCACTAAAAATGTCAGGGTGACTGAAACTAAATCCCATTGTTCAATAAGATTTGATGAAGACTATCATAACACAAAGTAATTGAATGATATTAGTCATCATTATAGACAATATGGCTATGTTCCAGAAGTTTCTCTCTCGAGAGAAATAAAGATATGATGATAATCATAAGTGATACATAAATTAATGAATGAAGAGAAATTTCAAGTATGTTGACAATCAACACATGTATCTAATTCAAAAGCTTGTCATATTAGATGGACCTTTTGACAGCACCTTTATCTATGATGATACAATCACCAGCACAAGTGGACTATCTAATAGGCTACCTTCCTTAAAATGCCCTATACTAAAAATATGCACTTGTAAAAACCAAAATAAAGCTCTTTGGAACCCTTAAAACTAACATGGCTCTCTCGAGATATAAAACATGCATGACTAATGCATCGACTATAATATATTATTGGGCATTAAAACTTAACTCCTGTGTTACATCAAAAAAGAACAATAGATGACATAATATGAAGTCATTGCTAATCCTAATTACATTGACCAAAATGTTGATCTTTGCAAATATGGCCTTTTTAATGTTCCGCTCCGAGGGTGATGTTTTATGATAAAGTTAGATGGTTGAAATTTAGTCTTTTTCCTAGTAAGGCTTATCCATTATAAAGAGAAGGCAAGTAAGCTACAATAAAAGGTGATTTTGCAAAAAATCTAGAGAAATAAGATAAATGGAGTGCAGATTGTCTGTAAGAATGATAGCCAAGATTAAAGTTACACCAACTTCCTCATATCTAATTAATACAAAGTCAGAAATTGAACACAGCCATAGGTAATGAATTATATATGAATAGCACAAACCAAGCATAATAACATGTGTATTATATTTCTCTTTGTATTTCATCCATTTCCAAGGGAAAAGAAAGTAAATTTGACATTCAGCCTGAAATGGTATGAAATGAGTGGTATGTACCAGTCCACTAATTAACTGATTTGCTGACCAGCCCATTTTGGACAGTACACTAAAATATGGCCCCATATTGGTTGATACAAGGAATGCATTGGCCGATATAGTCGAAAACTATCCTGTATCAATTGGTACGGGTCAGTACTAATTGTAATTTGACTGATGCCAACCCAAATCGGGTCTACTTTGACTCCAATGGTCAAATTGACTGTTAGGGCCACTTTTAGGGCTTTAAATCCCCCTCTCTTCGCCCACTTTCACTCACTGTCATTGACTCTCTTATTCTCACTCTCGTTCTCACTCTTTCTCATGCTCTTACTTGTGATTAAAGTTCCTAATCGGATGATTCAAGATCAATGAAAGCAACTTCTTCCCATGCGACAAAACTGTTCCTCAACATATTTGAAAAGATAAATTCAATTATTCCACCTCATAACCTATTCATTTATGGCTTAGAAACACTTTATTCTTATCTAAATATAATTTATATACCAATAGATTAAAAAAAAATTATTGATAATTTTCTGTCCTTTTTTCTGAAAATCAGTGTTGATCGGTACGTATCATCTGCCCAATGACCAATTACACCTGTCGGTACGACAAGGCAATCCTTGGTTCTATTAAATAATGAAATGAAAACATCTTATTCTCCACATATTTTTAAGTTGAAGGCCATGGATTTGTCTATTGTGAGTTGGAAGGCGAACCATCCAAGAACCAAGGTTCGTAATTTCATATCGTACCAATGTTTCGAGCTTTACTTAGTACGGTACGGTACAATCATACCGAGCTATACACTAGGGTGTACCGCTCGATACACACATATATATATATAGATAAAGAAATATATAAAAATATAAAAATGATATATAAAAAAAGGAGGCTCAATGTCGCCTCCTTTTCTTCTCCTCGTTGCATCAAATGAGGAGAAGAACGTAGTCTTCTCCTCATCTGCGGCATTCGATGAAGGCGTCGAAGGCCGTAGGCGTCTTCGACCTTCGTGAAGAGCACGGTGAAGAAGTTGAGCCACCACCTCTCCGTTACCTTCTGGATCGGGATCGTAGAGGGAGGGGAGCACCAGATCGAAACGTGTTGAGGTTCTCCCTCTTCTTCGAGCGCCTTCTCCCTCTTCTCTCTCGACGCTTCTTCTTCCCTTGCCATAGCCAAGCTGCAACCAGGCTCATATTGCCCGGTGGTAGGCGGTCTACGTATTGGTCTACTGGCGGTCTAGTATGTACCGCCCAATACGAGCGGTATCATTCGAAATTAAAATCCTTGCCAAGAACTCCATTCTTCCTTTATAATTCATTATAAGTTGCTATGCTTTTAAAATAACCAGATCATTAGATATTTCATGAAAACTTACTACCCCCATTATGCTCCTTCAACTTAAATGTATTAAGATTGCACTTTTATGATCTGGGCGGCAATGTGTCTTAGAAATGGCCTCTCTTTATAATCTACTCTATGTTCAGGACTTGTTGGTTGGCACATTATACAAACAAAAACAACATTGTTGAAGGTCCTATATCTTTGGACATCTGCTGCCTTTCAACTGAAAGGAAATATCATTTAATTTGATTCCAACATGATGGGGTTCAAAATTTTATTGGAATCTTTACATGCTAGAATATGAGAAATCAATAATATCTATTCATCATAATTCACAAGTTCTAACCTTTTTTCATCTATCCAGAATCAACTTTTATATTGAGGTTTATGGTTAGCTACCCAAGTAAAGGTGATTTGAAGCACAACCTACAATTGAGACATAATTAGATTTTGAAAAGAAAGATGATAAGAGACAATCATGTTATCTTTATGTTTTATGTTCCCTTTAAAATTATTTCTTCTTTTGTGAATAGACTTAGAGTGCATATATAAAGACAAGGATTATAATTTAGGGAAAAAAGGGAAAAATTCACCTTCATATTTGTTCAGGTATCTAGAAACAAAATTAATATTTAGACTGATTGGATTGATCAAGTAAACTAATGTTGAAAAGCCAAATTTCATATGGGTTGCTAAATTAAAGTAGGTCACACAATAATCTGGGTCTGCCATGTATAGTTTGAATATGTGTTTTTCTGTTTTGTGATTTCAAATCAGCCTAAATCTTTATGATATCAAAAGGAGCATGTTTGCATATGAAAAGAGCAAAACAGATATATATTTGCCTAAAAGTGAATGGCAGAAGAAAAGCTTATTCATTGCAAATTACGTGGTAGTCTAATTTTCCATGGACACATAACTTGCTTTTAAATCCAAGAATTGAAGGAAAATCAAGTAAAAATAAAGACTCATGAGGGGACTTAATGAGAGGATGCTACAACTTAAACTTGGGTATAAACTTTTAAGGATTCCACCCAATTATTTGTCATTAGACTTTTCTTTTTCATTAGTATTAAAAGGAACAAGAGTTAGCTCCAGCATTCAACATCGTTAACATAGTTACCTGAATGAGGTTTCAACTAAAAGGCTTCAAACATTAGATTTACCGGAGCCGCAGACAAACTAAACACATTAATAGCATCTTATGGAAACTACTCTAGAAACTCACCTCTATGTTCTCTTATTATAATTTCATTAACAAGAATTTGACCCCAAAACATTGCAATATTACAGCTTGCTCTTGTATTATGTCCATAACAAATTCTAAAGCTTTCTGTTTTAGGATCTCAACTGTTACTTGTCTTCGGTACTTGGCAATCAAAATAAAATCACCAATCCAAATTCTTCGTCTCCATTCCATGAAAAATATTGACTAAAGATATCCAACTAAAAGCCAAAAAACATGACCATAAAACCTTGTAACTGTTATCAAGGATATGAAGCAAATTAATATATAATGAAAATATAAGCTATAAGTTGTCAAAAAAGGAAAAGATGAATAATACCTTTGCCAATTGTTGGATCTGGATAAGTCCAATGCTCCTTTGATATACAGGTTCAGCAAACTGAGAAAATCCTGGTCCTAGAGCCTGAGGAAAAGGATCAATGATTATAAATGGAAAGACTTAAACATACATTCAACCAAAGAGGAGGCAAACAAGTGAAGCTTGTTGCTAGCCATTCAAGACCCACAGAATGCTACCTCAGTTTGATTGTTACTACAGTACAGAATCACATATGTTCTTAGATAACTTCTGCATTTGGGTGTGAGAATGTATGATTAGCTAAAATTTAGCTTTAAATTGGAACATAGACAGTTGCCGATTTGTACCGATCGGTCGAAATCCAACCATTACCGATTTGTACTGATCGGTAATGGTCGGATTTCAATTGTTACCAATCAAGGGCTGAGATTGTCCTATTTCAAACGGTTAATTTGACCGTTTGAGGCTTAGAAAAGGATTTCTAAACCCTTTCTTCCCTCCTCTTTCAACTCATTTCACTCTCTCAAACTCTTTTTCACTCATATCTCTCTTTTATTCTCGCATTTTTACTCTCCTAAACTAAACAAAACTATGATTTGAGCAAATGCAACAAAGTCTACGTAACGTAGACATAGAGCGGAACTCATTATATTCACAACCATCATATTATGAAGAATCTTATGGCCAACGACAGTACAATGATAGTTGATCATACTTCTACGAGTAACAGTATGATAATCGATCTTATGATATGGAGCAGCAAATTAATAGTGAAAATAGAAGTTTTGACATTATCTATGCTCCGCTCCTATACATGCCCCCGCCTCAAACACATGTGGTTCACGACGATCAGACAATGACTATTACCACATTGATAGACCAATGGTATAAGGTGTATCAGTACACTATATTGTAGGATCAATTTTAGGATTGGGTTCGACAAACATATCATATTGATATACAGATACAAAGGATCGAGAATCCCAATCCACCGATCGTGAAATCTCATCGTTCTTTTTCGTGGTAGAATCAGATATATCCATTGATTAATTACTTAATTCATTTAAATCTTAAAGTTTAAGTTGTATAAAAAGTAATCTAATAATTCAAATAATATCTTTGTAAATAATTCAATATTAATGGAAGGACGACCCGAAGCATACCATAAAACTACTCCTCAAAATCCGAAAAGATATGTGATAATATTCTTTCTTAATTTATATTGTTAAAATTATACTAAATTTATATTTCTTTCTAACTTAAAAACCTTAATCTATTTTTTTTTCTTTGGTATTTTTGGAGATTTTTTTTTTATGATTTTGGGTCTACCATCGATACGCATCAGTACGTATAGTACCGAGCAATGCTCGGTACACCGATACAGACCGAAATTGCAACCCTTAGAAAACAAAGTGATCTTTTAAAAGCAATTACATGAAAGAGGCCATTTTCTTTCTCACGTTAACTCTAATTTCAAAATTGACATAAATATCATCCTAAACAAATAACAAAAAAGATTTAAGTTAAGAGTACTTAAGTAATTTTAGTTATACTTACAAAAACGGATCAGTTTTATTTATTAACCCGGCCGATTCATTTAGCTTATCCAAAATCCAGCTAGGTCACTCGGTTCATTCAGTTTTATAACATACTCGATACAATAAGTAAATAGGGTCGGTCAAAAGTTCGATTTCCAGTTTTTTCGATCTTATGGCTTGTATTTATCATTATATTTCTATATTAATAATATATTAAAGCTGATGAGGTTTTCAATATTTTGGTACAAGTCTAGGGAGCATTTAACAAGAATGTCTTCTATCAAAGTAGGTGAAAGACATGTTGATAAATTTTGTGAGAGTTCTAAAAGGGATGCAAATGAAAATCTTCATTCTCAAAACAGCTTTTGTACTAATGAATGTGCTTGATATAATGGAAAAAAAGAGACTTGTAGCATGCAATGCATGCTTAGGAGTGTAAGTTCATAATGGGACTAAGATGAAGCACCATGCATATTAATGAGTGATAAATATTTTACATCATGTTTTATATGCTTGAATTGGTAGTGTTACCAACTTTTTTTTCTCTCATTTTATATCAACATCCAAGATAGCTTAATTAGAGTGTTGTATCCACCAGTACACTGGAAATGAGTTATTTTAGATAGCTTTTTCCTTTGTACCACCCGAAATAGGTTAACCCATGGATACCTTATTTTGGAACCAAATCTGTATCACTATATGTTGGAGTCCTGAGGAAGTGAACTTTTCGCTATTAATATCTAACTTTAAACGTTAGGTAGCTATTTGTAAAAACAATAACTTTTCAACAGATTATGTTACTGTTCCCTAGCCATCATTATTTGCTTCACGAAAAGAAGCGGTCAGGAAAAACGAAAAAGGAGTTGAAAGTTGAAACTACTCATTGAGGAGCTGACCAATTTCCCAAACTACAGATTAAATATGCCATATGAAATCGTGGTTGCTTCCCGTCAAATGTTCGGTATGCCCATGTAATTTGACATAATATATGAACTATGAAACATTAACACCAGATGCATGTCTTTTCAGCCTCTGAGACTTTCACAGCATGGATCAAGAGATTGTTCAAGTCATGATGAGATTAAGAAAATTAAAAAATATGCAAAACATACCTGTGAAATGGATGTAAAACATTCAAGCAATGGGAATAGATCTTTGTCAGAGTTTGATAGTTGTTGCCACTTGGTGATCAATGGAGGCATCAATATGTCAAGGTATTTTGGCTGTAGATTAGCATCATATCAAATTAGCATGCAGATATGAATTATCCATAAAGACACAATATGAAGATGCTATTCCTCAATTCAACTCAAAATCTCTGTGACAAGGAAATGATACAGAAAAAACAGGCTTAATACTGCAGAAAATTATAAAACCTGATTGAGCTCTGAACCCACTGCATCTGCTAGAGTACCAATTGCATCATAAAGAATTCGTAGGTTTCGTCTCTATATAAAGAAAATATATATACAGTGAATGGGAAAGAACATCCACTACATACATCTTCTGAACAAATTCCACCCATGACAATTTCTAAACTAATCATAAGAATCAGAACAAACCTGGTATTTTCCATAGGCACATAACAGATGATGCAAAATGATTTCCAAACGTGGGGCCAATTCATCTGCTGCCTCCTGTCAGGAGTAAGACTTAGCGGTAAAGAAAAGAATTTAAACGAAGTCATCAACCTACAAGCTCAACAATAACCTCTTCAAGTGTCGCAAAAGCAGAGCATGCAGCCTCCTGCACACGTTTGTTGGTGTCCAATATCCTTCTGAGTAGTCCTGTTAGTACTTTGTCAAATTGCTCATAACCATCTTTGTGACCAATACTCTGCATTAGCAAGTAAACATAAACAAGGTGTACACATGCTTGTTTCAATCATGAAAGAAGATAAGAAAGAAAAATCATAAGCAACACAAATATGCAAAATTAACTATTGAACTCACTACCAGAAAAAAGATAACTTCCAATCATTCCTCACTGAAAGCAAAATCATGAAGTGTATTGTACTGGAATGAGGCTATGTGCCATGTGAAGGTTGTTCAAACTTCCAACACACCCTTAACACTGTGCATGGCTTGTGCTGATTGGCACGGACCTTGACCCAAATGGTGGTAGTAAAACTAAAATCCTTGGTTGAAAGCCTTTCCATTTGCTCATATCATTCGAATTATATATTTATAATGGATCTAATATAATTGACGTTCAAGTCTCAGTGCTAGAACTTCAGTGATGGAATGTATTCGAAATTTTTTTATGCACTAATGAAAATGATATGAGGAAATTGAGTCTATGACTCAAGCCACTTTAGTCAGTGGGATGTTCTAGGAACAAGAAGTAGAATGGTCTGAAGTGCAATTAAACAATCTATCCACAACAACGGCAGCTAACAGGAATTTCACATGTGGCGACACATTTGATCAATTTGCCTTATGTGGAAATTCTCATTTCTTTTTGTTGTGCGAGTTTCATGATTTATATATTGTTTTTAAGCAATGAGATCCCTAATAATCAACTAATGCTCCGAATGTCACGGACAAAATTGTAAACGGCTTGTTCGGTGTAATGCTTATGCATGTCCGTGTCCCTTTTGGTTGGTTGTCACTTGTAAAGCTTGTAAAGGGCTTGCCAAAGGCAAAATGCCCCATTTGAGCGAGTTTGTAAGCCATTGTAGGCTTGTACATAAAGCTTGCGTCGAGTGCATACTTGTACTAGAATTCGGTCTGTAGTGGACCAATTTTATACCTTTGTTGTGTAACTGCTCTGAGCTTGTAATATCCATGGTTGGAATTTGCATTGGCTATAAAGTGTTTGCTAAAAGAGTGGCTTGCGGATCCCGTGTGAAGCGCTTTCTCTGTCCCGTCTTCTCTTTCGTAGGTCCTAAGGGATTGTAGGAGATTTCGGGAAGACTGACCTTTGCGGTGATACGCATTGGTGCCGCACGCCAGGCAAAACCAGCTAAGTCCGTGATAGATGGTATCAGAGCGGGACAAGCCCACTTACAAATACTTAGCATGCAAACGTGAGGGACCTAGCGAGGCACCACGAGTACAACAAGCTAAGAGGAATTGCGGAGCGCACAAAGGTCGGGATGGCTGAGTTCGAGCAGTGGCTCGACGTTAGCACCCAGACTTGACAGTGCTCGAGGCAAGCAGAGTCCTTGGCAAAGGATGAGACCGTGCAAGGTGGAGTGGGTTGTTCAACGATCGAAAGAGTTGTTAACTCAAGGAATTCGATACTCACGCAAGGCCTCGTACGCGGACGATGGATTGTTCGCGCCATCCCAAGGCGACCGGTCGGCGCCATGGGAGCATTAAAACTTTCTCTTGGCATGCAAGATACTTTCGTAAGAGGTCAAGTGTGCAGCAGTTCGGCATGTTGCTAGACCCGGAAGGTGCGGTGTGAGTTGTATTGGTGAAATGTCACACCCAGCAAGTGCAATTGCAGCGCGAATGGGCACGCTTTGTTCACAGAGGCGAAGTAGTCCAAGGGGATGATGGTCTCCAAAACTTCCAAAGGGAAGGAGGCGAAGAGCGAAGTTGCTCCAACGGGACAGATATCCAGGAGGGATAAGTCCCGATTCTCCATAGGGATAATCTTGTGCAATGAACCGCACTAGTTGAGGAGTACCTCAAGTCGAAACTCGATGGATCGAGTGAGTGGTAAGGAGTCATTGCATGATCTCGCAAGTGGACATATAGCGAGATCAAGTGGGGGAGCAACCCAGGCAATACAAAGTGAAGGCACACTTGGAGCCGATAGTGAGATCGGACTCAACAAAGGGCTGACCCGTGGAATGGTGGGCGTGAGGGCCACCATTAACGCAATGCAAATCGAGAAGCGGAACAACTTGGGGGTAACTTGTTGATGTACCCAAACCGCATGAAGGGAGTTGGCAAAGAAGATAGAATGATGGAGCGGAGGCTTGGAGCTTTCCTGCATGCAGGCAGGTCAAGGACATGGACTCTGCAGAGGCGGGAATCGGATCATGTCGCTCCATGGGTTTCATATTCGACGGAGCCGACTCATCTTGCATGGTGCCAAAGCCAAAGGGAGTTTTGAGGCACATGCACCTTACCACGATGAAGCATTTGGGGGAGATTCTAACACGACGCAATTTGCTGAGGCAAAGTTGGTGACAAAAGGCCTTGACACGGGGCAAGAGGATGCAGAGGTAGTTACTCTTGAATAATATGCCACAGTATTGTCATTCGAGTTACGAGGAAAGCGGTGCCTGGGAGATTGGCCGGTAGGGGCAGAGACCCGTGATCCGCATAATGGTGCACTAATTTCTACGAAGTCGGGGACTTGGAGGAGCTTCAGCGATGGATTGTCCTAGAGTTAGGCTTCGCTCGAGTGTGACCCAAGAGCGGGTGGACGAAGGCCGATCACAAAGTAGCGAACGGAACCGAAGGTGGCAGGGCCCTACGATGTGTTGGTGGAGTCCACACATGGAAATATCGAGTTCGAGTTCATACCATAAGGATCACACGTAAGGAGATGTCACCGGGAGGCGCATACGATGCAACGGATCGTGGTGGAATGGTTTGTGGCAAGGCGACACACACAATGTGTCCCATGAGGGACATGGTCATCTGGAAGTACGGCCGGAGCGCAATCGGGAGCTCCACTTGGTGAATAACACGACGACAAGAAGAGCTATGGATTCAAGCGTGAATGCCATGGTATCGCAGCGCGGTCTTTCGTGTGTTCATCGAATGTTGCATTGAATGGTAGCCTGGATATCGCCTTACGGGGGCCGCAACTATCAAGGAAGAAGTTCGGGACGCGAGTACCGTGGAGTCCCACGGGGACCGGATCGCAAAGGTACGATTGGAGCGATCAAGAGTGGAATCGCTCGAGCTCACATTCGCTTAAGGGAGCCCAAGTCGCTGGTCAAGGCCGAGTAAGCGAACATCGCAGCCAACGGCCAAGGAGAACAGAAATGGTGCAAGCCCCAGAATACGAATGGCGGTGGTCATACACGGGTGTTGAATCTTTTCCAATGACCAAGTGGAATCCGCCGAGAACACAGAGGTGTCGTAGATGGTCGAAATAGAGCGAAGAAGCAATGACGAGTCCAAGAGGGACTCACTACCCAAGATCAATCATCGGTTAGATCAAGGTGGACTCAAAGGAGTGCCACAATGCGCGGGAGGCGAATCTACCGATCATGAAGAAGGGGTGTAGATGCGAGACAACGGATAGTAGTGCACGGGCGCCGCATGCTACGGTACCGCAGAGGCGGGACTTCGGGAGTCATCAATCCTCGCTCAGAGGAGAGCACTTGGTCGTGATATGGCCGGAGGAGAATGCTTCGCAAACTCCATGTACCAAGACAAGGTCAAGGGCGTGGCTGTGAACTTCGTAAGACCAATGTCACCGCACTTTCCATCAAGATAGCCGCGAGTGAAGGACTTCGGTCGATGCAAGAGTGCATGACCAAGGATCGAGCAGCAAGACGCGGTCGCACTTTGCTACTCGCAGGAGTCGCGCGTAAATGATGGAGAAGGCGTACAATCCCAAAGGCGACCAGATCTATCTGAGACTTACTCCAAGTTGGAGTGATAACTTCGCATTCCGGTTCAAGGGCAATGAAGGTAAATCATAGTAGCCGACTCAGAAGGATCGCAAACACTTCAAGTGCCGGCGCGAGCTAAGAGCAAAGCGGTCCAAAGAACTCACTGATGCACGTACAACCTCGAGGAGGCGCGAAGTCAAGTAACCTTTCGCTTCTCAACTCTCAAGAGAACGGGCGAAACCGAGCCTCTCTTAGTTATCCGCAGGAGCTCGCACAAATTCAAGACCCTTCAAGTAACTAATGGAAGATAACTTGTCAAGTCCTCACTAACGGTGATCGCACGAGAGTAGACTGCCTACTTTATTTCCCAACCGAATGCCAATCGAAAGCGGAAGTGATGCGAGCCTACTTGGGCAAGACAACTAAGTGGAAGAAGATTCACGGGCAAATTTTACTGAGGAAGGACTCAAAACTTTAAAGGTCATGAGGCGACGCTTGTTAAAGCTCCAAGAAGCATCTATCGATTCAAGAGACAAGAAGAATTCAAGATCGCGATATCAAAGATGGTCTTTTCCTTCATCGAGATAAATCCACAAGACTCGAAGGATCAAAGACAACTTCGCCGACCCCACACCGTAGTCGAGTTATTGGCGAGTCAAGCGTGGCGGATTAAAGTTCGACGACTCAACAACAACAAGTGGAGAGCAATTGGGAGCCAAGAGGCGCATTGCGTTAGGAGCAAAAGATCGAAGATCCAACAAAGAAAAGAAGTTACAAGACAAGAAAGGCTTCACGATGACGCCAAAGGAATAAGTGGGAGAGAATGTCACGGAGAAAATTGTAAACGGCTTGTTCGGTGTAATGCTTATGCATGTCCGTGTCCCTTTTGATTGGTTGTCACTTGTAAAACTTGTAAAGGGCTTGCCAAAGGCAAAATGTCCCATTTGAGCGAGTTTATAAGCCATTGTAGGCTTGTACATAAAGCTTGCGTCGAGTGCATAGTTGTACTAGAATTCGGTCTGTAGTGGACCAATTTTATACCTTTGTTGTGCAACTGCTCTGAGCTTGTAATATCCATGGTTGGAATTTGCATTGGCTATAAAGTGTTTGCTAAAAGAGTGACTTGCGGATCCCGTGTGAAGCGCTTTCTCTGTCCCGTCTTCTCTTTCGTAGGTCCTAAGGGATTGTAGGAGATTTCGGGGAGACTGACCTTTGCGGTGATACGCATTGGTGCCGCACAGCTTAGGCAAAACCAGCTAAGTCCGTGACAGTGTGTGTTCTAAAAATTGTTGGCTTTGCAATTTTTATTTTTTTACTTCTCATGTTTAGCCCTTGGAGATACATTCTCATAGTCTACATTTGGGGACAATGAGTCTTACAGCTAACACAATCCTCATAAAGCAAATAGTATTGATTATTAGTGTCAAACAAATTGATCTGGCATTGACACTATTTGGATGGAGTGGATCCACTGTAACTAACAATGAATCAAACAAATTGATCTGGCATTGAAACTAATCCAAAATAAAGATAAAGGAAAAAGGAGGTCATTTGTCAAAGGTATCCAATCAAGATGGAGTAAGCTGTACCTGAACTATGAACTTGCTAAAACGAGAAAGTGTCCAACAAGTGATACTCCGTATAAGTGGAAATTTATCATCTAGAAGTGGAATGAGAAATGCAATAATCTGCAAACAGAATAACAACAGCACATCAGTTATTCAAATATAGAGGACAAAAAGTCTCTAAGATGAACTGCAGTTCAGATTTACAAAGATACGATACCATTATGTGTCTGACATTACATAACAGAAAAGCACAATACCATGTATAACTGGAAAATACTTCAAAAGTCTACCAGTTAACACTAACATAAGCGAGCCATACTAAAAAAAGTTGAACTTGAGAGATTTTTCACTCAAGTCCCACAACCAAACAAGCAATGATTTAATTGTCATGGTTGCTAAAATATCCAAAAACAGTCATAAGTATCCAACTTGAAGAAACATAATGAGACATAATGTTCAGCAGACCAACTACCTGAAAGTCCTCACATAACATAATGAGACATAATGTTCTGGACATGAAAGACAGTAGGTTGATGCAGGTCATCAACATTCTGTCTTTAGTTTCCCTGCCATTTGTCTATTTCACAAAAGAGTCTAGTATAAACACGTACAGCCAGTATAACCGACCAAAGAAATTTTGCGAGAACTGCATAAGAAGACTTCTAGTTGTGCATTGTATAGTGTAAACCACTCACAGGTTTTCATCTGATAAGTGAACAGCTGATTACAATGCACCTTCCTTCTAACTCCCATCCCTAATAAGGAAAAGAGAAGTAACTTTCATGCTTTAGTCTTTGACTCTTTTATTTAGTCTGATTATGCTTATAACAAGGACTTCAATGAGTTTTGGTGTGTCAAGTGCACGTAACAACTACAGCCAAGCCACCAAATAGCTACATGATGCAAATGATAATTTACAAAATTACAACTAATTCATCAACTACTCCAAAAGAAACATCTATGTCTATTCTTACCATTAGTTATGTCGAGTTACAGTACTGCAATTGAGAAAAGATATTTCATGCTAATATTCATATGATTGTCCTTCATTACATGGTGAAAGTATTTTGTAAGCTCTTCTGCTCAGGATCACTTGAAAACTGCTTTTCAAGTCAACATGCAAACGAATATCTTTGAAACATGGAGCAATTCCAATCACATTATCTTCTCTCTTGACTGCTGATGCAAAATATATATGAGGCCGCAGATTCTGAGAAGATCGAGAACATTGTTGCTAACATCAAGGCATCTGCCATTAACACACAAGAAATTCTTCTGCTAATAATATTTTTTTGCAAAGGGTAAGTGATGAAGGCAGGATTCACATCCAATCCTTGTGATAAACTGTCAAAATCTCTACCAGCTATGGTAGCTAACACCTTCCGAAAAAATATATTGGATGAAGTTTCAAACTGTCGACTTTTGGTAAGAGGATCTGGTATATCATTACCAAATCAATGTTGTAGATGTAAAAATATGATGGATGAGATTTCAAGCTCTCAACCTTTGGTAAATGAGTCTAATACACCACCACCAGACATTTTTAAGATATTGTTGATGGTATTTTCTAACTAAACTAGTTGTATAGTATTTTGCTAGTTTATTTGCCAGAGGTTGTTGGTGCAAAGGGATAGACACTTCTTTTCAGGATTGGCAAATGCTTCATGTTCCCCATTCATGGAATCTTAAAATATAGAGATTGTGAGATGCATCCCATAGATCACAAGGAAATCCACCAGACTCATTGCAAAGTCAGCAAAACAAATAAATCTTTTGATATGGCAACAGTAGTATCATTATATTTCGGTGACAAGTTCCACATCATATCTCCTGGTAACAATTGCTTATCATAAAGGCATAGTAGCTTGAAGAGGTTGATTGCTAGCCCTGTTTGTGCCTCTCAGTATCATTTCATCTACCTAGAGAATCTCAAGTTGAGATAATTAAACAAACTCACACAATAGGAATACAAGCTGGTCTTGTCAACCAAATGCTCAGTTATCAAGCAGAGATATAAACTTATAATTAGAACAGGTATCATCTGAAAATAACAATTATATAGGACATACTAGTTGCCTACATGTCATTTCCACTGTTTCCTAGAAGACTATACTGATCAAGCAAGAGATATAAAAGTTTTTACATGAAAGTAATGAAAAGCTAAATTTTATAGCAGGCTAAAACTTGGTTATAACATTAAAAAAAATCATTCATGACGCCTAACATGAAGATTCCCAACTGCTAATATCTTTCTAGCATTAATTAAAGCACAAGAAGTTGAGACAATACCAGATTAAGAAGCAATAATATTAAATAACATTTTGTTTATTCGAATATGGCTGAATAGTGTAAAATCTCCTTAGCTAGCTAGAAAAATGTACCTCAGGAAGATGGGGATAAAGTCCATTAATGCATCCCTCTGCAATGGCCCCAATAGCCAAAACAGCAGCTTCCCTCTCCTTCCAATTAGAGTCACTTGTAGCTGATAGCTTTTGCTGCAAATGTCAGAAGAATACAAGTGCATGCAAATTATTAGAAATAAACAACTTCTGAAGGATCAGCTATTAACTTCCATGTATATTAATGTTTATATGATTATTAACTATTGCATGCTGTGGAAACAAAAAGCTACAACAATCCCATCTAGGAAGGTAGCTGGCCTAGATAATTTTGGTCTGGGACATAAGGACAGATACAAGGGAGATATAGTCTAGGTTAGGGTTGGACTGATCTGCATCATTAAAAGTTCCAATAACTGTATCCTGATAGAATTATAAGCTACATATAAGATTCTAAAGCTGTATGATGCAGCCTTTGGCTATTTTGGCCAAATACAGTTAAACGTCATCTCATTGTATAGTGACGAAGCAAGATATGGTCTTCAGGCAATATGAAGATCATGAATATTTTACAAGAATCAAAACTCCAATACTTGTGACTCTTTACTTTGATATATCTGTGCTAGGAGCTAAGACTGAATTCATTATGAGACCCTCTGGTGGTATTTTAATTGAATAGGAAAAATTAACCTTCTACTGATCATTGTATCAATGACTAATTATCTACTGAACTATCAAATTATTCAAATTTCCCAAGACTAAACGAATGGACCTTCACTAGATCTAGCTCTAGTTCTCCTCTATTAGAAACTAGTCCTTCCAGTTTCAAAGTATTTGAAGTGACTTCAACATCATCCAATTCCTCTTTGAAAGGAGCTTGGACCCAACTTCATCACTGGAATTGGGGAATTATAATGATTTCACTGGAAACAACTTTATTGAGCTTCATATCTCATGAAGTTCACTTGGTCAACTACGAGGTCTTAGCTTCTTAAGAGTTAAGACTTCTTATGTTTCCAATCTCCTTGCCCTGGGATCAACTTCTTCCTATAGCATAAGTTGCTCGTATCACATTCTAATTATTTTACAAATCCAACCACAGACAAGATCAAACGGGTTAAGATTTACGCTATAGACTCAAATATTTCTTATTTAAACCAATGATCCACCAATCAGAGATTGAGCCATCTCTATCAGAAGGGATAAATATATTAAATACTTTCATGCTATTGCTAAATGGCAGAGGTCTAATTTCAATTCCTTAATCAAGGATGGAAATGGATATGTGAAAGACCCATAGAAATCCAAAAGTTAGTTCTTACTTTCTATAAGTTTTCTATTACCCATCCCTTGATTGGGTCAGAATACCTCAAACTAATCCATATCTCTCAGCTAATCTCAATATGTCATTCTCAAGAAAACCATCTTTTCCCCAGGTCTGATGTCTTCTCAATGGGTTTTTTAGTGATCTAATAGTTTTGAGCAGAGTTCTCAATTTCGATGTATACCGCCCATACCGGGCGGTACATACCGACCCGAGAGAATCTCAGTACGTGGACCTCCCTCTATCGGGTGGTACAAGTGTTTTGATCCCATATCAATAGGGGTCTGTACCGAGCAGTAACGATCGAAATCCAAATGTTACCAAGGTGTACGAATTGATATGCTCCAAATTTCGACCATTACCAAGGTGTACCGATTGATATGCCCTAGATTTCAACCATTACCGAGGTGTACTAGTTGATATGCCCCGATATTTTTGGACTATTACCTCCAGGTATTTTTAGAGGTTTTTCAACTCTTTTTGGGCATACCATACCGAGTAGGACACTAGTACGGACCAAAATTGAAAATTTTGGTTTTAAGATCTTATTAAATAAGCCACCTATACATCTTTCAGCAAATCTCTCAAAAGTTTAACTTGATCTAGAAATTTAATTAAGTCATTATACCTAAAAATGGAGATATCAATGTGAACCAACTTAGATCAATTGACCTATTTAACTACAACCATAAAATTCTGCAAAGCTATACAACAAATTAGTTGTCCCCTGGTGAACTTGATTCATCCTAACCAATCAACAGTCATCGACCGTAGAGGCCTTGTAAATTGTTGCATGACAACTCACAAAAAGATTCGCCTCTATACAAGAGATCATACAGAAGACCACTTCAAAAAGGCATTTGATAAGGTTCATTGGGACTTAATCTTAGGTGCGTTTAAAGTTGGGGGCTTTGTCTCTAAATGCATTTGTTGGGTGGAAACCTACCTCTGTACCTCCTCTATGAAATTTAGATAAATGAATCACTGACTCCCTACTTCTCTACCAAGTGGGACTGCATCAAAGTGATTCCCTGTCACCACTTTAATCATCCCAGCTGCAGATTTCCTCACCAAATCATTGAACCTAGAAAAGAAGGCTAGTCCAACCAATGGCCCAGACACAATTAAGCCCTTGACTTGATCTTTAGTTCTTTAATTCACAATTATGCTCTCTTACTACTGCCATGGAGGAAAGGCATCTTATTGGGCTAATGTAGCCCTAACCTTTTCCAAGATTTGTTTGGGTTTAGATATTAATTTCTCCATGAGAAAATTAAACCACATTGGGCATAATTTTGTTAGAGGACCTCTACCAGCTACAATTCTCAAGTACAAAGCATCAAACTTCACCTACAACAATATCTTGGTCTCCCACTCAAGCTTGAAAGATTGCTACTACCTGACTGGACGCCATTTTGAGTGTGCTAATCTTCCATCCATTTTTCTCTATATTCCTCTTTCATTCTTGGCTACTAAAGAACAGGGACAAGATAAGATGAACCTTCTTATGGACAGACCAGAAATCTATACAAAGCGGCAGGTCCCTAGTTAATTAATCAGTAATCTGTAAATCAAGGATCTGGATAGCATCAGAGTTATCAACATAAAGGATTTTAACCATGCTATTCTGAAAAATGGTGGTAAAGAGATTTTCAAAATGTTGTTGCACCTTTGAGAGAACTCATACACATATTCCAGGATGAGAAAATGACTCTAATAATAACATAATGAAGCACTGATTTTTCAGAGGAATGCTCTATGTCAAATGGTCCCTTTGCATCTCCTTACAATTTATATTGTGCAATGAACGAAGTATTAGATTACAGGAGGATGCTTAGGTGGGACCCTTTGCTGGGAGCATCTTTATAACAATTGGGGCTGATGCATGCTTGCATACATACCATACTCTCATCTTTATAGGGAAAACTTTTCCCTATTGATTGCAGTTAATTTTCCTTTTCACTCATTTCTTCTCTAGAATAACCCATCTTCTCTGATAAGGATCAGATCAATCTTGGAAATAGAATCCTCCTCAGTTGCATCCTTCAACAAACTCCTCAACTTTGGGGGTTGTCTTTTCCCCTTACAAAACATACATGGAAAAGGGTGAATAACTCAAAACAAATGTTTTGTAGCTGGCCATTAAGAAAAAAAGGTATAATCTGCGTATATCTTACTAAAGAAATGTCTTGGGGACAAGATGGCCCATGTCCTCTTTCCCTGCTGATATTGAGACAGTGAACCATATTTCCGCTCTATTGGTGCTTGGGTATCTATCAAGATTTGGAGTCTCTTCCTTTCACCTTGGTGCAATTCCTCCATTCTTTAACCTTTTTTCTTCTTTTGCCTGATCATTCATTTCTAATATTTCCTTTTTTGTACTCAATCCACCATCTTAATTAAATAAGCTTGGAGATAAATGAGTTTTCTTTAAAATCTACCATTTTCAGTATAATTAATTACCTGCACAAAAGCCTGTTCTTGCACTCTCACTACCAAATAAAGTTTAATGGGTCAAATAAAGTTGATCAAAATTAAAATTATTTAAGGAGTTAGTGCATCAAAAATATCCTAACAGCCAAAACTGAATCAAATGCTCTTTTCCAATAATCAGCTAATGCATAGATAAATTATGCGATTACCTGAATCAAAGGCATCAAAGTTGGAAGAATTTCATCTCCAAAAACATTTGAAAGGATATCTAATCCAGCTGCACTACATTTCCTCAAATTCCAAGTGTTAACTGTATCCTCATCCTGTAGACAACAGCAACAAAATAAAACTCAGAAAATGTTGATTAAAAACTTAGGAATCAAATGGCAGTAATTTCCATCCGCATCCATATAACACTGGTGGCGGCTGTAGAGTATGACAAAATAAGAGTATGAAACATGAAAACCACAAGCTTAAGAAGATACATCTTCCATATTATCAGATCCATGGAAACGTGATGAATGAAAACGAGGCTTCAGATCCTGTTTAAGAAGACAATTTCATATCATTTACAAACAAGTCAATGGGAGTTTAAAACTCAATGACAAACAACCAACTATCAAATAGCGCTACCAAGTTGTGCAAATCCTCTCAAAGGAAAACAAATACCTGATCTCTATCTGGAAACGACTCATCTTCCTACAAGCAAAAAGACAATATTAGGAATCCAATTTACCACACAGGAGCTCAACGAAAACACAGAACAAGCACCACTAGCTGAATCACAATATAAAATGAAGCACACCTCGGCATCAAAAAGTGTCTCATCATCATCAGCATAGGCCATATTCGACATTAATACCTACAGAATTTTTTGCATAAAGCATAACCATTACTAATGCAAAATAGAAATACACTTTTGAATTGTCTGCTGATAGGAACACAAGATATACTGGAATCAAGCGTGGCAAATACTCTCTTAAGGAATCTGGAGGCAAAGTACCATCACAATATGCAGACCTGAAACACCAGAAAAAGTCAGAACCAGCCAAATTTCTTTCCCTTCCTTATGCTTGAAGAATAACATATAACTTGGTCATAATTTAGATCTACAAAACAAAAGATGCACAAAGGAAATTCAAATCCAAGCACATACTCAATATCTATTCATGGATATAGTGCCTTTATTAAACTTGTGCCAACCATAGTCAACCTAATCTCATTTTCTCTTCCAAAAGGTAAAACTAGATCAGCAAACACTACGAAATCTGTTTGTGCACTATCCCTGAAGGCACATAACTCAAGTCCAAAATTACAAGTGAACTATAAATCACTTGAAGCAAAAAAAGTAAAAAAACAAAAAGGAGAAAAAAAACAGTTGAGCATCAATGTTATTTACCTAACCAAATCAGACAACAGCAATAGCGAAAAAAGAAAAGGTAAATCCCCTTAGTTGCTTGTAAGTAATTTTTGATTTATTACAACAGAAACAGTAAGTGAATGTACACAAGAATATATCACATTGGCAATTGACTTCAAAGATGACTTCAAGTGCAAGTCAATTTCCTTTTTTCCATTTGCAGCAAAAATATTGATAAACAGATAATTAATAAGAAGCTCGTGTGTCATCCATGGATAATGAAAAGCCAGATACATTTTGCTAGGTCACAGTCACACAGTACAAAACCCACTGAACATACCAAAATTCACAAGCTTCAAGAGAAACTTCATCATCAGGGTCCTTATTGGCTTGCAAGAGATACTCGATTACATTTCTCAAATGGGGCTGCAATATCCAGATCAATTATTACTTAGAGAAATAATCAACAAAAAGAAAACAACAACATGCACTAGCAAGCTTATCTATATTTGGAGTCTCTAATTGGAAATATGAGTCCAATGTACCAAATATTGGAAACTAATATAAATTTAGCTCATTAATTTTATAAGCTTGGAAAACTTGAAGATCTTGCAGTACTGCTTACCAGAGAAACCAAAATAGGGACAAATTCATGATTTGCTGCAGGCTGCAGCAAACCCTGGATAATCATGCTTCATATCTCAATGCATGGTTTTGTAATATTGTACTATACCGTTTGGTACGGACGATACTTACCGGTCCAATAGAGGGCAGGTTCGGGTGGTACATTGGTACACCTTAGTGTATCATATGTCGGTACATTCCGTACAACTCAGTACATACCATACCGACAGCTGATCGGTACACCAGAATTGTGCCAGCAGGTATGCCAACCAATATGTTGGCATTCTGCACCATGCCCATATCTCAGTGCCCAACCAAGAGAGGGCAGCAAAACCAACATGGGAATCCATGGACACAACAGCAAAAAGACCTTATAATTAAGCAAAAAGTTTCACATACCTCCAGGAATGATGGTCGAACTTCTATTAGTTGGACAAAGGCAGAACAGACCTATGTACCATAGGAAATAATTACAGATCAGAAAGCAAGATGACAATGTTAAAGGAAACAAATAATTCTATATCATCAATGAATAGTGTGTCCAAAAAAATTGAAAAAATAACAGCAAAATCTGCTCTAAAGACAAATATCAGTGTGAACTTTTTAATTTTTTTGTGAACAAGAATGTCATCAATATGATTCATCCAAAATCCAACCATTACTAAATTCTGCACTTCCAAAACTCATAATCCATAAGTCAATAGTATAAAACTTGATGAAAAATAAACAAGAACATTAAGAAAGTTAAAAGTCAAGTAACAGACCAATTTTCGCACTTCTGCAGAAGGGTCCTTAGCAAGATGAAATAAACCCTGAAGGTACTGATCCATGGACATAAACAATGCCTGCATAAGGATTTAGATTACATCAAGAAGACAATAATTTAGTTTTGCAAAGGCTTAAAACAAGTTTAATGTTATCTTCTACTTACTGCAGGCATGACTACAATAAATTGATTGATAGAGCCCAACGATAGCTTTCTCAATATGGCATGTGGAGACTGGAAGAACTGAACCAGAGACAAGAAAGAAACAATTTTTTTGCTGACTGTAAGGTCCCAGTCACTAAAGAAACCCAAAGTATACAAAAAAAACAAAAACAAAAAACAAATTAAGGTGAATTAAAAGGCAAAATTACCTGCAGCAATCTTGGCATAAAAATATTGATGGGGCGTTCAGATAATCCTGGAACATCCACATCAAGCTCTTCGGGGACATCCTCGCAAATCTATCATAATGAAGTAAAGGTAATTTTTAGTTTCATATGGAAAGTATATAACTCTTTAGAGGGAAACTTAAAATGATACAAACTTCACAAGTTGCAAACACGATATCTTTACTTCATAAGACTTTCATGAGCAAACCTTCATAAGGTATTTTTACAAATAAGGTTATCCAATTCATAAAGAAGCAAGAAAAGTCTAGTAAGGAGCTACAAGGGCAGGAATTGGTAGCTAAGCATTTTAGAGTAAGCAATGCTAAGATTAAGCATATTACGTAGTTTTTAGCAAGCTCTCTGTCACTATAGGCTTACATCAAAGATCCATTTTATGTTTTCATTTTTTAACGCCTGAAATGGATGACTAAGCATATTCAGCACAAACTTCCTCATATTTGTTGTTCATTGATAATATTTTCTGATTGCAGTTTAGTTGACATTATTACAGAACTTAAGTTATGAAGAATTGAAGATAAATATTAGAAACTACGGATTTTAGTCTTTAGTTTTTTAGCAAACTAAGAACGTAAGTTTTTAGCAAGCTCTCTGTCACTTTAGGCTTACATCAAAGATCAATTTTATGTTTTCATTTTTTAATGCCTGAAATGGATGACTAGGCATATTCAGGACAAACTTCCTTATATTTGTTGTTCATTGACAATATTTTCTGATTGCAGTTTAGTTGACATTATTACAGAACTTAAGTAATGAAGGTAAATATTAGAAACTAAGGAGTTTAGTCTTATTAGTACGACTAGAACTGAATATATGAAAAGAAACTCAAGAGTAATATTTTTAAAACCGTACCGTACCGCTCGGTACACAAACTGCCCGCTACCTGGTGGCATCAATGATATAATCCTGTATTGGACGATACAGGGCTGTACTAGGTGGTAACAATCGAAACCGACCATTACCAGTTGTAATAGTGCTCCAACGGTCAATTTGACCATTGGAGCCCTCCTCAAAGATTTTTAAATCCTTTCCTTCCTCCTATTTCAATCCATTTTACTCTCTCACTCTCATGAACTCTCTCAAGCTCATTTTTTTCTCACATTTTCATTCTCCTAGACTCAACAAAATAACGATTTATGGATTGATTCAAATTTAGGAGGCCAATTTGGGAGGATTAAGAAGAAGCACTTCTTGATCAAGAGGCATGTATTCTCTTTTTCGATTTTTATTGATTTATGAGATGATTAAGCATATTCTATGTGATGTATAACTTAATGTCTAATATGTTATTTGATATGTTTTTAATAGTAAAATAGTATTAATTAGGGAGTAATTAAAGTATTTAATGTTGTGATTAGTGTGTTTAATATTGATTTATTCAAAATTAGACACTTAATAGGTCAAATGTTTATATTAAATACATATTATATATTGAATCATGTGTTTGTGATGGTATAATAGGTTTAATTAGGTTTTATTAAAGTTATTTAATACTGTGATTAGTGATTTTAATGATGATTTAATAAAAATTTGATTGATATTTGGTCAATTCAATATCTTTAATGACTATTAGGGTGTTTGACATGTTTATAGTGTTGAAAAAGAAGTAATTAGTGGGTAATTAAATATGTTAATCATGTGATTAGTGTATCTAATGATGATTTAATCAAACTTTGATCGATATTGGGTTAATTCAATGTCTTTAATATCTATTAATGTATTTAACATGTTTATAGTGTTGAAAGATAAGTGATTAGTGAGTAATTAACTATGTTAATCATGTGATTAGTGTGTGTAATCATGATTTCATCATAATTTGACCTATATTGGATCAAAATTATATATTTAATGCTTTTTAATGAGTTTCATATATTTATGATGGGAATATAGGTTTAATTAGGTTTTAATAAAATTATAATTAAAATGCTGTGATTAGCGATTTTAATAATGATATAATTAAAATTTAATCGATATTGGGTCAATTCAATATCTTTAATACCTATTAGGGTGCTTTACATGTTTATAGCTTATTTGATTTTGAATTTGTAGGAACATGACATCAAAGGAACAGCTATATGATGGCGTATGGGCTCATGCCCGAAAGATGGATGGGAACTGTCATCATTGGCAATGTATTTATTGTGACTACATTGGCAAGGGTAAAGGAATGACTTGAGTGAAGATGCATTTGGTCGGTGTGTATCCCAATATTATAAAATGCAAGACGGTTCCGACGAAGTTCCGTGAATCATTTCAAAACAAATTACAACAAGCAAGAGAAAATACAATAAAAAAGAAGGCAAGAGCTAAGGAAGAATACTGTAGGGCTACGCAGGAACCAGTTTATGACAAATATGAGGGTCGCGGCGATGAAGTCAACCCGGATTTCACAACTAGTATTTGTACATCACAGGAGAATTAGTATATGTACGACGAAGCAATGAGGTATCAACGACCTGACTCACAATGGGAACATAATGATGGCAGTGGAATCCAGAGGTCGACCAGCATGAGACAACCAACTGCCCCTCATCAATTAGGCCGAACTAGTAGCATGAGACATGGTGGACTTCGTGATTTCATGAGAGGTCTTAGCAGGAGGCCCACACTATATATTAATAATATCGATCCACAAACCTATCCTCCACAAACAGCGAAACAAACATGGATTGATAATGCAAATACAAAAGAAAAGAAGCAGGATATTGAAAATACAATTTCAAAATGATTCAACTTTCACATAATTCTAGGAAACACGGCTCAAGATCCATATTATCAAAACATGATCTCCTATATTTAAAAGTCTAGCATAGGGATCCAACCTCCAACACTAAGGGAGATTCACGATGTGTAATTAAATGAGAAGATAACAGAACTAAAGGATTGGATCAAATCCTTCAAGAGACAATAGGACAAATATGGGGTGACACTGATGTGTGACAGTTGGACAGAGCCAACAAGAATGAGTATCATCAACTTTCTTGTTTATTGCAATAAATGAGTGGTGTTTCATAAGATAGTTAATGCTTTTGACAAGATCCAAGATGCAAACTATATTGAGAGCTTGATGGACACCATAGTAGAGAAGATCAGACCACAAAACATTATCCAAATAATCACCGACAATGGAGTGAATTTCAAGAAGACCGGTTTGCAATTGATGAAAAAAAGAAAAATATTATTTTTGATCCATGTGTAGCTCATTGAATGAATATAATGCTTAAGGAAATTAGTGAGTTGGACGCGGTCAGTAGGTGTGTGGCTCAACAATAATCAATTACAAAGTTTATATATAATCATCATTGGGTCCACTTTTTAATGCAAAAGTATGTAAATGATGACATACATACTTATATGTGGCACTATTCTTACCTAATTCATATTAGTTTTGCTAAAACTATAGTAAATGTATATTTACTTCTAACTTAAAAACTCTATCCTAACTTTTTTTTTATTTTTCAAGTATTTTCGGAGGATTTGATATGTATTTTAGGTGCATCGCTCGGTACGTCGTACCATAGTGCATCGCTCGGTACGTCGTACCATATCATACCGAGCAAAGCTCTATACACTAGTACGGTACAATATTCAGAACCTTGCTTAAGAAGTAAAACAAAAGAATTTTTTAAAGAATAAAGAGTTCAATTAACGTTAATGGGAAAAAATTCTTAGAAATGAATAGATGATAACAAATGAAAACATGATCTAGAACCAAAAATCATACTATGAGACAATATTATCTACACCTTAATGGTATGTATACACTAAATTGTTAAATTTGAGTTATCAGCACAAATGGTAGACCACTGTGTTTATTCAAATGAATATGAAGATGTGGTACACATTTTGGAAGAAAAAGAAAGAAGGCCACCACAACAATGCAATAGGAAAAACAAGAAAGCAAAAGTAATACAACATGAAAATTAAGACAAACAATAAAGAAGCAAATTATAAAATAGAGCAAACTCAACATAGCAGCAAGAAAAAAAAACAAAGGAGAGGGCAAACCAATGGAATACAACAACATTACAATAAATAAAAAATTTGAAACAAAAGAAAAAAAACCAACAAAATAGCAATCATTGCCCATTCATTATTATTTGCTATTCACAACATTGGGAATCCTAACAGAATAAGCAATAAATTAAAAACAAAGCAACCAATCTCATGATCTTATATTTATGAAGTAAATCAAGTGGTAAGCATGAATTTGCACCTTTTTCAAGGTCGATCAAATTTTCACTTCAATTAGCATATTATCATGTAAAGTCTCGATCCAAAAATATGATAAGCTATTTCAACAATTTCACAAGCATACAATATAATGATATATTCCTATGGAAAATAAAATACAACCAACAAAGGACATGTTATGTCTGCTCATGTCACTCTTAGTTCAAACAAAGACCTGCATGATGGTCTCTTGTCACTGTAACCATACTAGTTTCACATGTAGATAAACTCAAGGATTTTTGTGCAAATACACCAACGTTAGCATGGGATGAAACATCCTGCACTAATAAGAAATTGGCACAAAAAGGACCTATATGACTAGGACTTTAGTTCCATACCATAATAGTATCACAATTCCCTCATGCCATAAAACAGAATTTTTTTTCATAAAATGATTTAAGGAGAGACGTCATCATAACAATGTCTAGAAAGTCCTATTCAAGTTCATTAAGAATGAAACAGTTTCTTGTTGTCTAAATAGATTATAATTTTTTGTTTTTATTGATATTATGTTCCACCTTCAAGAATCATATCAGTGAGTCTTGGTGTCCGAGGTGCCTTTGACATTCATTCAATGTCTTGTTTGTTCATCAATTGCAACAAGGCTAACTATCTGAATTCTCTAATGTTTCATTAACATCGTATGATCCCCCTCGCTGAACCTTATATTATGATATAATGCCTTTCCAAGAATTGAAAACTAGTTCTGTCATGATGCAACGTAAAATGCAGAAGGTTCCTAAATAGTGTTAAGTAAAACAAAAGTGAAAAAGTTCTATAACACATAATATACACAGGCATGCATGCTCTGACAAAAGCAGAATTACTGGAATCAGCATCAACCATATACTATCGTCAAAGCATAGGAACAAGTAAAAGGTGTTTGATTGAAGATTCACATGTGCTATCGAATAGATAGCATTGCTGAAATTTCCATGGTTCATGAATAAAAAAGGAAAAGGATGATATTATTCAAAAGGAAAATATATTGGATCCTCAGGTTGAATCCAAGCTTGTATAAAGCAACTATGACCAAAATGGGCCTCAACTAATGCATTTTGAGATATATCACCTGCAGAAGTAAATTTGAGGATGTAAAGACTTGCTATACAAGTCATCATATTCAGAAAGAACAGAAACCTGACGAAGACAAGGCCTCACTCCTTTCATTTTGACAGAGTGAATTTCTGATCAGGTTACTGTTCCACTCTTTCCTTCTACTACATTTTACTAGGCAATTCTATCTCAATGTTGTTTCTTCTTTCCTATCGCATCGAAGACAACTTGCTTTATTGGGTTAGGGCTGCACAACATCTTGTTTGCTAGTATGACAAAGCCAGATTAATTTAGTGACAGCATAAGCATCCTACTCCTACCTTCAAAAAAGAGAGTTTTAATCAAGGAATTTATGTTTCACTTATTTTGAAGTGCATTCTACCACATGATAGTGGCTTATAGTTAGTGTAACATCTCTTGAAACCAATGATTGAAATTTCATACCGTACTGGTGTACCGAGCTTTGCTCGATACGACATGGTATGGGAGTGCCATGCGATATGCCAAGGTGGTATGTATGTGTATATATATGTATGTATATATATATATATATATATATATATATATATATTAAAAAATATAAAAGGAGGCGTACGCTACCTCGGTGACATCGCCTCCTTCTCTTCTCCTCATCGCCTCAGACGAGGAGAACATGATCTCCTTCATCTCCTCGTCTATGGCATTCGGCGAAGAAAGAAACGAAGACATTGAAGGCCACAAACGTCTTTGGCCTTCGACAAAGAACGCAGTGAAGAAGAAGCCACAGAATCACAGATGAGGCGATGAAGGAGACCGCCTCTTTCGCTGCTCTAGTCGCCGCCTGATCGTTACCTCCTGGATCAGGATCGTCGAGGGAGGGCGACGTCGAATCGGGGTGCATCGAGGTTCTCCCGATTCTCCCTCTTCTTCGAACACTCTTTCTTCTTCCTTCTCCCTCGACACTTCTTTCCTTGCCGCAACCTGGCTGATACCGCTCGGTAGCAGGCGGTCACGATCGAAATCAACCGTTACCGACTTGTATCAGGCGGTAACGGTCAAAGTATCGTCCGACACGAGGCTATATCAAGCATTCCGCCCGATAGCGGGCGGTTCACATACCGGTCTGCTGGTGGACCGATACGTACCGCCCGATATGAGCGGTACCATTCAAAATTTAGAACCTTGCTTGAAACTATTTAGCATCTTGTGTGGTTACTCATACAAACTGTACCGAGCACTTAATCGAATATTTATTAGCTTATTGGCTGTCTCAATTATACAGCAACAAGCCAACAACTATGACAAGATATAAGGGCCCAACCATATGCGGTCAGCTCCATGGGTCGTTTACAGTTTTACTATTACTAAGCTGTGATAAGGTCATAAGGGCAATATCATTAGTTAATGAGGAGACATCAAATCTCCATTTATTATAGTTTTCTCAAGTCTTCTGTACCTCACCTAACACCATTAATCCTAGTTATGCTCACCTCATCAAACTGGTGCATCTAAACATCCAACTGACTTTGGGGTTATATAATTTCGAAAAAACATGCCAAGTATTGGAAGTCATAGCAGTTAAATGATATGCAAATCTCGTTTCTAAGAACAACAACCATAAATCATGTAAGTACAGAAAAACAGTAGTACTTTTGAGTATAAGAAAATAAAGGTTATTGAGATAAAAGCTAAATTAAGTTTCTACATAAAATTGCAAATAAGGGAAGAAAAGAAAAGAAAGTGAGAAGAATTCAAACTACATATTTGCAAGGAAAGCTACCTTGTATATAGCATCCATAGCACCTTCCATATGATTAAAATCATTACTGGCTAGGCATCGTGCAAGAACCTGTAATAATTCTGGCCAGCCAGCAACTCTGTCTAACTGAACTAGAACACTGATAATAGTACCAACTGTAGATCGAATTGTCCTATCTGATGCCCCTAAACAAGGCAACAATTCTGACTTTATATATTGCCGATATGAAGAAGACAAGGAACTGAAAGTTGCCCTGAGATTGTTCTTCAACAGCAAACCAGCAGCTTGTCGTACTTCCAATGATTTACCCTGGTTTAATTAAAATACATATTTCAAAGAAGCTAAAATGCTGCAAACATTAATAGATGATGAACTGCCATTTCAAAACCAGGATTTTAACAACATGGAGTGATCGAAAATTATTCAGTAGCTGTACAATTCAAGTTGTAGTTAATTCAGCAGTGGAAATTGATTACTCTGAAAGAGAACCAAAAGGACAAAGGCATGTAAAATGTGAGGAAGTCATTCAGAAGTAAAAAAATAAAAAAATCAAACGCACACAATCAACTAAAATCCCACCAGCAAATTCAACATGTAACACCTGAAAAATGAAGCTAGTGCAAATTAAAAAAAAAAAAAAAGAACTTGCCTTCAAATTCACCTTTAGATTTCATACACCTACACCTTCCAGGAAAAAATAGTCATCTGCCAACCTCTTGTACAACAAATACTAGAGGACTTAATTGACTCATATAATGTGCATCAAAGAACCAAATAACTTGGATATACCTTGCTCATCAATTCTTCAGCTTCAAAAACCCATGAAACTACTTTTGACCAATGCACTTGTACAGTTCATCGGCATGAATTAATCATATGTGTAAACCTTTTTCAAAAAAAGAGGAAAAAACTTACTGCAAGATCGTGAAACTAATTCCCTTCATCTTTTCAAGAACCAGGAAAAAGATTCCAGCAATTTGATATAAAAATTGAATTCTTTGCTTTACGTTAATAATACTTCAAAGACTAAATCCAAAATATTAATTTGAAATAAAAAGTAAATTACACTTGTGTAAAAGTAATAAATTGTCACAGAGAAATTTAATCCAATCAAACACCTGATAATTCCCTCACCGAAAAACTTATGCCTCTGTGCCAAATTCACAGATAAACCAAAAGATCCAGAACAAAATAAACAAATACAAAGATGAAATCCTCTAGTTTGATCCATCATCTTGAGAAATTATATCATTTTTGAGCCAAATATCCTATAAAATATTATCAAATTTGTAAATTTTATCATTTAAAAAAGAAGTTGCTTACAGCTCAACTATCATTTGGTCAATAAGATGCAGGTTTTCTAATGGATTGGGAACTCTGGCAGGATATAAGCAAACTGACAAATCTAGTAAGCATTGTACTAGTCTTGCATTATGTTGATACACCACCTTACCAAGAGTCCAAGACCATGTTGTTACCGAATCTAAAACTGTCACAAGAACCCCATGCAAAACCTAGCTCAAATCACTCTCCAATCACATTGTCTTCCAAGTTGCATAACTGTAAACCACATTACCATCTCATCTAAGAACACCAAAATCACCAAACCTCATAATAATGAAGAAAAAACACACTAAATATGTGGTAATAAGTATATTCTATCTCTACTTTTTATCCACCCATTTTCCATTTAGGCCTCTAAATTCCAAATTTTCATTCAATATCAATATCTATCAATTATATTGACTCATCATAAAAAACACACTAAATATGAGGTAATAATTATACTCTGTCTCTACTTTTTATCCACCCATTTTCCATTTAGGCCTCTAAATTCCAAATTTTCGTTCAATATCAATATCTAAAAAAATCATATCATTTTCATTTACTCATTGTCAACTAATCCATCTTTACTATTAAAGTCTGGACATATCAACTAGTTTTCTTAGCATTCTTTAATATTTTAAGCATTACCTTTCATTCTTAGCTTAAAGCTTAAATTCATTGAAGAAAATTAATGTTTAATATTTTCCCATATTCAAGTCACAAGTTTCCTTCTAGATCTTGTTTATAGACCACTACATGATATTACATCAACACAATGCATGTTCTCTAGCCAACAAGAAAATGCCCATTTAGTTGTATCTCTCCCCAAATCCCAAAGCCATTCATGCTCCTCTTCTAAGTGCTCATGCAATGCCTATTAATGATAGCACAACTTATGTAATCATGATTAATTGATACTCTTAAGTTAGACCAGGAGGTTGACATATCGGGCTTTGAGGCAATAACAAATCAGTTGAAAATTTCAGTTTTAAGTTTCTGATGAGGCTGTATCCCAATGAAAAAAAATGACCATAGGAGGTTGACACATGATATCATGATTCTGCTTCACCACAAAACATAAAGCTCAATCATTACTTCAAAGCCATTTTTTACTGAATCTTTTGTACCACTAATGCATGATTTTTGTAGCAAGGCTCTTGGGTCTCCCCGAAGCGGAGGCATGCTCAGGAAGAAAACAGAAGTTCTATCCCTCCTCAAACTTACAGTAGGTCACCATTCATTTAACTTTAAGTTGCAGTCACATTATTCGCTGACATATAATTGAATTTCAGAAGGTGCTTGATTGCTTGCAAAACTGAGATTGCAAGCATCCAATTATAAGAATGAAGCAGCTAATAAAGGGAACTACAGCTGCATTTTCCATTCCATCCTGCAACCATAACCTACAAAACTCCTTGCAGATAGTTTGGTCACAGATATGCACACTAGAAGTTGGGTTCTGACCTTTGCATTTGCAAATGCAATGCAACCCCAATTATGGACAAAAAGAAACGCATACAACCAAGAACACCTCCAGAGAATTCTTTCACAACCATCCAAGAAGACCTTCAGAGCATTCTTTCACAACCATTTGCTACCCAAGGGGAAAAAATATTAAACTACATGCCCACAGATGACTACAACATGAAATAGAAGGCACCCAACAGTCGAAAGGGAAAAAAGGTAAGATAACCCTACATGCTTGCTTAATTTCAAAGAGGAACTTCTGAGTTTAGTAGATAACCACCAACAGATGAAATCGATTACAATCAACTGAGATATAAGAAGCAGGGAATTCAATGATTTTTTTATCAAAAAATGATTCACTATCAACCTCGGTTGTCACAAGTTCCTGCCATGTCATACCTCTTGGTGGAAACAAACCAAAATAGTAAAACCCTCCAAACCACCAACACAGCAAACGTAAAAACATTATTAAAAAAAAAAAAGTAGCAAAGGCCGCCATGCGCAATAAGCAAACGACCAAGAACAAGAAATAATCATGCTAAATAGGGAAACAATAAGAAGAAGAATAAGAAGACCTCGGCGCGGGCGAGTATGAAGACGAGGTAGTTGTTGAAATCGGGGAGCTGGTTGTAGTGCTGGAGCTGCTGCCAAATCCGGGATTGATCGGAATTGGGGGAGATGTGCTGCTCCAGGAGGCCGCAGATCTCGCGGAGCCCCTCCTCTCGCGGCTGCCACAGCGCCGTCGCCTCTGCTGCCATCGCCCCCGCCGCCTCCAACCGATTCAAGCCAAGCGAAGCGAATCTGATCGAATCGAACGAAGCCTGGACGAGGATAAAAGGCTGGAATTGCCACTGCGGGGAGGGAAGAGGAGTTGGAGGGGCGTAAGGAAAAGGGAAGCGCTTCGTAGATTGACAGGAATCAGAAGCCGATGTCGTCGACGAGAGCCGACGTGCGCGTGGAAAAAAGCCGGGCTTGGGTTTCGGAAGTGGATCGAGGAGGGTATATGGTAAAAGTGAGGTGTATGGAAGGGTAAAACAGTAAAAATAGGATTTCGGCCGACCATAGAGCTAGGGCTGCTATTTGGGTTGGACTCGAATGGATTAGGCTTGAGATTTTGGAACTCGAGTCCTAACCATTTGTGAGTCGCCGTGCGGCTGAGACGAGCCAACTCGAGCTTCGCCGAATTAAAATGTATTTTTATTATATTAAATAATGCATATAAAGTTCACGCATGAATTGGAGCATGAAACTTATCAACTTATACAACAATGCAGATGTCAGTACAATCTAATTCGACATATGTGATCTTCCATAGAGTTCAAATCATGTGGAGCATCGTTGCCTCATTTACTCATGAAAATGAATTGGAGATGCGTATTAGCATTCGATTAGTAAGTATACGTTGCATGAGGCACATAAATAAAAATTGTGTGGCTATTTAAATTTGCTCAATGATTGAGATTAATTTCGTGATGTATGACTCGGTTAACTAATTCAATTAAACTTAATCTAAATGTATCCATATTTATCCACATCCAATTGTCGACGATAGCTAAATTCAGACATGAGTCTTAATCCACTAAAAACTAAGAAGATTTAACAGAAATTATATATATATATAATCTCTTAGGGACTAAACACGTGACAAGATGAAAACACAAACATGAGACGTGGATACGTGACAGTCATGATTCCTCTCTCATTCACATTTGTCCCTAATCTATCGATCATAGAGATCATATAAAAGGACAAGAAGAGAAAAGAATGCGAGTCTAGTTCTCTTTGTAGATCGACATTATTGTAATATTTTGAATCCAAGAACAATACCTCTGTAGATTAGATAAAAATCTTTTTAGATGATATTGAAAGATACGCATGGTAAATCTAATCTATTGTTATTTGATTTCAATTCTAATATTAAAATTTTTTCATATAATATATAATATATCATAATTTTTATACTTACAATTGGTATCAGAATCGAGTTTCTTAAAATCAAATACCTTCGATCTGTTTTTTTTTTTTTTTTATCGTTCTCTTTCTTTAAAGATGAATCCATGAACCGTGTATATGATCGTCGTTAGTAATGTAACACCTCGATTTGGTTTCATATAGAAAATGGGTTAAGATTAAAATGACTTATAAGTGTACGATGTATATAATATTATTAACTTCAATTTAAATATTTTAAATCAACTGGCTTAGGCTCAACGAGGTTAGATCATAACAATTGATATTAAAGTCAACCTAATATTTACGCATAATGAGAAGCTTAGATAGAAAAAATGGCTAAGGCATATCCACATGCACCTTGATAAAGTATGTCATTGGATGTTGAGAGGTCAACCATAAGTCAAAGGCAAACCCTCATAAGAAAATATCTCCAAAAAAAATAAAAAAATCTCTCTCTAAACTTGCCGATCCATATTCCTGGCCCCGGTTTAAACAAATCAATCTCGATAGATAAATACGCGAACCGACCTGGTTTATCTAAAAGTAAGAGAATGGACATCTCCTCTGAAAGAATGTCCGAAAACTAATCATCCCAAGATGCACAAAATTATAGAAGTTTTCTACCTAGGCCTACTCATCAAAACACACAAACCTGATAGAAAAAATTTTAACATGTTCGTAGCTCTCCAACCTGGCGTTTTCAGCTGGATGCTTCAGGCTTCTATCACTGCACACAGTGAACTTGGTTATTTAAGCCCCGATCATGAATATATTCATCAACACAACTCTTCTTGTAGAAGAGTAATTCTTGTTGGTGCTAACTTGATACCATCATCAGAAAGTTTCACTTTGTCCACTATGTTTGAGGACTGCTCAGCCATGATTAATTTGATGCACAATAGCATTACACAGGTAAATCTATTTTTCTCCTAACTAATTAATTTCATTCCGTAAGCATTCGATCATAAGTACTACAAGATACACTCAGCATCTTAGACCTATCAACCATGCAACCATACTGTCTCAATCTGTCTGAACGATTCAATTGGCATCACTCTACTTTAAATCCAGAAGCTAAACTTGATGTTGGACTCTGTGCACAACCTACACAAAACTCTTCGTGGACAGAAACAATGTTCTAATTACGGAATCGTTTGATCTGAAGAGTGCTCGACATCTTCAACGTCAGCTTCACAAGCAAAACCTCCTAGTAACTTTTGTGCTGAATTCTATTTCATAATATGATTGTAAACCCAAGTACTTTGTATCAGACTATTCCAAAATGATGCCCAGAAACAAAGCACTTAGTGCACTGTAAATGTTGCATGTGCATTCTTACTGCACCGTGCACCCTGATTAAGTAGGTGAGGATAGGAAAGGTATCGTTCTCACCTGCTTACAACTCAGTCGTCGGCGTCGGCATCCACCGTACCTCCCTTGAGGTGCAAGTGCTTCTCCCTCTTCTGGAACTCTGTCAGTCCCTTCCCGCTGCCGGTAACACCAACCTTGCCCCTAGGATCATCTGGGGACTTGAAGATACTCTCTCGCTTGCGGCCTGAGAAGAACCCAATCTGCAACATCGAGGACACAAATCAAAATCTAATCATGATGTGTCACCCTGAAATGGATGAATACAACGGTGACCACACCAGCGAGAAAGCAAAAGTATGAAAAATGGAGTCCTAATTTTCACCTTCTTAGTTTTTCCTTTGGTAGACTGGAATTGCTGCCAAGCATTCTGGCGCTTGTTTTGTGCGACTTCCAGTTGTTCACTCCGAACCTTCGACTTGAAGGCATGTATTTTCTTGCGCTTCGCAGCTTTCTGCCAACACATATCCAGACGAATCAAGTTGTCAACGTCATTGCGAGAACACAATGAACAAGATCCTTGCTTTAAAAAGCTCCACGCTAGAAGAGCCAGCAGAAAACAAAAAGAGGAACTGACAGTTCAAATGAAGGATTACTTGCCTCCACATTCATGGCAACTCCATTTGCCACATATGGATTTAAGCATTTAGATGATATAAATTAAGTGTCCAACTAATTTAATTAACCCATCATAAATTTCCACTTCTACAACCACTGACCCACCGGTCCCCCTTTATCTTCAATTTTCACATGCACAACATACAAATGCAGGCGGCATCAAATTGTATTTAATCAATTTTTCTTGCTGATATTGCTTGAGGACACAAATATATTTTAGGATTTTAAATATTACAATGACCACTTCTGGTGCTTCCAAAAGAATATCTAGTAAGGTAAAAGGCCCAAAAGGCATTAGGATGGGACCATTTATGTAACAGAAGATACAGTATAATGAACGAAATTTGTCTTTAGAAAACACCCAGATGCTTAGTTCTACAGATTATTGAGCAGCTGACCAATTTTACTCACCACATCATCTGGATCATTGGGATCAATCATAAGTTTTGCAGGCAAGGTCCGTGCTTGAAAGTCAGTTATAGCAGATTGTGCAATTTTTCTTTTGATGGCTTGTCTGGTAGCTTCAGCTTCTCTTTCAGCTTCCAACAAAGCATCACCCTCTTCAACTGGCCTAACATTAGCATGATCCACCTGAAAGCAGCATCAGCAACAATCATCATGAGTTAAGATTGTTGCAGTTGGTTAACATAAGCAAAATAAATGCTCAAAACAGAGTAGTAATACAACAGAAGTGATGCCTTGTTTACAAAGAAAATGATAAAGAAGACCTATTTCAAGAACCAAAAGATCCAAATTATACAATACTGTCAAGTTGAGAACAGTACTGAGGACTGGAGGATGCTAAACAAGGAGATATGTCATTATGGAATTCAACATATCATAAATATGATCAAGCAAATTGCATCAAGTTGTAAGTGACAAAAAAATAACCACTCCTTAACATAAAATATGACAGCTTCATAAGCCAAATAAAAATAATTCAAGAACCAAAATATTCAGATCCTTCAGTATGGTCAAGTTGAAAACAGTAGAACAAGCTGGAGAATGCTAAACGGTGAGATATGTCCACATAGAGTTCAACATATCATATATATAATCCAGCAAATTACAACATGTAAGTGACAAATACCGCCACTTCACATGTATACAAAATTCTAAATTAAAAATTCCTAGATGAACAAGCAAACGGAAAGTGGAAGGGGAAAGGACAAAGTTGACACACTGAACTAGAAAGGTATTTATAAGATGGGACGTACAACTTTTGTTCCAATTCAAAACTGCCTAACAGCACCAAGGACATTTTGCAATAAAAATAAGTGTATGTCAGATTCACACTATCAAGAAAAATATGCCATCTATATCTATTTATTAACCATTTCCTGTACTTCTCGAATTAATATCTTATTAGATAAATCTTCTTCAATAATTCTATAGCTTTCCCCTTGTGACAACAATTTTCTCCAATTAAATCAACCATCAATCCTCTTAAAATTGAGCCTGACCTCTTAAAATCTTAATAAGAAACGACGCCCTGATCTGGAAACCATTTGTGAGAAACCATGATTTAAAACATCTATCTCAAGTGCATCTTTCTTACTTGTAAAATTATTGTTTCCTACATTATGCTCCAAATGACCTTCTCGTCCTTTATCTATGTGCTTGTCTCAGATCCCTGCAATAAAATCCCTTTTGCTCTTATAATCTAGAAACCTATTTCCTTATATATCTAACTTACGTTGCTCAGTACTCATCAAGCTTTAGTTTGTTAATTTATCTTTCAGAATAAATTTTCACTGCTACATCACATGTTTACCTAACATTATTTACCCTAAAGTGTATGCTTTTTAAAACATTTGACACTTTTATTCCAGTCTAAAAAATGTCTGCAATTTCTTCCTTATGCAGTGTTTTGTGCTTATACAGTGATCATATCTATAAATCATCACGTTGCACAACTTTAGAACCACTGTAACCAAGTCCAAAAGATGATGATGAGGATGCAAAACCAAGATAGCTATGATGTTTCAGATTTTCAATGGAAAGAGACGAAAAATGAATAGAAAAAACGGATGTAAATGCTTCAAGTATATTAAATTAAAAAGAAATTTACAAGATCCCAGGGGAAAACTTACTGAAGTTGTTCAATTAATTAAAAGAAACACCAATTTAACATGTATAAAGGCACCACAAGATGGCTGATATAACTGAATTAGTAAACTGCGAACCATTTTAAGATCTTTGAATAGAAATCTTCTTAGACTGCATATACCACACATATCTAAATTGGACTTAAAGCTTTGAATTCTTACCTTCTGAACTATCTACTGATGATGCTTTACCAAATACTATCCATAATGATGCGAAGAACATGGATGGTTCAAAAACAACTTTTGCATAGTCATCTAATTAAATTCAAAAATAAGCAATACCTCCTCTTTGTTTCCCCAGCCATCATAGTAGACATAATATCCATTAGGAGTTATAGCCTCAATTGTGGCATCATACCTAAACATTCAAATAATCAACACATAAAAGAGAAGAGGTAAAATAATTGAGAGAAAAGTATATTAACAAAATTAAACCTATCAGGGCATGCATACCATTCCCCATCCTCACTCCAAACTGCTTGAACTTTGGTGCCAACAGAAAATTTTTCATATGGCTGAAAAATATCGAGATGATGTTTAAAAATAAGATGCCAAAATTCGGTTTATAATATAATAAAACTGGAAGCTATCATAAAGGAATAAGTCATATTTGAGAGATCTTTAAAAGGATGAATAATAAGAAGTTACGTTCTCTCATGTCTGAATAAATACAACACAAAATTAATGTTTACCATGTATCAGAAAAGATCAAATAGAGCATAGTTCATATTTTCTCACGTAGAAAATAATATAGACAGATAACTCTGACCAAACTTAAAGTAAGATAATCTCAAAAATCAACTGAACAATATAGATTTAACATCATAACAAACAGAAATAGAAGTAAACGAAGCAATATGATATGCCAAACAGTATATCTTCGCCTACCGACATATCATGGACTTAGTTAGTTTTGCCTAAATTGTGCGGCACCCTTGCGTGTCCGTCCGCAAAGGATCAGCCTCCCTGAAATCTCTTATGGTCCCTTAAGGACCTACAGAAGAGAAGACGGGTTAAAGGAAGCATTTAACTCAGGACCTCATAAGCAGACGTTTCAACAAACACTTATTAGACAATGTAAATTACAAACATAGACTTTGCAAGCTCTGAACGATTATGTGACAAGGGATCCAAAGTTGTCTGTCACGATCAAAAATCCCCACAAGTGCCCAAATAACACTATTGCGGAATAAGGCAACGAACCAACCCTAGACATTATCCTAAAAGCTCATTCAGTCATGTGCCACCAAAGTAGCTTCTAGGTGTTGTGCTAGCTAACACTTAGCACTACTCTGCGGAGCTAGAAAGCCCCTAAAACAATTGCCTAGATGGTCTATTTTTTGGTAATTTTGCTTCTTTGATGACTACACAACCACTTACATTTACAAAACTGAAACGTCCATAAAAGCTAACCAAAATGGGGTTGTCAAGTCTACTACAAGCCCTCTACATGTTGTGCAAAGCATAAACAAAACCAAAAGACATGAACATTACATCGAACACATGTTTACAACTTTGTCCGTGACATTCTCCACCACTTATTCCTTTGACGTCCTCGTCAAAACCTTTATGGATGCTATATCTCTTTGTCTTTGTTGAATCTTCAATATTATGCTCTAGTTGCAATGCACCTCTTGGCTCCTAACTACTCTCCGTCGCTATTGTTGAATAGTCAAACTTTCATATGCCAATGCTGCTTCAACTCACCAATAACTTTGACTCTGGGGTGGGGTCGATCGAGTTGTGTTGATCTTTGTTGGTTCATGTGGATCCCTCAGATAAAGGAAAAGACCTTCATTGGTGTGCGTCAATCTCTCAAATGTCTCTCGCCACTTGAACTGGGTAGATGCTTGTTGGAGCTTTAACAAACATCGTCTTGCAGACTTTTAAGTTTTTGAGATCTTTCCTCTGCAAAATTTGTCCATCGATTCGTCTTATGCTTAGTTATCGTCACTAAGTAGGTTCACATTACTTATGCTTTATTGACATTTTGTTGGGAAATGAAGCGAACAATTTATTCTCGGTAGAACTGATCACTATTGGTAAAGATTTAACAACTATTGTCTTCCACTATGTTTCTTCAACAGTTTTTAAACATGTGCAGAACTCCTTTGCTAGATAAATGAGAGAACGGGAGTACTCGATTTCACCCATTCTCTTAAGAATTAAGAAGGCAAAGGTTACTTGACTTCGCCCACCTCCTCGAGGCTTGTACTTCATGCATCAAGCTGGTTACTAGCCTTCGCCTACTCTTTGCTCGCACTTCTGAAGCACCTGAAGTGTTTGCACTCCCTATATTGAGTTAAATACTACAATGCACCTCTTTATTGACATCAAACTTCTGAAATGCAAAAAGTTGTTAGAAAAGAATTAAATATCAAACCGACTTAGAGCAAGTCTTTTATAGTTTTGGTCGTCTCTGGGATTGTACCATCTTCTCCATCATTACCACTGCCAATTCCTCTAAGTAGAAAAGGTACAAAACCATATATTACTTACTCTGTTCCTTAGTTGAGCACTCTTGCATCGACCCGAAGTCCCTTCACTTACGGTCATCTTGATGAGAAGCCCGTCGACACTGATTTTACGAAGTTCCCTAACCTCTACCCTTCGGTCTTGTCTCAGTAATTAGAGTTTACCTTTACATTCTCCACCTCCTTAGCCCCTTTCACGACTTTGCACTCCATGAAAGTTCTGCCTTTGCAGTAGCATAACGTTACCATGCCTATGGCCCTATTATTTGTCGCATCGCATCTGCATCCCTTTCTTCGCAATCGGTAGATCCACCTCTACGACACTATGGCACTCTTCTGAGTCCACTCTATTCTAACCGACACTTCGTTTTGGGTAGCTTAGTCCCTCTAGACTCGTCGTCACTTCTTTGCCCCTTTCGACCACCTGCTTCAACACCTCTATGTTCTTCAAGCAGTTCCCCTTGGTCTAGGAAAGACAAAGTACAACTCCCATACATGGCCTTCACCATCATGTTGTGGGGCTCGCGTTGATTTTGTTCTCCTTTGTATCCTTGGTAGCAACATTCACTCATTCGGTCTTGTCCTTTGACTTGTTGGGCTCCCTCAAGCAAATATAAGCTCTGGAGCAGCCCAACTCTCTAGTCGCTCCGATCATACTTCTGTATGATCAAGTCCCCTTATGAGACTCACTGGTACTTACACTCAAAATTCCCCTTGATGGTACACAACCCATATACGTTGATGACTAAGGCTTTCATCCAATGCAAAATTCAATACACGCACAAAAGATTCGCCCCTGCAATACCATAATATTTACTCCTTAAAACCATAGCCCTTCTTGTCGTAGTGTTGCTCATCGAAGTGGAGCTCAAAATAGCTCCTAATCATACCTCTGTATGATCAAGTGTCTCATGGGACTTTTCTCATGCATGTCGTATTGCCTCGAATTGTTGTACCACGATCCACTGCTTCATATCACCTCCTAATGACATGTCCATTGCATTTTGATCTTTGTGGGATGAACTTGGACTGAGATATCTCTTTGTGTGGTTGCTGCTAGCACATCACAAGACCTCAGCCACCTTCGATTGTGTTCATTGCTTTGGCAATCGACGTTAGTCCACCTAGTCTCGGGTCACACGCGGACGAAGCGTAGCTCTAGGACAATCTGTTGCCCGACAACTCTAGAAGTCCACTGACTTCGTTGAAATTGATGTGCCACTATCTAAATCCTAGGCCCCTGCCCCCAACACAATCCCTACTATGCATCTCTTCCTTCGCGGCAACTCCAATGGCAGTACTATGACAAATTCTTTAAGAGTACCCACTACCGTGTCCTTTTGCCTTGTACCAAAACCTTCTGACCCCAACTTCGTCGTCGTAAGTTGAGTCACCATAATCCCTACATCAATTGCTTCGTCGAGATATGGTGAATGTGCCTCAAAGCTCCCTTCGACTTTGGCACCATACAAGATAAGTCCGTTCCATCAGAATGAGGGACCCATGGAATGACATGATCTCACTTATGCCTCTACAAGAGTTCATATCCTTGATCTCTATCCAAGAAAAGGTTTGTGCCTCTGTTCATGTTTTGTCTTCTATGTTGACTCCCTTCATACGGTTCGGGCACTTCACCTAGTTCCACCTAAGTTGTTTCGTTCCTTGGTTTGCATTGAGTTAATAATAACCCTCCCATCCACCATTCCACAGGTCAACGCTCCGCTAAGTTCGATCTCCACATCGGCTCTAAGTATTCCTTCATTTGGTGTTGCCTAAGGTCGCTCCCCCACTTAATCTCGCAATGCATCCACCAATACATTACCTTATGCAACAACTCCTCACCGCTCGGTCGGTCCATTGAGCTTTATGAAGCTGCTATTTTGAAGTACCCCCCTCAACATGTGCGACCCGTTGCACATGGTTCTACCTTTGGAGAACCGGGATTTATCCCTCCTAGTTTGTCCCGTTGTAACAACTTTTTCCTTCGCATGTTTCCCTCTGAAAGTTTTAGAGACTACCATCCCCTTGGACTACTTTGTCTTGCTAAACAAACTATGCATTGTTCTGCCATCACAAACGCACTTGCTAGATTACGACTCTTCGTCAATACAACCCCTTCTCCACCCCTCAAAGCCTAGCAATATGCTGAACTTATTGCACACTTCAATCACATGCTAACGTATCCTTCCGATGCCGAAGAGAAACTTTCTATGCTCCATGATGCCGAGTTTGGTTCGCTTTGGAATGGCCACAAACAGTCCATCATCCGCATACAAGCCATTGCATGAGTTTCAAATTTTTCGAGTTAGCAATTCCCCTCACCTTTGTGAGCATTGCACAAACTCTATCACTTGCCGAGCAACCTATCTCTCCTTGCAAGGTCTCATCCTTTGTCAAACACCCTACTCGTCTTGAGCACCGTCAAGTTTAGTTACCAACGTCGAACTGTGGCTAGAACTCAGCTATCCCAACCTTTGTGCACTACGCATGCTTCCCAGCTCCCTTGTCCTCATGGTGCCTCTTATGTGAAGGGTTAGTCATTTCTCTGAAAGCCAATCTTGGATGTCCGCTCCTCTGAGCGACTTATTTCCCTACGTCTCTACCCCCGTTTCCCTCAAACAGTCATATATAGTGGCTACCCTCAACACAACCCCGCTAGGTCCCCTACGTTGGCATGTCAAGTGCTTCTAAGTATGCTTATCCCACTCAGATACCATCTATCGTGGACTTAGCTGGTTTTGCCTAAATCGTGCGACACCCTTACGTGTCCGTCCGCAAAGGGTCGATCTCCCTGAAACCTCTTATAGTCTCCCTTAAGGACTTACAAAAGAGAATATAGGTTAGATGAAGCATTTAACTTGGGATTGCACAAACAAACATCTGGTAAACACTTATTAGGCAATACAAATTACAAACATAGACTTTGCAAGTTCTGAACGATCACGCGACAAAGAGTCCAAGGTCGTCCGCCGTGACCAAAGTCCCCACAAGTGCCCACATGACACTACTGAGGAACAAGGCAGTGAATCAACCCTAAGCACTATCCGAAAGTCCCATCCAGTCATGTACCACCTGAGTAGCTCCTGGATGCTATGCTAGCAAACAATCTGCACCACTCTGCGGTGCTAGAAAATCCCTAAAATGGCTACCTGAATAGTCTGTTTTTGAGCAGTTTTGCCTCAATGCAATTGCACACAACCTGCATTTATAAGACTAAAACGATCACAAAAGCCAACCAAAATGGGATTGTCAAGCTTACTACAAATCCTTTACATGCTGTGCAAAATATGAACAAAATCAAAAGACATGGACATACACGACCATTACATCGAACACCCTATTTACAGCTTTGTCTATGACAAATAGGTCTTCATGCTTACCGACATAATAGTTGAGGACAAGAGTAATGAATATTATAAGTCATCACATAAAGTTCCATTGAATCCAATCTTTTAGTAGAAAACTACTTTTGCTAATTTTGAATAAAATTAAGACCATAATTAACAGGATGCAATAAGAGAGGGATTTACCACCTTGGACTGAGATGGCCCACCAAACTGACCCTGGGGAGATGCATCAGTATGAAGTTGGCCAACATCTGTTGGCTTTGTTGTTGCCAAAAGTTCCTCTGTCAATGCAATAACCTACATGTTCAAGGTTCAACTAAATTCAGCCTACAAAAGGAAAACCTTTTTTTTTCTTCAACAAGCCAAAAATCAAATCTAAAACTTCAAACTTAGAATAGCAGCGTGAACATCTCAAATCAGGAGATTGTAAGCAGATGGTCCATCACGAGAGGGAAAACCTGCAAAGAACCAAGATAAAAGGGTGATGGCACATTTAGAAATGATCTTTCACATGCTCTTGTTTCTCAAGACAGAATTGCCCATATAGCTCCAACTGCTGCAAACAAGAGCTACGTTGCAATAAAATCACCCTTCTCACCTTTTAAGGTGTTAAGAGAATCTAAAATCCTCATTAAAACCCTTGCCATCATGCAGTCAGATCATGTTGCCCTCCTTGAACATCTTATGGCTCCTTGAAAAGAACACATGGCAAGAGCAATAGCATGCATTGAAAACTTACAAACACAATAAGGCAACGGAAGAAATTATTCATTTTTGCTCTGATATTTGTATTGTTCTAAAGCTAAGATTTTATGTGGATCACATGGAACCACAAGCAAGCAATAGGTGGCATCCATGTATCACAAAGAATTAGGATTTACTACCAAAGCAGCAATGCAGCTCACCTCTTCAAGCTCCTTCTCCATATCTGCATATTCGGAGTTTCCAGGGTCATCAGTCAAAAGTTTACTAACCTGAAACAAAGAGAAAACTATCTATTAATCCAGGACAAATTAAATTGTAAATATGATTGGTAGAAAAAACTCACAAAGAAGCTAAAAGGGTGAACTTTACAACACCAAACATATAAATTCTCACAAATATAAATGCTGACAACAATCCTTAATCACATAAACACAAAAGGGGATCCACGACCATGATCTGAGATTAAAAAAACAAGCAACAAGAAAATTTTTAAGTTTAAGCAAAAATAGCTGCAATAAGCAATAACTTCCCAAAAACTAATCAAGGAATTGGACAAACTTTTACAGTAAAAACGTACAATTAACAGAACTTATTTTTAAAAATAAAACTCTTGCAAAGTTGATAGACAAGGTTAAACATTAAGAATTAGGCACATATTATCATTTGTGGATGTTGCAGGAGCCTAATGGAATTCCTTATTTCTATCATTGAACAATGGCTACTGCATAAGACAAACCATAGAGAGTGCTATCACGCAAACTACATGCTTCAAGAAGAATATTTTAGATGTTATCATTTCATGACCTTCTGTCCCATGTTCCAAGTTGTTCTACAGTAAACATGCAGTTTTTTGCATTCATCACAAGTAACATACTTCAATAAGTTAAAGATACAATAATAGCAGCCTCAATTACATACAATATGCATACCAGCATTAAGATACACACAGTGCCCGTAGAACATGCCCCAAGTGTCCAATAGTATTAAGGTATCTCACTGGTGAAATAAAATATCTGTATCTTCAACCATAAAATTTTTTATCTGTATCAGGCATCTTCAGAATCATCTAAATCCCCGTGAATCTTAGTTTGAGAACCCTCGTTGCCTTCACTAAATATCTTAGATTTGTATATCATAAAAAATTGAAAGTTGATCTTTTCAATCCATTATGGTTATGTTACCTACACGCAAGGGTATGGGGATATCAACACAGATACACCAATGAATCATGTTCTGTGAAAACTCCATAAAATATGACACAAATACAAAATTAAAAATATCACAAACATAGAATATATGTGACAGACATAGAATTTTGTTTAGACGTTTAGAAAGTCACTTCCATGTTCCGACTTACTTGTGTAGTTACTAGTGACAATAAACGAGAATGACAAAACCCTAATGAGCATTGCTGACAACAACAACAACAACTTGGCTATATGGATGGATCTTTTGCCGCTATTGAAATCTGTAAAAAGTCATTTGTTTAGTTAAGTTAATATTATTTAAGTTTTTATTTATAGTTTTTATTAAAATCTTCTTAAGTCTCTTTCTCCCATCATACTACTAATGGCAATCATTTCACCTCTTCTAACTATCGGATCTGTAAATCTTTTGAGCTCATAATAAATTGAGCACTACTGATTTTATTAAACAAAAAATAATGCTAAATGTAGATGAAGATCAACCAGCCGAGCCAATCATAATAAGATCAGCGTTCAACAAAGTGAAAGTGCTCCCAAGAAGAATCCACGAAGCATTCCCAAAATGGCTTAGCAGTACTAAATTTCCAATATTATCCGAAGAACTTTATACTTCAAATGTCAGATATGCATCCAAGAAGCATCAAATGAGACTAAATATCCAACGCATGTTCAACATACATACAATAAGGATTGTAAAACATATGTGCCCTGCTGCTAGACATGTTGTATCAAGCATCTTCAATATAAAATCCAACAAGCACATCAGCAGTTGCCTAAAACATTGAATGCTCCAGATTATGGTATGGGTACGAAATGAGGCATGCTACTTAGCTCATAGTAGCATTACCTGGTACTCTTTTATGAATCATGTTACACACCAAACCACTTACCTATATAACTTATTACAACACAATAATTTATTTTGCTAAGTTACCAGCTTTGTATTTAGTTAGATAAAAGAAATGATGATCAATAACTTAGAAAACATTGAACTGGTTCTGAATGTTAAATGCTTCATCTCTTGTTTTGAGGTTTTACTGGAATGGGTTATGGAGTAAGAATATATTGTTATTGTAATTATATAAATAAACAATATTTATGAGATTGGATTTCCAATTCAACAATCAGGATCATGTACCACCACAATCTGGGATGAAAAAAATACCCAATGCATGGTGATAATGATCAAAACAACATACTTACAACAGATGGTTTACTATTTTTGCTCGAACTATGAGTAACATTATACGCAACAGAGCCAACATATCTCATGCTAAAATGCACTATAAAATATTCATCATCCAAGAAGGGCTCATGACTCATCGTGGACACTATCCAGGAAACCACGAACCTTCAGTTGAATGTGATATCAGGTGGACATCTTTTTCATCTAAAAACTAACAAATTCAGAGCAATGAACAATGTCCAACGTCGCCTAAAGAGACAGTGCTGAAAACTTTTTTTGGTTATAAATGAACAATTAGATTCATTGGCTCAGTATATAATATCTAAAAGAAATGGTACAACATACAAGTAAAACTAAACATACAAGTAATCATGCATATTATGTCATGACTCATGAATGCATAAGTCAAATGCTATGAAAATACTCCCCATTGATAATTGATGCCAGTTTATGCTTAGAATAGCATGCTCACGGAGAAGAAAAGTTGAACCTCATCAGAAGCTCCAGTGTTATCAGTGCATAATCACCAAAAAAACAACTAAACTGAAATAACACTATCAATCGTGGTCACAAAAATATCACACACAAGTATTACTTCCTCTATCAAACAAATGAACATCACAACTAGAGAATGTGCAATTTCAATTTATCATTCCATTTCTTAATAATCGTTGCACCTTGCAACTTTACATATAAGATACAAAATTTCCGTGGTCCACAGATCAAGCCAAACCCATCCAGGAAACATGGGCACAAAATTAAATAAGCTCATCAAACAACTGACATCAAATTAATCAATACTACTATGATTCCAGCAACCAATTTCAAAACTAAGAAAATTGTCAACAATTTCTAAGCGCTCAAAGACGAAATATAACATAAAGCTACGAATTGTCACTTAAGTATCGGTAATAAAGTTCAAATTACGCAAGCAAATGGAATCTGATTCCTTATACCTACAAAAAAAAAAAAAAAAAAAAACTTTGTAGCAAAATATAAAATGTTTAACAAAGAACAAGAGATTCATTTTTTAATCTAAAACCCCCAAGTCCTTTCTCTGATATAGATTACAAAACCATGCAACCCTAGAAACGGATCTCGAACACATGAATAGGTACAAGACAATGGCATATGAGGAACCCTAAAGAGTCGAGAGAAAGACCATAGCATCATAACATAGAGACCCTAATACCATGGACGCCATCGAGCGGATCTAGTAACAACAAACGCACCAATTTTGTGGTCCAAGAACAATAATCTCGAGAAAAGAAGTAGAAATGAAACGCAATCGGACCTCACGGAGCTGATCTTTATACGTGGAGAGATTGGAAGCGAGCTGTTCGATGCTTAAATCGTCCCCCCCTTGCATCTTCTTCTCCTCGTGAGTACAAACGCCTCTTCGAGAGACTTCGGCGATCGTCAAGATAGAACCTCGAATTCTGCTCTTTGCTTTTTCCTCTTATCACCCCCGATATAAAACACAAAGAGCAAATTACGGAAAACTCCCCCAATTATTTGGAATGCCCACAAAGCGCCCAGTTTTCAAAGTGCCCGTTTACGTTGTAAAAGTTTGAGGCAATAACAGGTCTGTAATGCCCATAAATGTTCTAGGCTGCACGCATACTGTACTTATGTATTCAATGAGTCTTTAGCTTTGAACGATAGGCTCGAGTAATTTTTAAAAATTTCATCATGAAAGAGATAGATCATTGCTATTGTTCGCCTTCGATAAGGAATTCTTAATAAGCGTGAGTCATTAGCTCGTGTTGACTATGTCCTTACCCTTTGTACACGTCGCTCATCGCTTCTACCAATTGAATGGTCTAGTGAAGTGTTTAGATCGAGGCGACAGGGGCAGTTCACCATCTGACCCATCTTGAAACATAGACCAAGGAGCTTGACATGCATGCAAGTCGACGGGTGCGAAAACCCGAAAGGCACAAGGAAGCTGATGGGTGGGAACCCTCTCAAGGGGTTGCACTGCTAGCCAACCCTGATCTTCTGTGAAGGTTTTAGTTTGAAGCATGTATGTCAGGACCTGAAAGATGGTGAACTATACTCGAGCGAGGTGAAGCCAGAGGAAACTTTAGTGGATGCTCGAAGCGATACTGATATGCGAATTGATCATCTGACTTGGGTATAGGGGTGAAAAACTAATCGAACCATCTAGTAGTTAGTTTCCCCCAAAGTTTTTCTCGGGATAACTGAAGCCCACATGCGAGTTCTATCAAGTAAAAACTAATGATTAGAGGCATCGGGGGCGCAACTCCCTTGACCTATTGTTAAACTTTAAATAGGTAGGATGGCACAACTGCTTCATTGAGCCACATCATGGAATCGAGAACTCTAAGTGGGCCATTTTTGCTAAGCAGAACTAGCGATGCATGATGAACCGGAAACCGAGTTATGGTGCCCAATTACGTACTAACCCATACACCACAAAGGCCGTTGGTCGATTAAAATAACAGGATAGTGGTCATGGAAGTCAAAATCCACTAAGGAGTGTGTAACAACTCATTTGCTAAATCAACTAGCCCCGAAAACGGATGGCACAGAAGCACATGACCCGCACCTAGCCATCGGGGCAAGCACTAAGCCTCAATGAGTAGGAGGGCGTGGTGGTCGCCACAAAACATGGGACAGAAGCTCGGGCGGAGCGACCGTTGGTGTAGATCTTGGTGGGTAGTAGCAAATATTCAAATGAAACCTTTAAAGGCTGAATAGGGGAAAGGATTCATGTGAACGACACTTGCACATGGGTTAGCCGATCCTAAGGGACAGGGGAAGCCCGTCTGAGAGCGTGTCTCCACGTGAGCTCCAAAAGAGAATCAGGTTAAAATTTTCAAGCCAAGACACGGCAATGAATGACAACGTTAGGAAGTCCGGAGACACTAGCAGGGGCCTTGGGAAGAGTTATTTTTTCTGCTTAACAACCCACCCACCCTGGAAATGGCTCAGCCAAAGGTAGGATCCATCGACCGGAAGAGCGTCGCACATCGTGCAGTGTTTGATGTCGACGAGACCGAACCATTATAAATTGGTTTACATTTCTTCTCTTGTTTTTTATTTATTGTTGCTTACTCATTTAATTTACTCACAACCCTTACTCGTATTTTTGGTTAATCGCATTTTCGATATAGATTTATTGATTGAACTTCAAAATCAGATTAAAAAATTACTATAACACTAATTTACCTTAAAACTGACTTGTCACGAACCTCGAGGCTCCTTTCAAGGCCCATTGGGAGGGGCTGACCTAGGATGTGAGGGTGTGGGAGAGTGCCCTAGCTATAGGTGAGTACTGTCGACACTTAGCCCTGCTCTGAGCAAGCTAGTGTATTATACCCCCATGGAGTCTCTAGTTGACCAATGTCTTTGTAGTGAGGTTCTGGTAGGTTCCGCATTTGGGTCCCTCTTCTGTTGTTCCTTAACACTAACTCATTTATTTTGAACAACATCACCATTACGTGATGGGTCTTACCAACTGAACGCGCTGTATCGGAATATTAGTGGATGAGCTATCCTAGGCAAATGAGAGCCTTCAGGTAAGGATCGCTGAGCTAGAGAAGAGGCCCCTCTTGGCTATTAAGGATGCTCCGGTCGCCAAGACAATTGGTTTGCTAGGGCAAACTCGGCTGTAGCCGAAAGATGTCGAGCAATGTTTAGCGATTATATGGCAGAGGCTAGAGGATGCCTAGGATAGGGGCAACAGATTGGAGGACTGCCTGCAAGAGGATGCTTTGTTGCTTTCGGGCATTTCAAGGCCAAGTACATGGAAATAAGTATTGAGGAGGACACCTTCACTCAGTAACCTGAAGTTCTTCTCGTCCTCGCGGAATACTAGTGGATGAGCTATCCTAGGCAAATGAGAGCCTTTCAGATGAGGATCGTTGAGCTAGAGAAGAGGCCCCTCTTGGCTATTGAGGATGCTCCGGTCGTCAAGACAATTGGTTTGCTAGGGCAAACTCGGCGGCAGCCGGAAGATGTCGAGCAATGTTTGACGATCATATGGCAGAGGCTAGAGGATGCCTAGGACAGGGGCCACTAATTGGAGGACTGCCTGCAAGAGTATGCCTTGTTGCTTTCGAGCATTTCAAGGCCAAGTACATGGAAATAAGTGTTGAGGAGCACACCTTCACTCAGTAGCCTGAAGTTCTTCTCATCCTCGCAGAAGTGTAGGTCCCCTTTGACGACAACCCGACTTGTCCTCCTTTTCTAACTGAGCATCTATGATGACGACCTCCTTTCCTTTTTTTTTTCTTTTGGGGTTTTGGTCTAGGTCAAACATGGGCCTTTATTTGTAAGTGTCATGCTAGTGTCATGCTAGTGGGACTAGTAGGTGTTCCACATTCGATCCCAAAGGGGAGAGATTAGGATTGTTGAATAGATGCCAATAACATCCCAATGTTTGTGCTGAGGTGGATGCATCCACCTTAGGGAAGGATAGTAGCTATCCTTTCCGCCCAAAGGTGTCGAGTACCGGCGATGGTGCTTTCTCACTGGAGCGTTCATTAGGAAGAGTCATCGACAAACTGTCATGGATAAATTGTAAACGGCTTGTTCAGTGTAATGCTTATGTGTGTCTGTGTCCCTTTTGGTTTGTTATTACTTGTAAAGGGCTTGCCAAAGGCTAAATGCCTCATTTGAGTGAGTTCGACAGCCATTGTAGGCTTGTACATACAGTTTGCGTCGAGGGAATACTTATACTAGAATTCGGTCTGTAGTGGACCAATCTTATACCTTTGTTGTGTAACTATTCTGAGCTTGTGATGTCCATGGTTGGAATTTGCATTGTTTATAAAGTGTTTGTTGAAAGAGTGGCTTGTGGATCCCGTGTGAAGCGCTTTCTCTGTCTCGTCTTCTCTTTCGTAGGTCCTAAGGGATTGTAGGAGATTTCGGGGAGGCTGACCTTTGCGGTGATACGCATTGGTGCCGCACGGCTTAGGCAAAACCAGCTAAGTCCGTGACAGTTGGTATCAGAGCAGGACAAGCCCACTTAGAAACACTTAGCATGCAAATGTGGGGGACCTAGCAGGACTGCGTTGAGGGCAGCCAACACGCGCGACCGTTTGGGAAACGGACCTGGAGTTATAGGGATAGGAGTTGCTCGGAGGAGCGGACATCCGAGAATGGCATTCAGAAGAATGGCCAACCCTTCGCGCAAGAGGTACCGTGAGGACAAACAAGCTAAGAAGAATTACGTAGCGCACAAAGGTCGGGATGGCTGAGTTCGAGCAGTGGCTCGACGTTGGCACCCAAACTTAACGATGCTCGAGGCAAACAGAGTGCTTGGCAAAGGATGAGACCGTGCAAGATGGAGTGGGTTGTTCAACGATCAAAAGAGTTATGCAAAGCTCACAGAGGTGAGGGGAGTTGCAAACTTAAAGAATTCGATACTCATGCAAGGCCTTGCATGCGGACGATAAAATGTCCGGGGCCATCCCAAGGTGGCCGAAGGTCGGTGCCATGGAGTATTCAAACTTTCTCTTCGACATGTGCAGGATACTTTCGTGAGAGGCAGAAGTGTGCAGCAGGTTCAGCATGTTGCTGACCTAGAGGGGTGCAGTGCGAGCTGTATTGGCGAAGTATCGCAGTCTAGCAAGTGCATTTGCGAAAGCAGAATTGGGCATAGTTTGTTCAGCAAAGGTGGAGTAGTCCAAGGGGATTGTGGTCTCCAAAACTTCCAAAGGGAAGGATGCGAAGAGAGAAGTTGCTCCAACAGAGCAGATATCCAAGAGGGATAAATCCCGGTTCTCTAGAGAGAGAATCATGTGCAATGAATCACACCGGTTGAGGACTACCTCAAGACAAAGCTCGATAGATCAAGTGAGCGGCGAGGAGTCGTCCAATGATCTCACAAGCGGTAATGCTTTGGTCGACGCATAGCATGATCAAGTGGGGGAGCGACCCAATGCAACACAGAGTGAAGGCACACTTAGAGCTGATATGGAGATCAGACTCAACAGAGGACTGACCCGTGAAATGGTGGACGTGAGGGCTACTATTAACGTAATGCAAATCGAGAAGCAGAGCAACTTGAGGGATAACTCGGTGATGTACCCAAGCCGCATGAAGAGAGTTGACATAGAAGATAAAACATGGAGCGGAGGCTTGAAGCTTTCCTTAGACAGAGGTCAAGGGCATGGACTCTTGCAGAGACAAGAGTAGGATCATGTCGTTCCATGGGTTCTCTATTCTGATGGAGTAGACTCATCTTGTATGGTGCCAAAGACGAAGGGAACTTCGAGGCATATGCACCTCATATCGGTGAAGCATTTGACGGAGGAACTAAGGCGATACAACTTGCAGTGGCGAAGTTGGTGTTAGAAGGCCTTGGCACGGGGTAAGAGGATGCAGAGACAGTTACTCTTGAAGAATATGCCACAGTGTTGCCATTCGAGTTGCCATGAGGAAAGTGGTGCACAGCGGTGATTGTGCTGGTAGGGGTAGAGGCCTAGGATCCAGACAATGGTGCATTAATTTCTGCGAAGTCAGGGGACTTCAAAGGAGCTACTAGGCGATGGACTGTCCTAGAGCTAGGCTTCGTCCGAGTGTGACCTGAGAGCGGGTGGACGAAGGTCGATTACCAAAGGAGCGAACAGAATCGAAGGTGGCAGAGGCCCTGTGATGTGTTGGCGGAGTCCACACATGGAGATATCACAGTTCGAGTTCATACCACAGGGATCAGAATGCAAGGAGATGTCACCAGGAGGCGACATGATGCACGGGATCGTGGTGGAATGGTTTGTGGCAAGGCAACACGCATAGTGAGTCCCATGGGGGGACTAGATCGTGCAGAGGTATAATCGAGAGCGCGACTAGGAGCTCCACGTCGGTGAACAACACGACGGCAAGAAGAGCTATTGATTCAAGCAGTGAATGCCATGGTACCACAGAGGCGGGTCTTCTGTGCGTGCACCGAATGTTGTATTGAATGGAAGCCTTGGACATCAGCTTATGGGGGCTGTGCACTATCAAGGAAGAAGTTCGGATACAAGTACCAAGGAGTCCCATGGGGGGACTAGATCATGCAGAGGTATGATCAGAGCGGCTGAAGAGTGGAACTGCTTCAGAGCTCACATTCGCTTAAGGGAGCCCGACAAGTCAAAGGACAAGGCCGAGTAAGCGAACGTTGCGACCAATGAAGCTAAGGAGAACAGAAGCGGTGCAAGCCCTGCAACATGATGGCGAAGGCCATACATGAGAGTTGCAGTCTGTCTTTCTATCGACCAAATGAAACTGCTCAAAGAACACAGTGGTGTCGAAGCAGGTGGTCGAAAAAGGGCGAGAAAGTAATGACGAGTCCAGAGAGACTCAGCTACCCAAGATCAGTCATCGGTTAGAAGGAAGGTGGACTCAAAGGAGTGCCGTAGTGCCACAGAGGCAAATCTACCGATCACGAATAAGGGATGCAGATGCGAGACAACGGATAGTAGTGCCATGGGCATTGTAGTGTCATGGTACCGTAGAGGCGGGACTTCCGGGGAATCATCAATCCCTTTCTCTCATAGAGGGAGAGCGCTTGGTCGTGATATGGGCCGTGAAGGAGGAGAATGCTTTGGCAAACTCCATGTACCAAGACAAGGCTGAAGGGTAGAAGCCAGAGAACTTCGTAAGACCGGTGTCAACAGACTTTCCATCATGATAGCTGTGAGTGAAGGACTTCGGGTCGATACAAGAGTGCATGACCAAGGATCGAAGCAAGCAGTACGTAGTGTTGTACCTTTACCACTCAGAGGAGTCAGCGACATAAATGATGGAGAAGGTGGTACAATCCCAAAGGCGACCAGATCTATCGGAGACTTACTCCAAGTTGGAGTGATAACTTCTTGCATTCCAGAAGTTCAATGGCAATGAGAAGGTGAATCATAGTAGCTGACTCAGCGCAAGGATTGCAAACATTTCAAGTGCTTCGGAAGTGTGAGCTAAAAGCAGACGAAGTCTAGTAACCGGCTTGATGCACGAAGTACAACCTCGAGGAGGCGGGCGAAGTCAAGTAACATTTGCCTTCTCAACTCTCAAGAGAATGAGCGAAACCGAGTACCCCAGCTCTCTTAGATATCTAGTAGAGGAGCTCTACAAAAATTTGAAGACCCTTCGAAGAGACTAATGGAATACAATAATTGTCAAGTCCTCACCAACAGTGATCAGTGCTACTGAGAGTGGATTGTCCACTTCATTTCCCAATTAAATACCAATCAAAAGCGAAAGTGATGCGAGCCTACTGGGGCAAGACAACTAGGTGGAAGAAGATTCGATGGGTAAATTTTGCTGAGGAATGACCTGAAAACTTTAAAGGGTTACGAGGTGATGCTCGTTAAAGCTCCAACAAGCATCTATCTAGTTCAAGAGACAAGAAGAATTAGAAGACTGGCGCATATCAAAGATGATCTTTTTCCTTCATCAGATGAATCCGCAAGAACCAGCAAGGATCAGCATAACTCTGCCAACCCCACACTAGAGTCAGAGTTATTGGCGAGTTGAAGCAGCATGGCGGATTAAAGTTCGACGACTCAACAAAGAACAAGCTGAGAACAATTGGGAGCCAAGGGGCGATCGCAGTTAGGAGCGTAAGATCAAGATCCAATAAACGAAAGAAGTTAGATTCCGGCCGAAAAGGCTTCAGCGAGGCGTCGAAGGAATAAGTGGGGGAGAATGTCACGGACAAATTGTAAACGGCTTGTTTGGTGTAATGCTTATGTGTGTTCGTGTCCCTTTTGGTTTGTTATTACTTGTAAAGGGCTTGCCAAAGGCTAAATGACCCATTTGAGTGAGTTCGACAGTCATTATAGGCTTGTACATACAGTTTGCGTCGAGGGAATACTTGTACTAAAATTCAGTCTGTAGTGGACCAATCTTATGCCTTTGTTGTGCAACCATTCTGAGCTTGTGATCTCCATGGTTGGAATTTGTATTATTTATAAAGTGTTTGCTGAAAGAGTGGCTTGTGGATCCTGTGTGAAGCGTTTTCTCTGTCCCGTCTTCTCTTTCGTAAGTCCTAAGGGATTGTAGGAGATTTCGGGAAGGCTGACCTTTGCGGTGATATGCATTGGTGCCGCACGGCTTAGGCAAAACCAGCTAAGTCCGTGACAAAACGTTCTTAAAACATTCGGGCCCTCATTCTAGCACAAAAATATTGTTGCCTTGGTGTCATTAACTGAGGAAGTCAACACATCTCGGTTCGATATCGAGGGTACAAATTTGTCTTAGGGGTCTGCGCCAAAGCGAATGAGGCAGCTCAAACTAGCAGCTAGGGTGGCAGGTGGACTCTCGAGGCGTTGTTGGCTCACAGCGACTAACTCGCGATCGTCCCAAGGTGCGACTTGTCCACCGGGGGAAGTTCAAGGTCAACTCAAGGTGTACCTTAACCTTGTTTGGAAGCGTTTAGCATTGCTCTGGATGCTCTTTATATGTGCATGGCTCTACACAAGCTATCAACATTAGGGGGATGTCGTGGCATAACTCCTCCGACGCTCGAGTCAATAGAGAAGGCAGAGAGGGTTCACTAGAGTTCAGATAAAGCCTGCTTACCCATCATTGGATTGGGATCTTGGGTCTTATATCTAAGTAGTTGGTGGCGCGAGGATGGTAATAGTTATTGTGTCTCTAACCCTATCATGGGTTTATTAATGACGACAACTAACAAATGTGTCCTCTGAAGAATGACATCGGGGTAAAATGCCCTCGATGATATACTTTTTCAGGGTTCTTGGCCCATCCGGGATAGGCTGGGTATGACCCCTACACCGCTTGTCCGAAGGGTAAGGTTGGTGTTGTCCGAAGGGTAAGGTTGGTGTAAGCAAGTGACTTCCTTAGCCCAAGTGACGATATGAGCCGACGATGCCATTATTTTCCTATCATGTTCCAACCACCCTAAAACTCAAGTTTTCCATATAAAATGCTGTAACTGTGCATTCAAAGCAACCGGCAGTCTGAAATGTCATGCTGACTCATCCAAGATAGCAGCCTTCCTTTTTTTTAATATTTTTTTCCAAATGTTGCAAGGAAAATTTACAACTTTAATATGTCAACCTATGGTAAACAACATATTGATATATTTTTATTGTATCAACAGACAAAAGAGAAATCAGACAATGTTTGACAAATACAAGAATTCACTCAATCATTCATAATTTTACAAATCTGTGTGACCAAAAGGATAATGAAATAGAACGCTCTTGGGTCGACATGTTGAAGCTATGTATCCCAGATCATTCATCCATTATGCGAAACATGCTTGGATATTAGTGTTCCGAAAGATGTATCAAATTCACTAAAATTGGCTCCATCATCACAAGGTGGATCCGGTCACGCAGGATGCAGCATCGTCTTCCACAACCCATCCAGTCATATGCTTGGATCTTCATCTTTGAAGGAGAATTGCTGTTCCAATTAAGCCAAGCCACATTGTGACAATCAGCCAGAAGGCTTGGTTCTTGGCCAAATCAGTCGGTGGGCGCCAAGTAAGGAAGTCGCCCCAGTAGTCCCCTGATGGTGGCACCCGGTTAGCTTTTGCCTTTCCTCTTTCGCGGTTCTTGTGCTTGTCACTCCAACTACCTGCATACCTACCATTGCACATAACAACAGGATCAAATCATCATTTACAACAGGATACGAGTGCAAGCGAATGCTTGTTCATGAAAGCCGAAGTTGAACTAAGCATCCTGAGCTGCCGATTAAGACAGTCCTGCAAATTTTATTAATGCAAAAGGTTATGTATCTCTCTGATGGAGAATAAGCACCAGGCTGACCGATGGAGAATATGTGATAGTGATTCAAATTTCAGTGCTGCCCTAGTGCTTAGACTAGGTCAATAACAGGTGATAACTTCATATGTAAACAAAATTAGTTGAGGCAAAAGGAACACATCAGTCATGATGACCATAGAGCAACTGATAGAGAAAGCACCAGCAAAAGCTTTGAATAAGTTTTCACCATGTAAGTTACTCATGGATTAATTTCCCCCCTACACCACCTTAAATAAATATACCAAAGTCGATATGTAGGAAAAGGAGAAAGAAACATCAGGATTTTTTTTAGATTCTTTTAATTTACTGTTCAGTTAGGGTGTATTAATAATTTGTGTAACCTGAGAAGTGTTGCATGCTTAACAAAGACTGTTTACAGTAAAGTTGCTCTTGTAAAATAAAATGTAAGCCGCTGTTCTTATTTTCTTCACTTTTACGTTCACTAGCGTGTGGTTAAGAATTCTAAAGGAAGAAGAAAAATCTACAGGGTATGATCTTATGAGAAAATTGTGGACAGGAAGAAGCACCTTCTTTCAAGCTTTATACAGAAGGCATTTAAATTGTAGGGAGCTGATCACAACATTTCATAGATGATTTTATATAAAAAGGAACTCAAAAGAAGCTCTTGGGATCAGTAATATCCATGAGCTAAAGAAGAGGCATAAAAAGTTTATGGTTTTCCTTCCCAATGGTCTCTACCTCAATCCTAATTTTACTATTTAATGTCACTTGTGATGATTACTGATCCACCAAAGTTCAGTTCATCTTAAATGACCAAGTTGTTGATAGTAGATCGCTAACCAACTTCATAAATGATTTCAGGACTGCTGTGGCCATTGACTAAATTAATAGATGATATCTCTGGATGGTTTCAGGACTGTTCATGTAAATTAGCTTTGTGTATTACATGCAAAGTTTTGTAAACCAAGAATCCTTAGCCAATTTTCTAAAATTAAGGAGATATTAAGTTATAGATTTATGCCTGTGATTAATCATAAAGGAAAAGCGACTGTAGGAAATACCACATGATACAAGGGCTGACTGTGAAAGCCAACTGCTTTGAGTGGCTGAAGTGCAGGCTAACTCACTTACAGCAGGAATAGGTGATAGAAAGTGAATAAATAACCAAAACAGAGTGACCGCAGAAGGTTATTTTAGAGTATCCAAAGAATGATGGATCACATACCATGGACAAACATCTTCCATAAACAAGTTAATGGGAAAGAATTATAATGTTACAACTTACAAGTGATCTTGAGAGAGCCACATGCATGACGATATAAGAATTCTCGACTAATTGTGAATTTAATCCTGAAACACCTACTTCCTGAAGGTTTTGTTGACATCTTAATTATTCTAATATAAGGGACTGAAATTCCCTTCAAAATTGAGGAATATGGAACCAAATATAATGTAATTCATGTGAATGAAAACATCCACAAATTGATTTTTCATGTATAAGTTAATGATTATATAGCATATCTAGAATTAAAACAATATGGAACACAGTTTTGACTATGAGAAATGTTTATTTCTCCCATTGTTTCGGGGTAGCATTTTGAATTGAAAATATTGTCACAATGAATTTTCACATTTTATTGTAAGTTGAAAGGTTCTGTCATTTTGCTTGCACAAGATTCCTTTTGATAAGCAGACAGCAGTCAGGTGAAAATCAATCAACCCTTCTCAAAGGAAAAGAAAAAGATGTTTCCTACATTGATGCATCAAGATAGATATCGTCCTTCTAGTGCCGTTTCTTGCTAGATCCCACTGACAACTCTACATGATCAATTAACAGCAAGCAATTTAAAAAAAGAGTCAAAGCCAATATTGATTTGCTTTTAATTGAAGGTTAGAAAGTATCTGTTCTTTACAGTAGCAATCTTTTAGATGCTATTATCCATGATTTACTATTAAGCTAATAACGACATAACAAAAAGTGGTCAAAAGGAGCTCCTTACGATAGATGAATGGTCCATGATGATGGTCATTACTGACTGTATATTATGATCCTATGCAAGAGAGGATCATCAAAATAACATTCATCATGTGCTGATACTTATAAACTATAACTGTTACAGAAAACCATACATGTTCCCGATGGTTTAAATAGGCGCTCGGGCGCTCGTGTAGGCACTTGGGTGAGGCGAGACGAGGCGAGGTGAGGCCCGAGCACCTCAAGGTTTGATCATGTGGCACACTTGGGTGAAGCAAGCAGAGGCAAGGTGAGGCCCGAGCGCCTCAAGGTTTGATCAAGTGGTGCGCTTCAGTGAAGCACCGCCTGGGCGCTCACTTGAACCCAAGCGTCATGCACCTTGGGTGAGCGCCCGGTTGAAGCAAGGTAACCAAAGCATACTATCAAGTTTGGTTCGGTTGAACAATAGCTTAGTTGGCTTGATTGAACCAACAAAGCTAAATAGTGTTACTAAAGCTGCACATGTAAACCCAACCCACCACCATGCACCCCCAACCCATAAATCCTTTCATGGGCAGCCGTTGCTCCGCTGCTAATGCACAGGACTGATGCTTCCTTTGCCGCTGATGGACGAGTCCGAAGGTCTAGCCTTCGTGTGCAGTTCCCTCCGCTGTTGTTGCTTCTGTGTGCAGTTCCTTCCACCGTCGAGGGAGAGGGTTGCTGTTACTCTTGTCCACAGCTTCATCCACCACCACTGCTGTCGTCCGAAAGTTCCTTCATCACCGCCGCCCTCTCTTTCCCCACTTTTCATCGTCGGTTACTCTTTTCTCCTCTCTATCTACTGTTAATAGTAGATTGTTAATTATTGTTACCAATATAATAGCCTATATTCAGATTTTAACACTGCTAATCTAGAAACTATTTGTTATGACAATATAGTTTTATGAGGCAGAACTTCAATTTTAGCTGAAATGAGACCACTAAGTATGGGAACCAACAAAAGCCCATTAATCTATGCTTTTGTTTAACCAGTAAAGTATAGTAATTGTTTCAAATAGATGTGTCTGTGAAATATCTATCAAGGATGTCAACCAATAAATCCTGCAAGAACAGGAAAGCTCCCTAAGTTCAGATAGTTGGACATCTTGACGAAAACAACCAAAGACAATAGATTTTTAACATCCCAGGGTAACAAAAGATGAAAGATGACAAGTTGAGCGGCCTATTCAAACAACCAAAGAAGCAAAATAACTTGACTAATTAGAGCGGCAACATACGACAAAACAATATAAAGAAATGTCTGTACGAAAACTAACCAGTCATAACTTGATCCAATTAATGGTATGGTGACCATCTCATCCTTTGATATCTTCAGCTTAGGTGCTTGCAAAATATAACGGAGCTCGGCAGCCTGACGTCTAATGCTGACACTGGGATGCTGCTTCTCCAACTGCTGGTACAAGGAAATGCAGTCTCTATGACGGTTGTTGGCCTCGTAAGCCATTGCAAGCCATATCTGAATCTACAATCACATAGATTGTGTAATTAGACAGCATAAAAAATATTAGTCGTTCAATCTGATCTTGTAACAAGAGAATTTCTTCATGTGTGTTTATCTTATATCATCAGGAAGATAAACGAGTCTTTGCTGATTCAGCTATGTCTGGTTTTAGATCCAACATATTCAGAAATGTATATTTTCTACAATTTTTCTGTGACCAGCAATCTCATCCTTCACTACCTCGCCACCTAAGAGTGTGGGCCTCGGGATGATAGTGAGGGCACCCTCCAGAAACTCAATCGCTCGAGAATACATCCCCTTTCCATAAGCTTTCTGCCCCAGCTCAAACATCAACTTGGCTGTCTTCCTCCTTTCTGCCTGCTCCTTTGCAACCTACTCTTGCCATAACAAACAGCAACACAATAATCAGCATCAGCCTCTTTTTCTATCGAATCGATGACATTAAAAAAAAAAAAAAAAAAGCAACTCGTAGCCAATCAATGATGCAGGTACGAGAATAATCAGCATCGAGATCCTTCTTCTGAATTCAAAAAAGAATGCAACGCTAGACAATATTTCATTCATACAGGAATGGTTCAATCCTCGTCTTGAGATTTCAGCTCAAAGCTACGATTTTGGTCCAAAACCTGACATGCAGATCCATAAATTAAAGTCGTGGGGTGCCAAAGGAAGGACCTTTTCGAGCTCCCTTCGGACTCTTTCCCTCTTCTCCTCCTCGGTCTCCTCCCCGTCCCCGTCGGCGCCCTCAGCAACCAACTCCGCCGCCCTCTTCTCGATCTCCTTCATCTCCTCCAACTCTTTCAGCCGGCTCCGGAGATCCTCCTCCCAGTCTCCCTCTCCGTCGTCTCCATCCCCACCGGCGCCACCGGACCCGGCCGCGCCGACCTTGGAGCCGGCACCCCTCCTCCGGCGGCGGGTCACTTTGAAAGCCGCGGCAGGCTCGCCTCCAGCGTCAGCGTGGTCGTGGAAGGCGAGGACATGGGCGGCCAAGGTTGCAGCGGGGGCGGGCTCCCTCCTGAGGGGGCGAGGCACGGACAACTCCGGTTGCCAGCTCTTGGCGGCCTTGGCGACCCTGGGCGAGGCGGCGTCCGCCAGGAGAGCCAGGTTCCCGAGCACGAGGGCGGAGGCCATCTGCCCCTACCTCTCTCTGGAGCGGTGGTTCGCGGAGAGGAGGGGAAAGAAGAGCCAATCGCGGAGATATTTACTTGGCTTGTTGGAATTGCTTACGGGGAAGGAGAAGAGGCAGGGCGTGGTGAACGTGTCATGGCGGACTACTACTTGTGGTCCGAGGACCACTTGCGCTTGGACCGAATCCACTCGAGTCTACAATGCCAAAGCTTCCTTTCGTTCGAACCATGAAGCGATCATATAATTATAATATTTGACTTTAGTCTCTCTTTTTCTTCGTGTCTTTGGTTTCTAGCTAATATATAAGATATATATATATATATATAGCATAATTTATCCCAAAAAAACTCTCTGCTAATTGGTTTTAAGCGAATGACACCTCTCTATTTGGAGTTTATCCCCTTATTTATTAATGGACAAATATACCCTTATTCATTCTAGATTATGACATGATTTCAATTTCGATCCCTTTTTTCATCAATTGGATAGGTTTGGTTTGCTTTTTTCGTATTTGGTTAGTATGGTCCGGTTCGATTTTTTTTTTTCTCTCTTTAGCATGAAAAGTATACGCTTATTCGTAGGTGGCTAAAGTGTGTAGCAAATGGAACAGTGCACTGTTTGTTCAATAAGATATAGTAGTCCGAGGGGATAATGATCTTTGAAATTTCTAGAGAGAAGGATTCGAAGAGAAAATTTACTCCAACGTGATAGATTCTCAAGAGGGATAAGTCCTAGTTCTTTAGAAATAATTATTTGTAATGAACCGCATATGTTGAGAAAATGTGATGACAATGAGTTATCGAATAATCTCACACGAGATAATGTGTCGGTGGACACATTACAAGATCAAGTGGGAAAGCGATCTAAAGCAACACTAAACGAAGATATACTAAGAGTCGATATAGAAATCAAACTCAATAGAGAGCTGAACCATAGTAAGGTAGGTGCGAGGGCCATCGTCAATTCAATGCAAACCGATGAGTAAAGCAACTTAGGTAGAACTTCGTGAAGTACCCAACTTGCATGAATTGAATCGATATAGAAGATAGAACATGGAGTAGATGCACGAAGCTTTTTTTGGACAAATGTCAATGATATAAACTCTTGTAGAGGCAAAAGCAACATCATATCATTTTATAGGTTTCTTATTTTGATGGAGTGAATCAACCGATATGGTATCCAATGTTGAAAAATCTAAGACGACATCTTATGCGCAACGAAAGGATAAAACAAAAATCATATATTTTTCACATATAAGTCTTATTTTCTATAAAAAAAAAAGTGATGAGCAATTAATCATTAAGCTCAAACTTTGATAAAAGATTTGTCTACGATGGAATGCTTGATCTTGCACACATGCCGTATGGCCCTTCCAAGATAAGCTTGTAAACTATTGTGAATGTTGTTGCTTAATGATAAGAAGTGTTTTACTCTTGAAAATAAACTGCATAGGAAAATAATCCAAGGGAAAACAATTATTTTAAAAGAGAACCATTCAACACAATTATTTTTAATTTTTTTAAGGCCATTGGAATAGGAAAGACTTGCAGCAGATCAACTGGAATTACTTCTGGTTTTGTTCTTCCATGCAAATGGCAATGTACGAGAGAGAAAGAGAGATAGCTAAACTTTTCCATTAATCCTGCACTATAAGAACCATGTCTGGTGTTGGCTTAACATGAATTATAAACCTGGAGTTTTGATCAAATAGCACAACATAAACTTCTGTCCTAAATCGATTGTCCAGTACTTTTTTTTTTTTTTTTTCCTTCACCTATCCTGCGCTGCCCAGTCTGAGAGCTTTTGAAAGCCAAGCATGCATGGGATGGGAAATCGGATTGATCGCTTGCATCTGCATGCTTCATGTTGATGCCAAAACTCCTCCCAAGGAGCAGCAGTGAGGAAGAAGCAAGCAGAAACGAAGCTAATTATAAAAAGACCTCTTACTGCAAGGAGAGAGAGAGAGAGAGAGAGAGAGAGAGAGAGAGAGAGAGAGCGGGCTAAAGGACAATCTTGTGGGGGGATCGTACGCCTCTTTTTCTCTAAGACTGTTCACCCTCCTGTTCTATTCTGAGCCTTGTGGGTGTGCCCACCACCTACGTACGCTTGCTTTGTCAGCACACATGGCGCTGCTGTGTACCGCAAAGCGAAGCCCTTCTCCTCTGCATGGCATGCGGAGCTCGAAAGAACGCATCCCCACATCACTGTAAGGCGTGCAAAGCAAGCTCAGAAACCATTCTTTGGTGCGTACGTACCATTCTTCTTCTTCCTCTATATATCCTCCATCGTGACGCGTCGCTCTTGCCACACTCCCATCTTCTTCTTCTTCTTCTTCTTCGTCGTCGTCGTCGTCACCAAACTCACGCCCATGGCTAACGCTGGCCTTCGAGACCCAGTCCCCATCTCTCTCCTCCTCCTCCTCCTCCTCCTCCTCGAAAGAGCTCGTGCAACAGCCTATTGCACGCTCCTGATCCCATCGAAGCCCCACGTCTCTCGCCCTTTCTCGGGATAAAGGAGAACAAGGAGAGGCACTCGACATGGGGAATCAAGCTCAGTGGTCCGATCGAGGGTTTAGTTCCATGTACATGCAGTTGGCGTCCGTCTTTGTCAAGTTCGCTTGTGGATCTTGTGTCGATCAAGATGATTGATCAGTCTGTGAAAGGTACCGAGATCTTTGTAGCACCACCAGTTTCGAGTACACATCGATGTGTACAACTCCATGCTTCCATCACACTGCTCGCACTCACTGTTCATTGAAGCTACAATGCATCTCAAGTTCGTGCCAACAGCCACATCTCTCCACGAAAACTGAGTTCTTTCTCGCTTCGTCTCCTTCCACCCTCAGCTTTTGTCCAATGGACAACCTTCGCTTCCTCTTACTTTCCTGCTATCGCATGTTGTGTTTAATGGATTGTGCATGCATTTTAATATGCCAACAAAACAAAAAACAAATTAGGTTTTTTTTTTTTGCATGTTGTGCCAACAAAGAAAAAAAAAAAACAAAGTAGTTTTCTGTATTAAATTTCTTTACATTACATATCTATATTAAGTTATATTGGCTCGTAATTTAGCTCCCTTCGTCTAAGAATCATGTGGGCCAAACCCTCGAATAGTATTCATATTTTACTTTTGGAGCGTGAGTGACAACTCATGTGTCACCTACATATATATATATATATATGTAAATGTTATGTCAATTTCACCATTAATCCAAAAATAAAAAATAAAGTGATCAAATCGGAATACATCACGATTTTTTCTAGGTCGAACTTTCTAACTTTGCACGATGGATCACTGTTGAATTATTTTGTTGGATTAGAAATCACCGAGATATATGATCTCTGTTGATGTGGCCATCAAGTGGAACCTTCACCTACGAATACTCGATTCTTCGGGAAAATATTATGTTCAATTCAAAAAAACGAAAACGAAAAAAAAGAGAGAGCACCGACTAGGTTCATTTTAAACCTATCAAGTTGTATTTGCCAAATAGAGATTGCCACACTTGATTTCCTGATCAAAGTCGGATTTGCACCAATAAATAGCTCTAATCTAAGCTTAATTTCTTTAATCAAGGCCTATCATAATTTCTTTAATCAAATAGTATAAATAGTTGATCAAGTCCTAATTGATCAACTATTTATACAATCATTGATTCTATTACAACTGTCTATCCTCTCTCTCTCTCTCTTTCTAGGGTTTAAAGAGCCAACTTAGGTTAATTTCCTTGGAACAAAATGAGTAGAGTCAATGCTTTCGATTATTGCCTAATTTGTTGGAAGAATTCTATCTATCTTATCTATCCTATCAAATGGTAAAATCTCATTGGTGTTCACTTTGGTATGGTTAATGATGTTCACATCTAATCAGGAATAGCATAAGAAAAAACATAAGATTAAGATTCTCTTAGCATCAAGGACTTGTCATTCCTCATATCTTGGAGGATGTCAGAGGCAATAAGCTACAACATTTCTTATGCATCTTGTATAGTTCGTTTCTATGTGGATCAATTGATTTTGAGACAAATGTCAAAAAATACTTTTTTATATACAAATATGTACCAACTATTAGATCTACGTTATTATGATAAATAAGGAAATGAGGTTATATGTCAATATCTCTGCAAGTTCTTTTAAAAATCCTTCATTCTTTGTGAACCATTGCACCACTCTAAAATATTCGAAGGATCTTAAAAAAATCACTCAACTTAAAATAAAGAATTACTTATGCTACACCATCAAGCATGACATGAAAGGAAACAATAATTTATACCGATCACCACCTACGTCAACACTTGCAAATATAGTCCAAACGAATGTCACATCAATATAACCTCACAATAAATTTTTTTTAAAAAAAGGAGTACAAAATAAGTTAGGCTAACATATTATCCCCACTCATAATCCTAGGATTTTTCTAGTCTATTTGAATGTAGATATAACCGAGTCTACATGATGATTAAGCGAGCATATCCGAGAAAGACTCGTGAGTTCAAAGGCGTGATGGAAGAGTTCAAAGCTAGAACAAATTTAAATTCACACTTCAAAATTAATTATTGTACAAGGATACTTAACATTGTGTACTAGAGAAAAAAAAAAGATGAATATGTACAAGGTCATGGGCATTTTGGAATATCAAGACATTACGAAACCTAACCCCATATGTATCAAAATATGGCATGATTTGTATGCTACACAACTCCAAACTAGCCAACCACAAGTTGAGGTTTTATATGCCATCATTGCCTATCCCATCAAGATCATGGGAGAACATTTTAGACTTTATTAGTGGTGGTCGATAGGTTTTCAAAAATAGTGATCTTTATGTCTTACAAGATAACTATCATGATCGAGGATGATCTCAATAACATTCAACTAGAGTCTCAAACAATCTCTAAAGCTCACCTAACTTGGCTAAACTCAAGTCGAATCACCACTCAATCTTCAAAGCCTAATTTGGTTAGCCTAAGCCTGCTCCTACTTAGTGCCACATCACCCAAGCAAGATGCATCCGTAATTGTTTATAATATTAATTTATGAAAAGTAGTTTTAAGATTTTATAAATCATGTTTATATTTTATTTGAATGATTATGCATATCTGATACTTAAATCCCTTTTTTTTTTGGAATTTTTATCAATTATTTGATTTATCATAGAATTTTAGAACTCTGTGAAAAAAAAAACAAAATTAGAATCAAAATTGATCGAACTAAGATCGGATCTGGTCTGGTGATCGGGCTCAATCAGGCCCAACCTACAGCCCAGTTTGACCTGACCCAACTTTTGACTTTATTGACAGAACGCTAAGAGATCAGAAGAACCAAGAAACCAAAATAAACCCTAGCAGAAGAGTTCATGCAAAGACGCCCCTCTTGAGCTTCGACAGCTCTTCTTCTGCCTCGTCCTCCTCCTCCGGCAGTTGGTGATGCCGGACGGGCAGTATGACAGACTCCCTCTGCGCCTTCACGAGCCTTTCCAGCCTTTCCTCGCTGACGCGGAACGCCGCCGCGAGCTCGCGTCCCCTCATGCTCCGGAGGACCGAGCTCGCCCCGACCAGGAACTGCGGGTGGTTCCTCCTCGAAGAGGTCGTGAAGCCGAAGAACTCCATCGGCGCTCCGCTCGACGCGATCTGGCAGAAAGGGAAGTACTGTGGGATCCAGAACGCGTCGCCCTCCGACACCTCCGCATTCATGGCATTCGAACCGTTCGGAAAGACGACCTGGATCGTCCCTGAGCCCCCCAGCACGACGCCGTACTCGGTCGCCATGGGGTTCATGTGCGGAGCCAGCATCGATCCCTGCACGCACACACACACCGTACATATATAACTTGTACTTTGATCTTTGAGCTTGATGTTTTTCCCATGATAAATCAGGTGTATCTACTGACTGCAGTTAGGTTGACGACATAGACGCCGACGCCGGTGCTTCTGAGAGGGGAATAATCGTCCTCGTCGATGGCGGTAGTCCACCCGAAGCTGTTCCGATAGCTTGGCTCGTTGTCGTAGAGGTTGTAAGAATGCAGCGCTCCAACATGCTCACCGTTGCCCGCTTTCTTTCTATCAACCTTTCCAAGCAGATAATCTACAAGCTTTTGCTTTGTCCATGCACCGTCGTCATTGTCGTCGTCGATGTCAGGTCGTTCAGTCGACTCCCCCCTCATGTAAACGATGGCGCCGCCACTTTGGCTCCGCATCATCCGTTCTAATTCCTCAGCCGTCACCTGGGAAGAGTTGAAGATTCGATGAGTACGCCAAACCAAATGGTGAATCAACGATCGAGGTAGCTCACATTGAAGGCAGCCGCGAGAGTGTTGGAATCAAATCCAGCAAGCACCGAAGTCGGGTTCATTCCTCCACCGACGAAGAAAGACTGCCAACGCATTCGTTATGACCTCAACACGAAATGAGACGGAAGAAGGAAGAGGAAGGAGTACACGATTCGACTCACCTGGTGTAAGCTGACTCCCATGCTCTGCGTTGTGTCGATGCTACAAATCATTTGAGACCTGTCGCCTCTGTGAGTGTTGACGATGTAGAAGGTGGATCCAGCTGGGATTACGTTGACGTCGCCCCTCCTCATCTTCCTCTCCACCAGCTCATCCTTGTGGATCCAGCCAACCTTTACCTCCCCTTCACCTCGAAGAAGTGAGAGAGAGAGAGAGAGAGAGAGAGAGAGAGAGAGAGAGAGAGAAGAGAGAGAAGAGAGTCAGATTCATATACCTGTATGTACGAAGAGGACGAGATTGGCATCGATGTACTGTGGCACTACAAGGCTGTTGGGCTCCATTTGGATGAAACCAATGTGCATGGGGCAAGGCTCACTCTTCGATGGATATCTGGACGCGACGCGAATCTCACCGGCGTCGGTCCTCGCCACCGTCGTGGCTCTTGCAAGCAGGAAGCGACCCCGGAGGCGTCTTCCTCCCCCATGCGCCTCTTCCTCCTCTTCTCTTTCCATTCCTCTCTGTCGGAATCCGCTCGCCGACATCAGACACCAGGAGGCGAGGAACAGCAGCGTTAGGATCGACGCAGCCATCCGAGCTCCCACGGCCACCTCCATCGACTACGCCCTCTTCCTTCTCACCCCTCCGCTCTCTTGGGATGCTTGTAGATGTGAGAGTGGAGAGGGACCGAGGAGGGTATATAAAGGATCGACAGGAGGACATGGTTTTGACACGCACAATGCTTGCATGGGGATGTTGGTGTCTACGTGGAAAAATACCGATTCCACGGAGAGATCTCCTCCTTCAGCTTTTGAGCTGCATTGACTGAAAACTTCGACTCGATCGAATAAACATTACAATGCGGAGTATTTGCTATAAATTAAATTAAACTTTTTAAAAGGAATTAATTATGATAGTCGTAAGAGATTTAATTCGTGTTTAATGAAAGTTTAAGATATTTTATATGCACAAAATGATGGAACTTGAGGGGAAAAATACTCAGATTCCACTTAGGGGCTTTAGTCCCACGGCCACGATTGATGGACTTCTTTCTCACTATTTTACTCTCCTTTAAGGAATTTTAACAAATAATTAAAAAGCAAGTTGCTTTAATTTTGTTGATATGCATTTTAGTTTGATTAATTAAATTTAGGTGTAAGTTTGGAAATAACACATATTTAATTTATTTTATAATAACTAATAATGAAATTACTTATCATTAATGATGCAATATTGAGATATGATATCAAATAATTTTTATTTTTATATAATTAAAATATTGATAAAAAGGGAAGAAATAGTAACTCATGTTTTTTATTATTGACCAAGGAAGATAAGTGGTGGCTCATGTGTAAACAATGGAGTTATGATATTTTATGATTTTTTATTATTATATAACTCATGTTTCATTTATGTAAATAGTTAACTTATAGTTTTATTTTAATTGATATTATACATTAATAATTATTAAAATTTAAAATTTGAAATGATTATGATTATAACTTAAAATTTAAAATTTGATTAAATATTAATTTTTAGGTTTGAATGATTGAATCGTAACATCGACAAGATCAAAATTCCTTCGATTTGAATTCAATGTATTTAAAAGGATATATGATGATCATTTAACTTCAAGTTTACCATAACTCTTCAAAATGACAAATAGAAAAAAAAGTCTTAGTTAGAATCCTATGATCGATTGATTGTCTTCGTAGAAAAACGAAAGATTACTAAATCATAGATTTTGATAATAAAACCAATTAATAATTTTATTGATAATATACTTTTAAGATAAATAACGCAGGAAATATTTCAATCATGGACTTGAACCATTAAAGGATCAACTATTAAGAGAGTCGAATATTATACTGAAAGAATCAGATATTGCACTAAAAGATTCGATGTCGAGTCGAAGGATTGCTAGATGTGCCAAAAATCGGAGTTCATACTAAAAATTCGGATATCATGCTTGAAGGATAAGATATTACACTGAAAGATTGGATGACATAGGAAAATTGACGGAATGTACAATATGCCAAAGGAAAGGGAGATATGCTGGAGGTTCATATAAGGTGCTGAAAGATCGAACAACATGCCAGAATAGCATATAATGTGTCAAAAGTTTTGTAAATGTATCGTACGTATGGTTGATTTGTCAAAGTTTTGATCAAGATCATTATGAGTCAATTTGAGTTGACATTAGATCGAAACCAATTTTGAGAATTTGATTTTTGGCTCAATTCTTGAAGTCAATTGGAGCTTATAAATATCCTACTCAGGTTTGGTTGATAGAGCATCTATTCTTGAGTAAAAAAGTGTTATAAACTTTCATTTTAGACATAATTTGAGTCTCATCCTCCTTTTAAGTTTAGTTATAATTATAAATTATAGGAGGTGAGAGATCTTATGTAAAAAGGGTATATGAAGGTTATCTACTCAGAATAAAAAGGGAAAAAGTTGTAACAAGAATAGTTGATATTTACGTATTAGAAAGAAGATCGATAGTAAAAAACGATAATCTGAAAGGAATCAGCAAAGGAGTAGAGCTTTTGCTGGCATGCTTATGGTCAACAAAGGAGTTAGGAGACTTAGATTTGGGCACTCGGGTGCTTGCTGTAGAGCTTTGTTTGCCAGTAGATTAGTCTGCCTCAAGAAACTTAGAACAGCCTCTAGATAATGCCATTTCCGGTTAGTTGTCTACTGTGAGGCCTGAAGAAAGATAAAAGTGAAACAGTGTAGCAATCTCTGATAAGGAATACAACATCTTTTACCTCCATGGTAGCAATCTCTGTTTCAAGCAATTCAGCATTAGTCTGACCAAGCTTTAGCCCATTACCCCAAGTTTTGGACCTTATCCTTCGGTGGAGGCATTTCCCAGAGTCCACACTTTACTCGCATATTCTACAAGGCAAAATAATTGTGAGAGAAATATAACATATACCAATTAAAGTGAGTGACAGATGCTCAATAGGTTAAGATCAAGTCATATTCCAAAAGTTATGGTCTCAAATAGGACACCTATTAACTTGGAACTTGGCACCTTACATTTAGAAAGCTACGGTGACCACCGTGGTGTTGCAATGCCCCTAATGTTTTTTGAGGACAAATGTTCTGACTTCTTGCATCCAATGTTAGATGCCTCCATCATTCTGCCTCGCAGATATTGATCGTGACACCAGTTATGATCTTGGGCACATCATGATAGATTCAAATTCTAAGAATTTTGACCTTAAAAAATTACTCAAGAGCTGCTTCAAAGAGAAAGAGATGCTGCTTGAAACACGAGATTGAGCAGAGAGATAAGAGAAAACCAGATACATTGCAGATAAGAAATATCTGAGAACTGAAAAGCATTACTTGAGCACTTCTAGGATGATTTTTAAATCTTATCTCTCGAACTAAGTGTCGTACAAAAACCAATTAACTTGCATCACATTGCATGAGGATTATGTAGTGAATCATCTATTTTCAGGACAAAAGAACAATTACAATGAGATTAAGCAGAGAGATAAGAGAAAAACAGATACATGGCAGGTAAGAAATATCTGAGAACTAAACATCATTACTTAAGCATTTCTAGGAAGATCTTTCGATCTTGTCTCTCGAACTAAGTGTTGTACAAAAACCTATTATAACGTGCATCATATTGCATGTGGTATTACATAGTGAATCATCTATTTTCAGGATAAAAGAACAATTACCATGATATTAAGCCGAGAGATGAAAGAAAACCAGATGCATCGCAGATAAGAATTATCTGAGAACCAGGAAGCATCACTTAAGCATTTCTAGGAAGATCTTTCAATCTCATCTCTTGAACCAACTGTTGTACAAAAACCAATTATAACTTGCATCTTATTGGATGAGCATACTGAATCATCTATTTTCAGGATTAAAGAACAATTACCATGAGATTAAGCAGAGAGATAAGAGAAAAACAGATGCATGGCAGTATCTGAGAACTAAAAAAGCATTACTTAAGCATTTCTAGGAAGATCCTTCGATCTTGTCTCTTGAACTAAGTGTTGTACAAAAACCAATTATAACATGCATCTTATTGCATGAGGTATTACATAGTGAATCATCTATTTTCAGGATAAAATAACATTTACCTCATCAACTATCATAAACGTACAAGAATATGATTATCAGCTTCTCTGAAATAGGATGTAGAGTCTCTTCCAAATCTTCTTTCATTTTTCGGTCGAACTCGTTAGGACCAAGTGAGAGCCATCGATAAGTTGGAACTGGAAACAATATGATGCGCGAGATATGGTTTACGGTTCATGTTATTTCTATTAGTTCGCTGCCTCGTGATTCTCCAATACATCTCATTTGACCATACATGATAAAGCATATGCAAAGCAATATTCATGAATTCCCAATAGCTGGAGAAAACCTCATAGGCAAAGATGCTCTTCGAAAACCAGCCTTTTCTGAACTCACCAGCAGTGATTTGGCAACAAGACAACCATTTTGTAGCTCACCAAAGATTGGATCAGTTGTGGAGGAGCCAAACTACATCGATGGTTTCTTGTTTCCAAGTTTTGCTAAACTAAACCAGTAATCATTTGCTTGGAAGATTCACATTGGTATCTATCTCGGACCAAGAATCAAGCCCTGCATGCGGCATGCCGCCATTCAACGAGCACATTCAAGACATGTCAATTCCTAAAGTTCTTAGCCTCTTAGATCAGCTCAATCTTACTACAACCTGGAAGCTTTGAAATGCTACAACCTATCATCCCGGTTCTCAATCGTCCAACATCTGCCCACCTTTCAGCTTCTGCGTAGATGTTCGACATTAGAACACACTCTGCATCACTTGGAGACCCCAACTTAGCAAGCTCTTTGAATGCCCTCTCTGCCAATTCAACATTCCCATAGACCCTACAAGCACTAAGAATTGTCTTCCACAGCACTACATTGGCCTTGATAGGCATCTGCTCAGTCATTTGGTAGGCTTCTTCCACCAGGCCACACCGGCTTAGCAGATCAACCATGCAGCCGTAGTGCTTTATATTAGGCTCAATCTTGTACTCCTCGATCATTCTCTTGAAGAATGCTTGTCCCTCCTTTAAAAGCCCTTTGTGGCTGCAAGCAATCAATACCCCAAGAAAAGTGATCCGGTTTGGCTTTGCTCCCCCATGGCTTGTCTGACTCTCCATCGATGCGAACAGCTCGAGAGCCTCCTCAGAATGTCCATGAACGGCTAAAGCCATGATCATCGCATTCCAGCAAGTCACATGTTTCAAGCCCATTGTGTCGAACAGTTGTTTGGCCATCTTCAAGCTACCGCACTTTGCATACATATCCAATAAAGCGTTGCCTACAAACCCTTCAATCCTATAGCCATTGTTATTTAGGTAGAAATGCATCTCCTGACCCTGATCGAGCACACCGGTCTCGGCGCATGCCCCAAGAACAGACACGATCGTCAGTTCAGTCGGCTTGACATTGCTCGCCCGCATTTGCTTGAACAGCTCCAGCGCGCGCCCGTAACTCTTGACCCGGACGTAACCCGCGATCATGGAGTTCCACGAGATGGCATCCTTCTGCGGCATCTGGAGAAAGACCCTGTTCGCAGCAGCTATATCGCCGGAGTGGACGTACCGCGTGATCATGCTGTTCCACGACGCGACATTCTTCTCGGGCATCGAGTGGAAGAGGCGGTCCGTCGCGTCATGGTCTCCGACACGGTGGTACGCGGCTAACATGACATTCCACGAGACGACGGTCTTCTCGCTGGTTTCGTCGAACAGATTGCGGGCATCGTGAATGTGGCCGCAATGCGAGTACATGGACATCAAGGAGTTGCGGACCAATGCATCGGACTGAAACCCGAGGCGGAGGATGCGGCAGTGAATCTCGGAGCCCTTCCTGGCGAGGGCGAGGGCGAGGGAGGAGAGACCGGCGCCCTCGGCGTCGCCGGCTTGGGAGGCTGCGCGGGCACAGGCCTTGAGGAGGAAGGGGAAGGTGAAGGCAGAGGGAGGGATGCGGCTGCGGCACATGAGGTTGTAGACGGGGACGGCGCCGAGGGGAGCGATGCTGCGGGAGTAGGCGCGGATCATGGGGTCGCAAAGGTGGGGGATGGCGGGGGAAGGTGCGGCGTCGAAGAGTGAGCGGGCGTGGTGGAGGCTGCCCCAGGAGCGAAGGGCGGCGAGGGTGAGGAGCTTGAACTGGAGGCGGGGGCAGCGGGCGAGGCCGGACTTGAGGAGGAGTGCGTGGGCCTGCAGCAGGTGGCTCATGCCGCCGCATTTCCCCAGCAGCACCGCCACTTGGTCGGCTGTGTAGGAGACGGTTTTCATTACCGCCATTTCTGGCTCGAGTTCGCCTACGTGTATAAATACCAATAAGGGCTTGTTAAAAAAAAAAAACACCTCTATAAATGACCTTTGTTTCCATATTTGATTTTTAATGGAGACATCATTTTAATTAAAATTTTAATAATATCCTTGAACCGATCTAATTTTATTTAATTTAATAATATATAAATATATAAAATAGAGACAAGATATAGGCTATCACTAATATAGATTTTGGTGACAAACAACAAAAAATATTATCAACTAAGATATTATCTATCACAATATAAAATTTCATCACAGAGTAAAATTTTTTGTGACAAGGTTTGTAACAATATCGTCATTAATATCCTATTTCATAATAAATATTTAGTGATAAATTATGATTTATTATTAAAAGTTTATTTAGTGAGGATCTTATCACTAAATTATTTCAATAGTGATAAATCAAAATAAAATTTCAATAAATGAACCGGTCAAATGAGACCGAGCCCAAAACACATGTGGGATCAAACACGTGTCGCGTCTCCATCTCTTCTTTTATTTATATTTCCATTGCTTTTGCATATATCTATTCCATGACAAGTTTTGAGATATCATTATTTACACTTGTAAATATTATGATATAATGAATTTATAATTAAAATCTCTCAATTATAAAATACAATATTCTTAAAATTCTTGCTGATTTCTTAGATATAGATATATATATATATATAGTTTTGTGTTTATTGGTTTTATGCACTGCAGATTAAAACCACGTCACTATAAATATGGCGATCGGGCAAAGTGGAATGAGCCAAACCGTTGGGCCTCTCCAGATCAGATATATTGGTTTCGTGTTCGCGACGAGATCCCACTAAGATGGCGCACTTGACGCCGCCGGTTATCACGCCGGCGCTCGCCCGCACGGCCGCGCCCTCCTTCCGCCTCCGATCCACCAGCCTAAACTCCGTACGCCTCCGCCGCGTCTTCGATCTCTTCGATCGCAACGGTGACGGCGAGATCACCGTCGCGGAACTCCACCTCGCGCTCGACCGCCTCGGCCTGGGCGCCGACCGCGACGAGCTTGCTGCCGCCGTCGCCGCATACGTCCGCCCCGGCCGCGTCGGCCTCTGCTTCGACGACTTCGCGGCCTTCCACTGCGCCCTCGGGAACGCCCTGTTCGGCGACGGCGCCGCCGTGGAGCCGAAGGCCGAGGAAGAGGAGGAGGAGATGAGGGAGGCGTTCCGGGTGTTCGACGAGAACGGCGACGGGTACATATCGGCGGCGGAGCTGCAGGCGGTGCTCGACAAGCTGGGGCTGCTCGAGGGGCGGAGCATCGACGGCGTCCGCCGCATGATCTCCGCCGTCGATCGGGATCGCGATGGACGGGTGGATTTCTTCGAGTTCAAGAACATGATGCACACCATCGAGTTGGCCGCGTCTTGATCCAATATTCCGCGTTTCCCGCCTTCAATTTTCTTCATATTCCCTTCCCCCCCACCCCCACCCCCCGCCTTTTTTTTCTCCTATATTTTCATAATTAAATATCGAGCTCGAGCTCAAGCTGGGATTGTTTAAAATCTAGTTATTGTTTTAATAAAAAATTATAATAAAATCATAATTTAGTAGGCATAGCTTCGAATGCAAATATAAAAATTAAATTATTCGAAAAAATAAATGAATAAAGAACATATAAATTTAATGATATGAAGTAGTATCTAATGCGTATCCCTATAATCCATGATAATATAGATAAATTATATATAATATACACCACAGTAACTAAATTCTAATTAGTAAAGATTGATGCAACAATCAACAAAAAGAATAAATATGATTTGTCTCCTTACTGTTGTTATTATAGTAAAGAGCCTCTGTTTTTTTTTTTGAATATATCTAAATCTCGTCTTTTCAAAACACAATATTTTTAATTAGTTTCTATTTTTTTTAAATAGGTGTTTTAGTTTAGTAAAAAAAAACTCTAAATCCATTCAAAAGCACTATAACCTATAATTTTGGGCAATGTCACTATGTGCCATCTAACATCAATTCATCAAATTTGAGGTTCTCACTATATATCATAAAAATAATATAAAATAGTCATAAATAAAGAACTTGTTGACCATATCTTTACCATTTAGACCAAATGAACAATAACTACACAGGTTTTTTGTTTTAAAAGTGACTGTAGGCAAAAAAACACTGAAAATAGCCCTATATAAAGAATTATTTTAACTATTCTTTACACTAAAATTTATTTTTTATTGATATGTCTAAATTAAAAAAAAATATTTTACCAAAATTTGAAATTTTTACTGATTCATTGATTTTTTTATTTTATCTCTTTTGCATAAATATTGAAAAAGAGGTTTAAATTTGACAAAAAATATTCAAGTACTATTTAACACAAATTATTTGTATATTTATAAAATAAATAAGATTTTTTTTAGAATATTTACAACCATGCCTTTGTAAAAAACAAATAATGTTTATATGCATGCATAAATATTATTTAAATAACGTAGGTACTTGGATTTTAGATTTACATGCCTTCCAAACTGCGTTTCTTATTTTTTTATTATATTTTTACTAAATTTTTGTTTTTTTATTATATTTTTACTAACTTTTTAATTAAGTTAAAAACGTGAACCGACGGGTAAAAACCCTACTGGGAAAATTAGTCGATCCAAATGTGGGACCCAAGTTTGGGGCCCGCTTCCCTCCAATCAAAACAAACGTAGGTAGATATTTCGGGTGGCATTTTTTAGATCGTGTGGTTTCCATTGCGACGCCACGTCGCTGTCCCCACCCTACCGCTCATCTCCTCCAGGCCCGTCACGGACGACGCGCGCGGACCGGAAACGTCCCATAAAGCTCTGGTTCATAACGCCGCCTCACATCCGCACCTTTTTTATTCTTCTCCACGCCGCTCCACCCTTCACAGATCCTGCCGTTCTTCCGCCGATCGCCATCCACCGGTGTTTGAAAGAGAGGAAGAGGAAGCGAAGCCATTCATCTCGTCGTCGAAGGTGAACGATGGCTCCTTCGAGAAAAGATGGTCTCGGTCGGGACGAGGACTCGGATCGGTCGCCGGACGGAGACGCCGCTGAGGGATACAGGGAGAACGAGGGATCCGGATCGGCCGCGGCCGCAGATCATCCCCTGGGCCGCGGCGTCGGCGTCGTCGGGAGGCTGAGAGGCCTCCTCCGGGGAGAATCGGATGGCGATCTCTCCCACGAGGGGAGCGGCGGCTGGGAGGACGGGGTGCTGCGGTGGCTCCATGCACTGGATCTGCAGGTTCTTGGCGCCTGCCGTGCGGATGAGAGGTCAAAGCCTCTTCTCAAGCTTAACGTCTCCAGCGGCCCCGCCGAAGAACGTCTCCTAGCTCAGCTAAGCCAGGTTCATATTATTTACCCTCGTTAATCTTGGCATTTCTGTTACGCGCAAGGTGGATCTACTTTTTTATTGTATGTATTTGATCTAATAGCTATCCCTTCTCTTTTCTCCTTATCGTAATCACACTTAAGGTCGTAAAAGACGTTATATCTCATAGGTCCAGCAACTAATTCTAATTCGGTTAAAAAAAGTTCTAATTCTTGTTAATCTTTTCCTATTCTTGTTAAATTGATACAGCTACTTAGTTGTACTATATGATTTGGATGTTGTATGAAAATATGCAAGAACCTAGATGGATGGCTTTTATTTGCTGTTTGATTGTGTTCTTTATATCCATGTTATCCCCTTTTATGTTCAAATGAAAATTAATTTGATTGTGGTTGATCCTATCTGTGACCAGCATTTTGAAGCATCGGAAGTGGGGATGCTGGCGAGGTGCTTGTATGTTCCTCTTGTTTCTGTTCGTGTAGGAAAGGTTAAGAAGCGAGGGAACATTCTATGCCCAACTCCTACAAGGTAATCAACAAACTTGTATTTATCAAAGATTTAAGGCTTAAATCGGTACCTACCCATGTCTATCTCTGTTACTTGATTTAAGTGGTTCAGTATAGTCATCTTTTCCATGTATTCTTTTCCCTTTATTGTTATGCAACAAATTGATCGATTATGTTGTTCTAAGATTTCTTTGCCTAATGTGAAATATGCTCATATTTTGTTCTTCCTTTTCTTCCTTGTTCTTTATAGTGTATTCACCACTGGGATTCTTTCTGTGAACATCTGCCCTGGAAAGCTTTGTTGCTGTAATTTACATTTAGATGTCAACCAAAACAAAGTTAATAGATGCATGACTCACATGTAATAGATATTAAAAGCAAATATAATCTGATAATCTATCGCACTTTTGACAGTTCTCTATTTTCTTGCAGTGATTCTATATTTCAGTGCAGGTCAGTTCCTGTTTTCATTGTATTATGCTGTAAAACGTTAGACGCCTCCTTTAGATTTGTAATTTCTACTTTTCTAGAATGTAGTTTAATAGCAAAAAGTACCTCTTGTAAGCTTTTTCTTGATTTCTTAACCAAACAAGAGGTATTCGGTAAATATGCACGTCACATTTCAAAGATACACTGCAACTGATCTAGTGAAAATAAAAATCCTCACATTTTCAGGTTCTTTCAATATGGAGCACTAAATTTTGCAACAACTTGAGGTCTAATTCACTTGGATCACAGTTGATGTTTCTGCAGGATTGACACAGGTATATACATAATGATCAGACAAAATCCACCACTGGGAACATTCATATTCATGAAAAGAAGAATGGATGTGGAAAATGGAAACAAAAAAAATGGGGTCATGAGCGTCACCACAACTTGGTGGAAATGTACATTCGTGAGAAAGAAAAAGGGAAGAGAAAAAAGAAAAAAAAGTCAAAAATACTCATTAACACCACTACAACTTGGTGTTCTAAACCTTTTTTAAACTCAAGTTGGTGGATTCAGGTGTTTTTTTCCAGGCCAAGAAAGTTTGACATAAGGCCAGGCAATTTCATGACATCCTTAGAAAACACAAAGTTGATATATCGAGTACATTATTGTACCTGAGGAAGTGCATAATCATTATAGACTTGGATACAAAGTAGGAAGTAAGGATAATGAAAAGATTGTCCATATTTTTCCAAGCTGACATTACTTCTAATTAACATGCATGACTTCCATAATATTATGATAAATAGCATAACTGATGAATCCTGTAATATGACAGTCTTCAGGAGCCACACATCTAACACTAGTAGGGAATGCTATAATTTGAGTCCTCGTGAAGATCAATGTGCTTAGGTACTTAATAGTTTCCCCTTAATTATTTGCATGCTTTTGATATATCAGATGAGTATTCTCGTTTAGTACTTGTCTTCTTTCTTGTGGAGGCTTATAGGTTCTAGTTACTGATAGTATACTTTTCTACACATTGTCCACACATTCAATTGATCTTTTTTTGATGTACCTAACTGTACCAGATTATGTAATTTTAAACTGTTATAGCTGTGAATAAGTTTGAGATGTGTGAGTGCCAATATCTGCTTCACTTTTTGGTAACATTTATATATTGGATGATATATATGTTATTATGTTGTGGCAAGCTGCACTTTGGTGCTTTGTTTTATTAGGTCCAGTGAATAGCCCAGTTCATGGCATGTTAAAGATGATTTGTCCTATTCCTTTTTTTTTTATTTTCTTTCTAATAGTACTGTCGTTCTAACCTACACACTAGTATTCTGCTAAGGATGCAAGTTTTGATTTAAACTTTCTATCTTAAGTTTAAGTAATCAATTCATAGTGGCTGGAAAATATACCATAATTGTTGTTGTTTACAAATGATTACAGGATTCATATCTTAGCTTAATAGTGATGGCATTGTTCATCATTCCAAGTAAAAATGTCTTTTGATTTGTAGGTGAAGTGGGCGTGTGTGATGTTCTGTTAAGATCTCTGATTTATGAGCCAAGAAGGTAGTTTCTTACATGGACTTCTGGTATATTGAATCTGCATGATGATTATCCTATCCTAGTTGGATTTTAGCAACAGGATCATCATTATTAGTGAAAACATTTCCTAGGATCTTTATATGCTTAGCTTTTAGTAAATGTTTATATGATTTTTTAGCTATAACAGATTTCAAATTCATATTCTCACAGATTCATAGTATGCTAACGGATTTTTATCTTTGTTATGAATTAGTCACTGCAGTCCTACAAATTTATAGTATGCTAGTGAGTTTTTATTTATGTGATAAGTTATTCACTGCATAAAGGTTCCTTTGTGTGGTATGTTAGCTAGTTTAAATTGTTTTTAATGCCTTGTCTTAATGGGATAGTGCTTTTCACTTATCAATTTTTTTATATCTGGAAGTGCTTTATTTTGTATGTTCATTATGTGAAAAAAGAAGGTACTTGTATTTTGTGATTCTGGCTCTTCATAGTTTGCCCTTAGATGGAATCTTTTCTTTTAGGTTAATGGGAGCTACTTTGAGTAGAAGGCTAGGAGTCCTCCTTTGGTGTTTATTCTTGTTTCTACATCATTTCCAATATAACTCAGAGAAAGACTATGGAATTCTATTTCTTCTATATGTTGTTGAATCTGGTCATATAAGAGGGAAGTGAATCCACTTATCTTTTGTGGAAAATTTAAATTTTCCCTTGAAATATGATTAACTTCATCATTTCCTAATATTATGGTTGGGGAAAAAAGAAACTCTTACAAGTTTTCTTTGTGTCAATAACATGATATTTTGGTTTGATAGTCTAAAAATTAGAGTCTGTCTGTTTTTTTATTTTTTTATTTTTATTTACATTTTACTTGTTTCTTTTGCTAGGATCTATTGTTGAAAAAAAAATATAATTAAGGTTTTCACTTCCTTTTTGTGATCTTGTACTTGGCTAAAATGATTACCTATGCATCCCCCTGTAAGGTAATAATATCGCATTGTCACAATTTCACCTGTTATCTTGTTGCATTCCTTAAGTAACTTCCAAATTTGAAATTTCTGCTCAGCATGTTTATTTTGATTGCAACTTTTTTTATCTAAGCATCATCTAATGCCTATTGACTTTTACCTAGATAGATCCTTTTTGCTAGTTTCAAAATTTTAATTATTTGATTTTTGAAAAGTAGTTTTCTCATTCATTAGATATTTGGTTCATCTTTATATGAAGTTCATTAATTGGGACCTTCCCCAAACCATTCCTGGTAAATTTGTGGATGTTGCTTTTATTTCATTCAAAAAATGCTTGGTGGTGTTATATGATAATTCTTTAAAATGTACCACTATTTGATCTCTCTGTACTCGTAGCTGTTTTTTTCATGCATTTTGTCTAAAATGAAAATAATATTCTAATAGGAAGACCTTCGAGACCATTGGAATGGAGAGTACAACTAGATTTTGAAATTACCTCAGCTCCCTCTGTTTGCAGGAAATGGGACTGTTTGCGAAGCCTATACTTGACATCGTATGTCTTTGAACATTGGGTTGGGACTAGAAGCAAACTGATTTCACATTTCCCTTCATTTACAGCAATCAGCTGGCTCTTGATATCAAATTTGTTTAAGACCATTATTTGATATCATTGCTTTATAATTTGAATGTGAAGACTTCCTTGCAGCTTACACCAACACATCAATTAATATAAAACACCATTTTGTTATTAGGCCTTTTCATGGCTTGATAAAATAAATTTGGTGCAGATATAACTTTGATACATGATGGTTTCTACAGTATCCGCTGGATGCAGATCTGCCTACTTGTAACATATTAGCTTTCAAAATTATTTCTAGAGTATATGCATTGACTTGGGAATGGTTGTTACAGTTGTTAGCACTCTAACTACTATGGGTCTGTTCGACAACATGAATTATCTATTCCAATATGCTTTTCCTTTGAGGAAGGAAATGCTCTAAATCATCTTTGGATTTTGATTCTTGTTTATATTTTCATTCTGAATAAGGAATGTCTTTCTTGATCTCTCACTCATTTGCTAAGACAAGCGAAATACATACAATTTTCAAGTAAGCTAAAGTCTAAAATTTGCTCTCTGTTTTATCTTGCTTTAAATACTTACAATTGAAGTGGTTAGATTCTGGTTTATGGTCGAATTAACTATGAATTTTATTTTCTTTTACATGCATTATTTTTTCTATTCATGCTAAACATTTCTTGATAAATTGTTCAACCCTTATTGCCTTCTCTTTGTTATAGGGGACGGTTGAATCTCAATCTTTTGCCTTCATCTAATATGCACATTTCATTCACTGGGGATGATGGCTGTACAGAGAGACTTGCTGTTTTGAGTAATGAATTCGATAGCTCTGATGTGATTATCAAAGAAATATCAGCCGATACCTCTGGTCGTTCCTTTCTGCTAAAGTTCCCTGGACATCGGGCCTTGTACTATTGGTGTTCTGAGAAGTCAAAGCTCCATGGACTGGAGTTGCTTGCTAAGGTTTGTTTTTCGTTTCTTTTCTCAATTTTCATAGCATTCTGCAGTCACGAGGCTGAAATGTCTGTTGCTGTCACTTTGTGCTTTTCTGATTTGTCAGTTTAGAACTTTGCATTTATTTCATGATTGAACATTAAAGTTGCTTGTATCACTTCATGCATAGTTGCATTGTCCAACGCTTTTATCTAAACCCACCATTCAGGTGGGGCCATGGTGAATTATGCACTAGTGGTGGATTGAACCTGTGACATCCTTGAAAGCAGTGGTGTTTTTAACCAACTGGATTACAGGCAACACACTAAAGTACTTGTAGTTGTAGGTTCTTGGTTTCAGCGACCCTTGATATCAGTAGTAATTGATTTTTTTATGCAACAGATGAAAGATCTACTGAGAAGGAAGCCTTCTTTATCCTGTCTTACTGGAATCTCTGAATCACGCCTTGATTCATTTGCAACTCATCTTCGGGCATATCTTCTTGGGTGCTCGAATGCTGCAGAAGCTAATTCAGCTGCTTCATCACATGGTGTACATGGTGATTCTGCTACCGATCAAACTGAATGCCATTCTTCTTCATGTGCACTCTCCAAGTCATCACGTTTGCGTGCCGTAGAAGCACATATAGGAAAGGTGCATTCGTTCTGCCAGGGCAGTCTTAGTCCGAGATTAAACACTTTCAAGGATGAGATGCGAAGACCGTATTCCTCTATAAGAAGTGGGGCCAGGGAGAAAATCAAGCGGCATGGAGATACCCATCCGATCACATTGACGAGAAGCACCGAACTGGTTACTTCAGTTTCTGCTTCATGTACTGCTACCAGCAAATGTGAGGATGACAATTCAAGGGGCACTGGACCGAGTTCAACCCTATCTTGTTGCTTGCCTGATGTCTTACCTATCCCTCTCTCCTCATTCAGCCCCATGTCAATTCACCTTCCTCTATCACAGACCGGATCAGGTTCCTTGTTTTCTCCTTACTATTGCTGGTGTCCCCCTTGCCCATCTTCATTGCAGTATGAAGTAGCCCCGTCACATCTGTTACCCGTATCTCCTGAATCCATATCCCTGCCACCATTGTCCTCGCTGCTGTCTGCAACTGCGCCTGTTGTTACATCTGTGCCAGCGAGACTAACCATTGACGTCGCTGAGCTCCAAACTCTGACTCTCCCAAGTCTTGTCCCTGACCCACTGGTCCCTGCATCACTTTCTGTGTCGTCATTTACCTTGCCAAGTTCGCAACAACTTCCAATTTTTACGCCTTTCATATCAGACCCCATTGTGCACATTCCGCTCATTGATGTTTGTTCTTCTGGTCAGGGTTATCTTGTCAGTGCTGGACCCGCTATATCTACAGTCATTTCACCTTTGCTTCCAAACCTTGTCAATCCTCTGATTCCACAGACAGAATCTGTAGTGGAGAAAAATGCCAGAGAAACACTTGAGATGCTTCTGGCTTCAGCACCCATTGCATCAGGTCCACGGTTGATGAATGTTCTCCCTGCTGTTTTCAACAATTTAAGTGAGAATTTTACATGTGACAGTGTGAGTTAATGCAGCAACTTGTCCTCAATTTCTATCTGTTCTGCTTTTAGTTGGTGCTGACTTGTTAGTATGCTTTGCTTCAGAAGGTGAACAATCATTCTGCTATTGCTGCTACCAGCAGTCAGTTCGATGTAGCTACTATTTTGACCGACCTATCTTGCAAGGGTTTATGTTCCCTAGAAGAAGGTGCTGCTCAAGAAGTTGATGGTAGTATGAGAGGCAACATGGAGGAGCATAATGAGGGTGAGGACTATGATTTGGCAACAAAAAGTTCCACACTTTAGAAGAACAGAATTGCACAGGCTGCTTGTTAATCAGGCTTACCACTCGTTAATCAGGCTTACTGCTTGTTAATCAGGAATATGTGAGCTTGTAAATCTCTGACGGGTGAAGTGTAGAGCTTGCAGGCTATTAGATTTACCAGTTATTGTTTTGTCTAATCCACAAGGAATGACTTCCGTCTGCGACATGTAATTAATTTGTTGTACTGCTTCTTGCCCCTGGGGATCAATATGGGTCTTTGAAACTGCTTGTATGCTCGATGAATCGAGGCTTATCGTAAATGTGGCGACGGTATCAATCATGGAATCTGTCTGTTGGGCATCATGCAGGTACCAGCCCGAAAAGAGATTCATATTGGTTACAAATTGTGATCTTATGCTAACTATCATGCTGGGAAGGCAGAATTGAGCTTGAGATGACCTACAGGTACGCCTCTTGAATATGTTTGAAACCAATTATTTTATTGGCCGTCCAAACAGGTATTCGTTTGTCTGCGCATTTGGGCATCCTGGTGATCGAGCGGGCGGTTCAGTGTCTAGAAAGGTTAGATGCTACATCAGAAATAAATTTCTTCTTTGGCTTGCCGAAATCTTTAATGTTTGGATCCTGGATTTGTTTTTCGGAGCTCGCAACATGAACTTGCCAATATTCCTGGTCTTTGGCTTTATAACCAATTGACTTGTCTGATGCTCTAATTTCTTGAAGGAATTTATTTCTTTAATTCTTCTTAAGGACTTTAATGAGAGTTAATTTGCATTCATTAAGACGTTGGAGGGCTCACAAAAGAATGTGTCTACCAATGAGCATCAAAATTGCAAGTGTTAGTGAGACCATAAGGCACTCCCTCTTAACTTTAGATAGGAACTCTCTCCCTAACTATTGTTGCAGTGAGACCACAAGGCATAGCTTATGGGGCCAGTCTTGGGAGTCAGGCACGACTAGGGAACAATTTGAAGACATACCGATTATTATCCTCTACAGTGGGTTTCAATCTTGTCCGTCTTCGTTACGGAAACCAAAACCATGCGCGCTTCCATGCGTCTTGTAGTCGTCGTCTCCTTGCGATGCTGCTCGGGGTTTCAGAAGGTGCTCCGGGACGGCAGCGCGGGGTCCGAAGACGGCCGCTCGCAGTCTCCCTCCGTTCCTCCACGACCTGAAATGAAACCCCACCACGTCGCCCGCCTCTCGCGAGTGGGCTCCACGCCTGCGCTCCAATGAGAGGACGACCCTCCGTGTTCGCTGCCGATGCTGGCGCACCAAACAGTTGTGTAACCACGGAATAAGCTGTGGTTTATGTTGATATTTGCAAATACATTATTTGTACTCGTACTGTAATATATATATATATATGTGTTCAATGGTTAATGTTGCCTAATTGATTGAGTATTTAATAGGAGATATGTTAAAGAGGAAATGGAAACATGCATAACTAACAAGCGCTCTCGTCTCTCGTTCCTTCACATTCTTGTTTACCATTGAGCACGAGCATGTTGTGTTCGATGAAATGATTGACTGCCTGATTAGCTAAGCAGCGAGGAGGAGGAGGCACCGCCGCGAGATTGCCGCATGGCTCTCGAGATAGGGTCCTTGCCGCCGCCGCCATTTCGGCTTCCGCCCTTCACCTGCGACCTCCACCCCGACGAGACCGTCACGGGCTTCTGCGCTTCGTGCCTGCGGGAGCGCCTTGCCGGCCTGGACGCCGCCCCCGGCCGCCGCTCCACCTCCTCCGTCTCCGCCCTGAAGTCCGACTTCCCCAGGGTCTCCGCCTCCAGCCATCCCTCCTTCCTCCGCCCCGAGCTCCGCCGCTGCAAATCCTTCTCCTTCGCGCGCCGCCCCGTCGCCTCTGCCTACGGCTTCGAGTCCCAGCGCAGTTCCTGCGACGTCCGCGGCCGGTACACGCTCTGGTCCCTCTTCCGTCGAGACGACTTGGGTAGCCGCTGTCAGCCTTTCGCTCCCTCCGCCTCCACTGCCGCGGCGCCTGCGACGATCGAGGGCGGGGGAATCGAATTCGAGTGCCGGAGCCTCCGGTTCGTCCCTTCTTCCTCCGCCACGGTGCCTTCCCTCGGAACCGGAGCTGAGGAGGACGACGGGGATGAGATTAGGGCGGCGGATCCGGTGCTTCGAGTGGGAGTGTCGTCGGAGGTGGATGGGGCAGATGCGGTGGAGGAGACGGAGATGAAGCCGATGAAGGACCACATCGATGAGGACGTCCAGGCGAAGGAGCTGCCTTCCAAAGACCTCAAGGAGATCGCCGGCAGCTTCTGGCTCGCGGCCTCCGTCTTCAGCAAGAAGCTTCGGAAGTGGCGGCGAAAGCACAAGGACAAGAAGCGAGGCGAAGCTGCTGCGGCCGTGATGCCCGCTGAGAAGCCGCCCGAATTCTCGCGACGGCTACGCGACAGTCAGTCGGAGGTGGCAGTGGATGCGTTCGGTCGGAGATCCTGCGACACGGACCCGAGGTTCTCCCTCGACGCCGGCCGGATGTCCTTCGACGACCCGAGGTTCTCGTTGGACGAGCCGAGAGCCTCATGGGATGGCTACTCGGTCGGAGGCCGAGCGGCGTTCTCCCGGCTCCCCGCGATGCTGTCCATCGTCGAGGATGCCCCTGCTGCTGCCGTCCTCCGATCCGATGGCCTCATCCCCGTCGAGGAGGATGCTGTCACCCCAGGCGGGTCTGCACAAACTCGGGACTACTACTTGGACTCTTCGTCCACTCGTCGCTGGCGAAGCCTTGACCGGTCCAACTCCAACATTATCCGCGAGCATCATCAGCTCAATGAACTGAAGCCGGTCTCATCTGCTAAAGTCTCCCCTGCTGGTGGCACGTTCTTCCCCTTCCACCATGCCAATTTACTCGACAGGGATTTGAGAGATCCGAGTTCAAAATCTGCAAGTAACGAGTATTTGGGGAGCTCAGATGCATCTTTCAGAGACCTCCGCGAGGGGGCTGGGACAAAGAAGCCTGGGAAATGGAGCAAAGCATGGAACATTTGGGGGTTCATCCAGCGAAGAAGCAGCAGCAGAGCGGGCGCCAATGTGGTTGAGAGATCCTTGTCTGAGTCCTGGCCAGGATCACGGTCTCATCAGGGTTACAATGGGAGGATTTTGTGGAGAAACAGCACTGTCAGCTCAAGGAGTTCTTTCAGTGTTCCTGGTGGCTATGGCGGTGTCAGGCATAGCAGCCTAGAGATCAATGGTCAGAGTAAGAGGAGGAAGGATTATGTTGTGGAGAGGAATCGAAGTGCTAGGTATTCTCCAAGCCATGGTGATAATGGGATGCTGAGGTTTTACTTGACACCAATGCGGAACAGCTGGAGGAATGGAAGCTCAAGGAAAGGAAGGCATGTCAATTCCTGATATTTCATGAGGAACATGCTAGGCTTGTATTAAGCCAGTGACCTGCTTCTACAAGGTACTTGTTCTTCCTCCACCGATTCATTCTTGACCTTTTTCTTTTAATTAGTGCATACGATACTTATCCTTGAGTGCCAGAATTTTCTCTTCCATAAAATCTGCAGACACCGTCTGCAGATTGCAGAGCATAAGCAACAACTGAATTGTACAAAAAATGTTTATATATATTCTACCGAATCCATTTTAGTATTTGTTAAAGTAAAATTTCGACTAGCAAGCATCTGCTTCTTGACAAATCTAGTTTGTCTTCTTACCGATACGAATAAACTTCACAAAGGAACTAGTGATGTATACGAAAATATTTTCCATGTTAAGTTTTCATGGAGTTGGTTGTGATACTTTGTAGTCATGGTGCTATAGGTTACAAACTAGGCAGACTTGCTAACATTGCATGATAGCTATCGTACTTGTTACAGCAGCTGTTACAATAATTTTGGAGGGTCCATTGTCATATATATATGTATATTAGAAGTAACAGTTGCTATCAAGTTTCATCCACTATATGTCAAATAGAAAAGATACTATTGAATTTTGAATCATTAAGACATGTGACTTGATTGAAATCAATAAATGTAGTCTCTAGCAGTCATTATTTTCTGCTATTCCTACTATCATCTTTATTGCTGTTTGCTGTGTAATAGCAGCAACAAGCCGAAGATTCCCACTTTTTGGAATCAACCATACGGACCATTTCTGGCCACTGAGCTCCACTGAGGTCGATATAGCTTGCCAAACTAAAAGCTAAAACTCTCTTTATCTTTCTCTAATAAAGTCAGAATTTCCTTTTCCTTTAATGTTGCAAGTGGTTATTCTGATGAATGCATAGTCTACCTGAAATGAAGTCATCGAAGTGGGTTTGAAAACTAATGGTTGTCTGTAATAACCATGTAATATAGTATCTTGTCTTTTGATAGTCTGTTGTCCTCTTGCCATCAAGTCCTTCAGACCTAAAAACCTAACTGGAAAATTGCCTTGCGCCATCAGTTTCTATTTCCTGTATATATTTGTTATTTACCTGCATGCTCATCCGAAGAGTTCTATGTAAGCTGTATGTGCAACCCGGTTATATTCCACTACAATTGTTGGCTTTGAGACCTCAGTAAACCTGAGTGAACCTGAGTGCATTGTTTTGGTTACAATTGAATATAAGTTGAGATCTCTTGATCGTTCATGACTTACTGGGGTTCCTCTGGAGCACTAAATTTTGTTCTGTTATGGGCACTTTGGTGAAAAAAGATGATGGGAAAATGAGAAATAAAAGGATAAACAGAAGGAATTGGTGGCAGCATAGAGATTTACCTTGTGATAAAGGCCAAAAGGATAACATCCTCAATAAAAATGTTTAAATAGCTTTTCTTTTCATTTATGCCATCACTCATCTGATTGCAGTTGAAAAAATAAATGAATCGTTTTATTTTCAAGCTGAAGAAGGAAGGTACAATTTTTGTCTTGCACTTGATTAGAGATGATTTCACATGTTTCCTCGAAAGTGCTCTTGATTGTTATACACCCAATTTCTTATCCAGCTGTTCATTTCAATTTGAAATTTGGAAGTGTAGATGCTAATCTTTACCGATACAAATTAAGTTTTTTATTTATGCTTTTCAGGGGAGAACATGCGCCTTGATAGTCCGAGTATGCTTTTAGGCCTTTCAGGTTGTATTGGTGTACCATGACTGAACACATAAAGATCATGCAACCCAACATATATTATGGTTGGTCACAGCTTCTGTTCGGTTATTTGTGTATCGTCATCATTAGCAACTGTGTTCCGGTCATGATTATTCATCCAAATGTTGGACAGAGCTGCAAAAACAAGATCTCAGTCATTTGAATGCATGTGAGTGCTGACTAATAAAATGGATTGCATTTGAAGTCTCTTGAGGTCTCAAAGAACGGAGCATCAGACCTGATGTGTCGGCTTTTGTGGTACAGGATTTTTCTTTACTGTTACTTATCAAAATGAATAACCTTCTGTTATCAGTCTCAAAACTCTTCCTTATTTTTCAGCTTAGAGATGAGACTTCGAACTGTAACTTTATTATCGCAGACGGTACTGAGATGCATTCACTAATCATGGACATATCTTTGTTCACCGCAGATGATGTTATCTAGAAGAGTATCTGTTGGCATCGGCAGGAACAACTTGGATTTACATTGTTGCTCCATTCAGCCAACTTTGGCAGCTTGGTGACTATGACCGGACATGAAGCTATTCTTGAGCAAGATTAAATGGCAGCCTTGGTGACTAAGATCGACATGATGCTATTTTTGAACACGGTCAAAGATGATGGTGAATGATGAAGTGTGGTATCGAAAATGCAGTGTTTGGAGGGAATTTTTTCTTGTTTTTAGCAAGATCTGATTTTTGAGTTATTGATCTTGGAATGCAATCAAGAGAATCAGACTTGATTACTTGGGAGTTAAAAGACGCAATTTACTTATGATGCTGCATCTCTTTGGTGTCCAAATCTGTTTCGCTGTATGAAAGGGTGCACTACAAAATGGAAGGTGGTAGATTTTCTTGTGGATTATCAAGCATAGTAGTTGTATTGGCTACATCATGTAATCTTTGTTGTGTTGAAATATATAAACATCGTCCGATACACAAGATTTTCATCAATATGAAATCTTGAGAGGATTAATGTATGTAATTTTATCATTGTAAGTGGAAAAAAAATTTCTTCAATGAGCAATTTTATTTTAAAGCTAAAGTCTGCTTTGGGTTAAATCACAACACTAAAAAAAAAGCTTATTCTTGTCATAGTTGTTCAAGAACAAGTTTGTGGATGAAAGATATTGAACTCTTTGGATGATACTTGTTAGTGTATCTTTACGTCGTGGTCACTTAGGTATGAGCCCGGATGCGTTTGGTCGTCTCGGTAGGTGTTCGGGCAAGAAATCGACATCGGGTCAGGTGAAGTAGTTCGTCGGCCTGCTCGGGGATGATGCATCCTTCTGCTGATTGACCCGTCACACGTCTTCCGATTCCTGCACACAAAAACCCTGACCTGACCCCTCCGAAGCTTAAGTTAGTGTTGCGAGAGGGAGATGAGCGTTCGAGTGGAAGTCCCCCAAAATGGCATCGACTTGGGGCTTTTATACAAAATGAGATCCTAATCCATAATGTGCTATGGGAGTACAGTCCTAAGTGTTCGAGGTGACGCTGTGGAGGCATCGTCTTAAGCTTTCTAGGATGATGCTGTGCCGCCCTGGTCGGCGCCTGTTATGGTACGATTGAGGGTTGTCGAGTTTTGCTGATGTGGCCTGCCACCTCGTCCTTCGTGTCGACATGGCGATGGGGCACCACCCATCGAAGGGTGGCGTCGGTACGTGTTGGGAAATCCTTCTGGGGAGCAACATCTCATGCATAGCGAAAGAACAAAAAACAAAACACCACAGATTTCTTGTAGAAAGTTTCTGTCATCATGTGAAGATTAGTGCGTCAAAACAAATCCGTGAAAACTGCATATGTTAAAGAAAATACCTAGGGAGATCGTATATCCCTGAATCCCTACAGATTTGTAGGAGAGGATGAAGAAGGTCAAGCGTCCTCTCTAGCGGTATCCACATGGCAGGGACTACGACGATGCACTTCTCCAGGGAGAAGAGAACAGGAGGTTGTTGAATCTCGGATTTTGATGATGAAACTAATTAATTGTGTTTAATGATCTAACTACGTGTTGAGTTACGCAGGTCTACTATCCATCAGGATTAGACAGTTGACGCTGGAGGAATTGACGTTGTGCCGGAAGTGATCACGTCAGGATATTGGATGTCGTGCCGGAGGTTCGGTCGATAATTGGCAGAAGGCTTCGGACGTCAGGCATCGGGCCAAGAAGAGCGGAGTTGCGCCATGGATATCGGGGTTGCGGAGGTCAACCGCCAATTGGGCAACAAGTTGCAAGAGAGGACGATGTGACGAAGAATCGGACGAAGCGCCCACCAATGACATGCCGGGCAACTGAATGTCAATTCGTGTTGTAATAATTATCTAGATCGAAGTAGAGCGTTTGTTTATGTGTGTGCAGGATTAACTACGATGATGATAAAGACATAAAGCGAAACAAAGTGCTAGAAGTCAAGTGGGATGGATCGTTGGGATTCGAGAGTTCGACGGGAGTCCGAAGATTCGTTGGGAGGGTTGCTAGAACCGGCTGAGAACGAGTAGGGACCTTGCCGAAGGGTTTTCGGAAGTTCGCCGGAAGGTTTATCTGAAGTTCATGGAGCTTGCCAAGAAAGATCGGAGCTTGCCAATGAAGCTCGTTAGAACTCGCCAAGATCATCGCGAAGTCCAGGAGCTTGCAGGGAGTCTGCAGAATGGTGGGCCAATTCAGACTTCATTTGGACCTGTTTCGGTCGAGTTTTCGGCTGAAACCACTGTGCTGAAAATGACCTGGGCGGTAGCACCGCCTAGAGGCCGAGTGCTGGGCGGTGGTACCGCCCAGCCTGGGGTGATAGTACCGCTGCCTTGGGTGGTGGCACTGCCCAGTATTGCCAGCACCGGAAAATTCAAAATGGTTCAAATTTTGGCTCCAAGTTTGGGCTCCAAATTTGAATCATTTTGAGGCTTATAAATACCCAACTCATTCAGAGTTTAAAGGGGGTCTAGAACTAAAAAAAGGAAGGGAAAAACTCTCTTGAAAGTATGTCAAATCTTTCCTCGAAGTCTTAAGAGTGTTCTAGTCCAAGAGAGGGATAAGAGTGCTTGTAAGGGTTATCTCCTAAGCCCGTCAAAAAGAGATGTGCTGTGAGGGAGTTCATCCTCGCCCATTGGAAGGAGGATACTTAGTGGAAAGCCGGTGGCCTCAAGCGAAGAGGAATCGGGAGTGGATGTAGGTCGGATGACCGAACCACTATAAATCGGTTTGCATTTACTTTCTTGCAACTTACTATACTGCAAACCATCATTACTTTGCTGCCTTACTTACTTTACTTCCTCCTCACTTTCTTACGTATGCTTTAAAGTTAAAACGCAATCAAAATGGTTTCAAACGAAACGTTGATTTCTATTGTACAAAGTTTCCGAAGTTGATTTAAATCGCTAAAAGTTTATCGTTCTTTATCGCTGCACTAATTCACACCCCACCCTCTTAGTGCCGCTCGATCCCTAACAAAGGTGGCTACTAAGAGAACTCTCAACTAATAGAGCTTTGGTTCCCTCCTATTTATAAAGGCCCCTTGTAAACCCTAATGGATCATGCCCTATTGGGTATTGGAGTTCCATCCAATTATCCAAGCCTCTTGGATTAGTAGGTCTCTACCCAATAATCTCTTATTAGCAATTATTAGATCTCATCTTAGGATCCAATAATTCAGGGGCTTAATGGATATCCAATATGTTAGGGGCTTCGGCAGATATCTCATATCCAAACTTCTACTCGTCGTAACACCTACCATATGTGTGTGACCCTCTAGGCCCAATATCGAGCTGGCCGTGAGTCATACTTGTCAGAACTCCTTCTGACTTAGTAAATTATTATCTCTATAATAATTCACCCAACTCATCGACTGCGGACGTACTAGGCCACTACGTCGCAGCCGCCAGACGATACAGGAGAATCCAATCCTTTGGATCTATCTGTCCTCAGTTACCATGTATCTATAGTTCCTCATCCATCTAATATTCTAGAGATCCTATACCAGGCACGGTGCTATCAGGCCCATACAGTCTCTCCTCGAGTCTTGCTCTTGTCGGATTCTCCCGGAGAACTCTCTCTCAATCCGAATAACCTTGGCCAAGGATTTCTTCGAGCAAGAATACATAGGATATTCCTCTTATGATATCGAGAGCGGATGATCCTCTATTGACACTCAATAGCCCTCGTAAGGTTGGTTACCACTCCCAATAACCGACTATACTAGATCTGAAACTTTCCAAACCTATAAGTCCGATATCAAAGAGTGGAGTACTCATACAGGACATCCTTGGTGTCTCAAGTCTAAGGACCAGATACACTACTGGGACTGCGGAATCGCTGTCTGACATGAGGTATCAATAACCATTCAGCATTCCATAGGTGGATCAATCAGTGAACTCATTCCCCAATGAGCACATGCACTGTACCTTTAGTGTCCCCACACGAGTAGCTATGAGACCAACCACCTTCGTCATATGGACGAGTATACGGTACATCAATCTATCCGGTTATCTCGATGTCTTTCTCAAGTAACCTATGATCAGGATAATTTAGGGTTTGTGCTTAAAGGTGAATCGGTCTCATTATCATGATCTCATTAGGATCCGATTTCCATTGCACAGATCCAAAAACATCACAATATATGTAACTCGCAAGATAAAGTGATAAAACGCTTAATAATACGCAAATAAAAAAAGTCACAAGTATCATCACTTATATGATTGACTTGCAGGACACATATGACTAGCATTACGTGCCCCATCAACATCAATACTGAACTTGAATGATTGACTTACAGGATACATGTGACTAGCATTACGTGCCCCATCAACATCAATACTGAACTTGAATGATTGACTTGCAGGATACATGACTAGCATTACGTGCCCCATCAATATTAATACTAAACTTGAATAATTGACTTGCAGGATACATGTGACTAGCATTACGTGCCCCATCAACATCAATACTGAACTTGAATGATGAATGAATATATCTTGATGGATAGTCATAAACCTATGTATAGATTAGACGAAGGACTCTAATTCAATGTATCATACCTAATTCATCATGGAAGTAATTAAAAGTGTTTTGAGGTAACCTCCTTCGTTATGATTAATAAAAAAAAATATTTTATTCGTCTTCAACGTTCAAGTAACTTGTAGCTGATAGACAAGATTGCAGAGTTAGCACGTAATGCTTCTGGTCATTACTTACTTCAAAAGAACAAAAAGAAACAACGAAATCAGTGAGGGAACCACCACATACTGATTAGAAAGCAATGACAAATCTCGTGCCAACTTCAATGCTCTTAGACGGGAACCATTTGGAAGTTGCATCACAATCGAAGCAAATATAAAAAAGAGAGGAACAAATGATCGTAAAGGAGGAAGCTGCTATCGACCACGGTCCCCCGACAAAATCAACTGATTTCGTGCGTAAATGGATAAGACGCTAAGCATCTCACAAAAGTACAGAACAAGAAGCAATGGAATCCAAGTCGGCTTTTAACCGACGGCACAAAGCAGCCTCAACGAACCTTGTCATCGCGAACATCACTGCTGGATTCGCCACCTTCGGCACCATGCGGGCAGGGATCCACAAAGCTGCCGTTGTAGTTAGGTGGATCAAATTCGAGGCCAAGAGTGGCGGACTCTACAGTGTTACGCCCACCACCTTCGATTACGTCTGGTCTATTTTGAATATTGGTGTAATCCATCAAGCTAGCTTGAACTGCAGCATTCAGATCCTCCTCTTCCTGCTCAGCCATTGCATCGATTTTGCTTGAATATGCTTCTTGGGTTGAGAACTTCATTTGATTGCATGATTTTGCTATCTGCTGTGCGTCTTCTGGAGTCAGCCATTGCCCAAAACCGGTCGAGAAGTCATGGGGTATAGGACAGTCGGTGGGGAAGCTACCCCTGACCGAGAAGATGCTCCACCCAGAGTCCTTGAGGGTATCTATGTAAGCTGATAAGTAGAACTGGGAAAGATGCTCCGGGGCAGGGAGAAGACTATTGAAGTTGTACCACTCCCCATTGACTTTTCTAATGCAAAACCAATGGTCATGCAAGTGACATATGAAGGCATTCTCGACCTCGGGCTCAAATTTAGATTGCTCGGCTGCTGGAGAATCGAGAGGTACAACTTGTAGATCCCATATCTCCAAAGCCTTCTGCAAAACCTGTGCAGGGGAAAGATCTAGGTCAACAATTTGCAAGACAACAATAAAGGAAAAAAAAAAAAATTAGAATCCAGCAAAAGCATTGATGCCTTCTGAAAAATATAAGAGGCGCCATCAAAAATCATCAATACCAAGAAACAGAGTAATGGTTTATTAGAGAAAACTACAATAATAAATTTTGCCTCGTTGCGCCATCTCAACTTTGCCTACATTCAAACTACAATAGAAAGGAGCCACAGCAAGGAAGAAATTCCAGCGAGAGGCCGAAGATATTTGGTGTATCATCCAAAAGAACACACATCTCTAAACAACTATTTATACACACACGGTTGATCATCTTAGCAAGCAAAACCTACTTGTAGACTCCATTTATGGGTCAATCTGCTTGCCCTCTCCCCACCGCCATCTTGTATATAATCAAGTTTTTTTTTTTTTTTTTCTTTGCACAATAATAAATCAAGTTAAATTTCTCCTAGTCATCATGTAAAACAGAAAGTTTACGTATATTTCTAGTTGAATTCTGATTGACTGATCCTATGCCCTTGTGCTGAAACTTTTTTACTAGTATCACCACAAAACAATCTGTATAATTTGCAACACATCCAACACTGATACAATGGATCACTTCCAGATCACATGCTAGCCAATCTATTATTACATCTAGGTAGTGAAAAACATCATGTCTCTTTTGGTTTATGGTCGATAATGAAGTCAGTTAAGATTCATGCTCACGAGATCCAACAAAATTTTTTACTGGCTGCCAGTTGCCTAATGTAACTCTCCTGACTCTAGGTTTAAAAATGACAGTGAATCTTAAAGATATAGTAATAATCACACTTAACTTTTAAAGATCAATCTTAAAAGGAGCATACTCATTACTCGCATAAAACTTCAATACCTCAGACCACTCCAGGAAAAGATGAGGTGTGGGATCCCCTTGAAATCAACTTATAGTCTTTGTAGATCAAAAAGATCACGAATGAATATTAATTACAACTAGAAATTATATGCCAATAGAGCAATTTGATCATGCAATAATAAAACCTTCTTTACATTAATTGGAATGCAAAATAAATGATTCAGTTACATTTAAGCCTCTTGCATGTGCAGTATTATGTCAAGCAATATTATAGCCGGTGCATCTAGCCCCACTTGTACAAAATCCAAAAGAACTTTTCAAGCATCGTTATCATCTTATTGGAGCCAACTTTAGGCACACAAAAGTTCTAGAGTTTAAGCAATTTCAGAATTCCAAAACAAGAGAAGATAGTCCTATCTGCTGATAGGGACTGGACTTGATAACTGCAGGTGTATCTGAAGCCCTTATGTGTGAATGCTAATATTCCTCCACTTAGCATATGATTCTAAATAGCCAAGTTGATTAACTATTACTCTATAGAAATTTAATTCCAAAAGCAGTTCCAGATGAAGACTAATCCAGATGGTGTCTTCAGGTATATACAAAAGATGATGCAAAAATATTTCAATGCTAAGAGTCCAAACTCAAGTGTCCATAATTAGTTAACTTTCTATATCTTAAAACTCAATGCTTACTTCACTTTTGCCTTCTGCCCTTGTTCATAATATGCCACCAAAGATAAAGTGGAACTAGGAATTGTTCCAGGTTGTCCGGCATCTCATACTCAAAAACCTCTTTTTTATTGTGGTAAAAGCAAATCTAACGAGGCATGTAGAAGCTATCTTCTCTCCTTTATTTAGGACTGCAAGTGGATTGGATCTTATCTTATTTACTTTAAGTATAAATGGACTGCACTTCTGATCAACAATCTAACCACTGATCACTGATTTAGTCCAGCTTTCTAGATTATAATTGGACCGGACATGCATCTGAGCCAATTTGATATAATATAAAGATTAGATCTTGAACACAAATATGTGTAATTAAAGGGACAATCGATGCAAATGATACATCAACCCTTTTTTCCCTCTTCTCTCGGGACAACCCTTCCCCACTCTCCTTTCCCTAGCTGTTTAACCGTTTTCTAGCCTCTCTAGTAATCAGATTATTGGATGAGTAAGAATATGTCTGTAAAAAACTTGCAGGCATCTTAAATGATTCACATCAAACTCTCAACAGCCTACATGAAAATTTAAAAAATCACTTCGTCAAAGAAAACCCATGAAGCAATTCAGAAATCCATCTCTTTTCTTGCTGATCATATATATTTTTTATATATCTTCTTCCACCAAAATGCAATTAAAATCAATACTCTTGTCCCTCTCTTTATGAAGAGAATAATTTAATAATTATCGAAATGTTCCTGGTTGTCTATCACCTTTAAATTGAAATCTTGCTCCATGAAGTCTTAGTTCCCACCAACTTATATAAACACTACAATAGCTGTCCAACTAAACAAGATAAGGGAACAACAAAGAGTACAAATGGGAGACAAGAAAGAGAAATAAAACAGCGAACCGAGTGGAAGGAGGCTGATGCTTTAAAACATTGAGGGAGGAGATGTGAAAAATTAGCCATCGTATAAATAAGATAAGAAAGAGGACAAATCAATGAAAGGAAATGCAAAGGGCATAAAAGAAATTTTCCTCTTCGTTTATTTTTCCCTTTTTTTTTTTTTAGGATATGAATGTTCAACCAAATTAGTCTGTTTTTAAATAATTAAGTCCCGGGCCGATCATTTTGATTCGCTTCGTGTACCAATAAGTCTAGAAGTCTACAGAAAAACATGGCTAGATGTCACATGAACACCATTAACAACAACAATCAGACACAGTTCCCATTAGAAATATTTACAGTGATCCTTGCCTGCCATTGAGGATTTCTGGTTGCAAATTCACCAATCAAATTGAATAGTCATTGAATCCATTTGTATTATTTCTAACAAACTCATGTTATAATTCCTCTACTTCTTCAAGCATCAGCCATCTAAATAAGTGAACTCACCTAACCGAAACACTAGCATAATTTTATTGGACATCCAAATCGACTTGAAAGACTTTCCTACATTTGTTCAAGATTGAAGTGGACCTAAGTGTTAAAGAATGACAAATATGTCCTTTTGCTCTCTATACAACATTCTATACCTATCTGTGTTATTAAAGTGTTGGATAAATAGGATCTAAGTGACCAATTTACAATTCATGGAACATAACCAACCTAATAACCATAGAAAATATCTTGGTTTAATCTAAGGATTACAGAACAATCACATAACAGTCTAGAATGTCCCTCTCTAAATTAAACTGCCTTGCATTAACTTATCTAAGTGATATCTACTGTTATCTTTACCTTACATTGAATAAAAAATCCAGTACAATGAAAAATTTTACTTCTCAGAACTTCTTAATTTTTCCATTCAACTAACTTTGTTTTAGCTCTTGCTAATGCTACAAATTGATCTAAAGCCTTTTTTTTCTCAAGTAAATTTTGATAATTATAATTTATAATTCATTCAAATTCAAATATCATCAATTTAAACAATATCATTGGCAAATAGTATATATCACAAAAGTTCATTTTAGATGTGCCTAGTAAAGACGGACTCTTGGATTCACCTAGTCCAATTCCAAAAACCCTGATTTTTCCTAATGAATTATCAAGATTGGCCATGTCTCTACCAATCACTTGCCAACCCAACCAATCACAGTCATTGGCTATTTCTAATTTTTTTCCAACAAATCTTGTCATATCTCCAACCAACAACATTAATTCCAACAAATATTTGCACGTTGTCCAACTAATCACAGATATCCCTTATGACCAACCATAAGATTACCTCTTGTTCAAGAAAAAGAAAAGCCTCCCTTGGAATTAAATTAAGAAGAACTTTAAAGTGCTGAAAAATATTGCAAACAGATTTGATACATAGAATAATATTTTTCTCATATATTCCAGGGGTTTTGGCTGTTCAATGAGTGTAGGAGTCAATATTCCCATTCTGTGATTCCAAAACCCGCATCACAAAAGGCAAACATGTGAATTCTTAAGTGCCATGTGACACTTGGAAGTGCACATGCCAGTTACAGGCCCAATCGCACTGAGAAATTCTCTGCTCCAGCCTCCATGCATGGATTAGAATTTGCAACCATGAACTGAAAATTAGTGAGAAGCCGATCCAATAGCTTGAACAAATTTGAGAGAAAGTGAAACAACTATTTTTTTTTTAAGTCTATGGACTTAGAATCTACAAATTAATACCAAGATAGTAAATACTAATGAAAAAAGGTAGATTAATGTATCAACTGAAAATTAAACAACTAAAGGGGTTCAGGGATTGAGACGAAAGAGAAGGGTGAGATTGAAGAAGTCATGGCCATAGGCAATTTCTTTCCAACTGTTAAATCAGACTGCTAATTCCAGAATCAAGACATCTGCACACTATCTTTAGATGAATATATCAAGGTAATTGAGTCCATTAAAATTTTGCATATTTGGATTATTTTGTCATTAATTTTATGAATCTATTTAAGTTCTGTTCAAAGCTTTTAGTTAGATTTGAGCTGGTAGGCTTGTATCTCATTACTATTTTAGTTGAGCCCAAACATATTCTCGTTGGGGTATCGATTGGATTGAATATTAATCCTCTAGTTGAGAATTACTATTTATGGATATTGTAGCTACAGAACCATGCGGATACAGTAGGCTACTCATAGGCATTTTTTTCTTAACAAAGAGGATGATGGGTACGCTAAACATCTTAATCGGATTCTACTTCCTAGCTGCTGACAATATATCAAAACAGTGCAACTGGAGTGATCTATGAAACATAGCTGAAGTTTTAACTTTCAGCCAAATTTGTTAAAGGTTTTAACAGTATCTCAACTAGTAAACTGCAGATGGCTACTATCAATAAAACAAGTTCAGATTTAATATTCAGATATAAATAAAGGAAAGAAAATGCTAGGTTCAGATTTAATATTCAGATAGGAATAAACAAAAAATTATGCTGACTTTTCTTTTATTCGTTTCTGTTTTAGAGTCCTATAAACATGTATCTTATAGTACTTAAAAGCAAGAGGAATGTCTAGTGATGCCGTAGCCGACTGAATATTATATTTTATCGAAATGCCTAGTGATGGCATAGACTAAAACAATCATAGACATTTTTTTCTTAACAAAGAGGACGATGAGTAACCTACTACGTCTTAATAAGATCCTACTTCCTAGTAGCTAACAATGTCTCAAAATGGTGAAAAACTGGAGTGATATATGGAGAATAGCTGGATGTTAGAAACTTCAGCAAAAATTGTTAAAGGTTTTAACAGTATCTCAACTAATAAACTGCAGTAATCTGATAAGATGGCCACCATCGATAAACAAGTTCGGATTTCATAATCAGATAGGAATAAAGGAAAAAATGTGCCGAATTTTCTTTTATTAAAAATCCTATAAACATGTTTATTACAGTAAAAAGTAAGAGACATGTCTAGTGATGGCGTAGACTACCAAATATTATATTTTATGGAAGTGATTCAGCTATTTGTTGCTGAGAGGACTTGATCATCTTTCTTCTTCCTCTTTTGGGTGTTTCATCCTTCTAATACTCGTCACAACTTCCACCTCCTCCACCCTTCATTCCCTCTGATCGATCGCTCTATTTACCTCTCCTCAGGTTTCATCAGATTGGCATCAATAACTTTTTATCGTGATAGTTTCAGCTCATATAATCCAAAAACAACTATTTGACATAAACACAGATGATAAATGGTTCTTGGACACGTTTGGCATGCCAAAACAAACACAACATTAACCAAGAAAACTCAATCAGCTAAAACAAGGGCCGGTCATTTAAAGAACACCTTAAAGGCACAAGAATTCAGTTTCGATTGGCCTCTGCAGGTAGGCACGGTTAAAGAAGTGCTTTATCAGTTACATGTTACTCGAGAGACCCTTCGATTCTGAAGTACAAATCGATCAACAAATATTCCACATAGTCTTGTGTTAGCTGTGAAACGAATAGGGAAGCCAAACGCTTTTAAGGTCTCCGTAAACTTATATATATTTGATCAACCAGTACGTTTCATTTTCTTTTCGAGATCAAACCTCGTTTAACATGACCTAGATTTTCTTTGGAGCGGCAATAAAAGTGAAGTATGATCAGAGAGGGTTAGGAGACCCAACCTGGATGCTGAAATCGCCATTCATGGACACATTGTGCGAGACCTCCGAGTAGAAGTCGCCAGACGAGGCACCGCCACGGCCTGCGCCCTCGAGCATCATCTGGCGCTCCGTCTGGTCGAGGTCGGAAGCGAGCGCGGCGAGATCGAGCTCGGAGAAGAAGGGCCCCTGCAAGACGGTGTTGACGCAGTGGACGGCGCAAAGCTTCGACTCCTGCATCTCGTGGTACAGCAGCCCGCCGTTGCTGGGGCCTTCCATTCCCAACGCCCAAGGAAAGAGAGAACCCTAGAAATCGGATCGACCTCCTCTTGCCCGACCTACGAGGATGTGAATCGCACGACGACCGCCGGCAAACTTTGAAGCGAAGGAGAAAAGCCGATTTCGCGTCACTCGAGAGCTCAATTTGACGCGCGACGGGAACGACAAGGGCGGGGAAGAGGGGCCGTCAAAAAGGGATGATAACCTCCTGTCTGAAAAATTCAATTCAAAGCCGATGTCTTAGAAAGCAAGGAAACAAAGAATATTCCCTGTGTAGGCTTAGTTGAAAATCTATTATATATTTAAATCTATATAAGATCATATATTAATTTTATAATTAAAATATTAGGTAGACATTAAAATAACTCAAGAATAAAATATTAAAAAGTTTTTTAAAAAATTAGATAAAGATATCTACATGGAACGAAAAACTATACCCAATTATCTCAATCTGATAAATCTGATAAGATATTCATATACTAATTTTATAAATTATCTCAAAAAAAATAAAAAATAATTATTTATTTCATCATCAATAATAAAAGTTAGATTTTATTTCATCATCAAATCAAACTTTATGGCTCTAGAATTTCATCTCAAGATTTACGATTTAATCATATGACCATTTAAGATATTTTATGATAACACTATAATAGTTTTTTTTCGAGGAATAACAATTACTTTAGCGATTCTAAGTATATCGAAATAAAATATTTGATGATTAGAAAAAAAAATTCAAAAATAACAAGTGCCCACTTAGCACTATTTTGATGATTATCAATCCATTTACTAATGCTTGATAATATAAAGTGTTTAAAAGGGATCTATTCTCATATCCCTTTAATCCATATTTCATTTTTTGTAAGGGATAGAAGAAAAGAAGAAAATGAGGACCAATTATAAATTATCCATGTAATTAACTATCTTTAATATCTCGATAATTATTAAAGTGAAATATTGAGATTCTTATACAAGATTAAAAATGTAATTTTATAGGATTAAAAATAAAAAATGAGAGAGATTTTGTTGAAACAATGAGGTTAAATATTTTACTTTCATATTTTGTTGAAAGGTTAAATGTTAAACTGCTTATAACTCATTTTGTGATTAGGATTAGTAGTAAACTCGTTGATCAATCATGAGATAGAGAACTTCTAACCTGTGCCAAATAGACGATTCTGATGATTCGGGGTTTAGAAAAAGGTCATACACACGAACAGACTGAACTCGGTGTTGAGGAGGGGATGTCGATCTTTATGCAGCAAGCAATGGCTCCGATGGAGTGCCTGTGGATTTAAAGCATTAGGTCTATGAGCAATCTTGCACTCAACTGAAATGAACCAGACCAAGATAAGAAAATACTCACAACGATGGTCTTCCAAACTTTTAAGTATAAAAAATCAACCACAGGAAATAGTAATGACGACACAACTAACTATGTAACCTTCGACAACGGAAACATAGATTGATTTGTTCACTCCTCAATATCTTCTGGGGAAACACATGCAAGGTCTTGAGGACGGAAAACATCACTCGAGAACTTCCAAGGAAATCAGGAATTGTATTCCTACAAATGCAAATATCATGATGCAATTGTAACAGGGAATGGAAGATGCTGAATGTTCACCGCCACTTTATATCTCCTCTTCATCTTCCTCGAAAGGATCCCTCTCAGGGTAGTCTCCGACCTGTTCAAGTAAACATTTCATTAGTTGTAGTTCTAGTCCAGAAACTACTCTTATGGTTCTCGATCAACTTACAAATAAGAGAAAATAGAAGCAGGGTTTACAAAGTGAAAAGAATAAGATATCGGAAAGAGAGATGCGGTTGCATGATTTTATTTGACGGTACAAGATGAATACAACGCTACCACCGCATTATTACCCATTTTCTATAGGACCATCGATCGGTTGATATGTGCTCACAAATTCATATGTTTGCTTCTTTCGACATTTGCCCCATTTGCACAATCGACATTTACAAGACAAGGCATCTCAGGATCTCTGACAACTAAAGTTTGAAGAACAACAGTAGCTGTGTTATTTAATCTGCACTAATATTTGGTGTTGGCTGTACAAAATCAGTTAATATTGTTCTGTATTCAAGGCCAAGACAAATGTGATGCCATCAAATGCAACAAAGGCCAACGAAATCTTATTTTGAAACAAACTTTAGAATTTATTAAAATCAACAACAGAACCACATAGGAGATAAAACCATTATTAGAAGTACATACACGCAAAAAAAAAAAAAATGATGAAAGAAACAATAAAAGGAAACATTGACTGTGACCATGCAGAACTTCGTTCAGGGACATGAAATTACAGGGTATACAATTCCAAATAAACCTGGACTTAATTCGTAATTCATATATAGGTCATACATTCACGTTGTCTTTACCTAGTAATACGTTTGACCAATGAGTAAAGGTGAGATTTTCTTTTAGTAATATCACAAGTTACCTTGACTTTATCTGGCCTAAGCATCGCACCATGTTGTGGAGGGCAGTCAAAATAGTGTATACCTTTCACCCTGAAAAATCCAAAAGAAGATCAAACAACCAACATCAGATGATAAAAATAATCTAATCATGAACCCCAACACATTTCTTGAAATGATACTTGCAGTTAAAAAGCTGCTTGAAAATATTACAGCATAATCAGAATGCTAGTTTGGTGTCCACAACAACAGAACATTGTCCTATCAATATCAGGCACAAAGCTGCATGAGGTAATTAAAAGGGCTGCACAAAGCCCAGTTAGATTTGATCTGTTTTCCATGGGCTTTTTCTGTCTGACCTTAAGTTAAGTCTGATGATTTCATGACTGGCAAGCATTCCCTCATTATACCTCTTGGCATGGAGATTGTAATACAGGTGTTAACAGGACACTGCCCTTGGAATGTACATGTTATGACTTATGAGACAACCACTTCCTTTGACTCGTAACTTCATTGTTTTTGTTATAACATAAACAGTTGCTATTTCATAGTGTTCAAGGTTGTAAAAGAAAATACAACACAGCAAAAGTGTTCCAATTATTCTTACAAAGATTCTTCAATATGTCTCCATGAGAAAGTTCCTGGTTCAGCCTCTTTATTGAATCAAATGCAATTAAGATAGCAACGACTGAATTTGTAAATTAAGAAATCACTTTTCAATTGTCTTAACAATTATATCAGAATAAGAATGAAGTCAGATTTTTTAAATAAAAAAAGGATGAAGTCAGATTCAAAACTTTGGATGGTGAACAACGTTGATTATCTATTAACAAATAACTTGCGATAAAATGAGATAGTGATTATTATTTGGAATAAGAATTACCACAATAATTTCAAGTCAACCAATTCAGATGTGTAGACATTTCTTGGATTTTTTTCTATGGGACACCTACATCTAGCTTAAGCCCGCCTAAAAATAAAACCCACGCATACCTACTAAGTTATATTATACAGTTTATAAAATAAGTCAACTTCGGTTTTGCTACAATGAAAGCCAACATAGAAAAAATGGAAAGAGATATAAACCTAAGTGATTTATAATGTTACATCTATCTCATTTAGAAATCTTTTATCAAACATGATATCAACCTCTTAAAAAACTGGTGCATGCAATCATAACTCTTTTTTTTTTCCAATTAACAAAAAGGATCAACCTGATCATTATTCATACATCTTAAATAGCATGCACATTATTCAAAAAACAGGCTGTCAGCCTCTTTGAAACACCATGTGAGTCATGTGAGATGTTTAGAGTCACATATCAGGACCACTCCTCTTGCGATGTACGTTCATTGCAACTTCCAAGGAAGGAAAATGACTCGTGGTTACTGACTCATGTTTTCTTAGAGTTCCAATAAGATTTATGATAATGATGATAGAAATGCTGATCTAATGAAAAATGAAAACAAATTAAGAAATATAAGCCATTTAAAGTAGAATTCCCAGAATCCCCCCAAATATTGGTTGCTAAAAATTCAAGCATTTCACCACGAACTTCATAAGGCTACTTTATCTCTGCAATCGGCCACTCTAGTCTTCCATTGCTGAATTGCAACTTTGGAAAGTTTATTCGAGATGGAATTCCATTCAGCCAGGTATTGATAATTAGAAAGAGAATAGCACATAATATACATAATAGGATCTAACTGTATGCATCTCAATGGCTGACAAATGAGTTATGAATAAAATTTAAGCTTCACAAAATCAATTTGGTCAAGCCGATGTTAACAATCAAACAAAATATAAGCAGCAGAAAATAACATGATTAAAATTAAAAAGTCACGTACGTGCCATCATGTTTCCCTAGAGGTTCATCATATTGGATTCCAACCCAAAAACCTGGCCCTAACGCTTCAGCTCTACCAACAAACTTGACAATTCCCCTCTTCTCCCCAGGTTCAACTTCACATCTATCACCTACCTGCACAGAAAACAATGAACTTAACCAATATAATAATTAAACTCAAACTAGCAGACAGGTTTGACAATGCTTTTTTTTTTTTTGAATGAGGATTTTGATGAAGAATACCACCATGCTAGAGAATCTCTTGTTATGTACAGCTTCATAATAATGTCAGAGGATACAGAGAGAAAATGTAGATTTGCATCAACATATCTTGAATTGGTTTATTTATGAGGTGCATCTCCAGTAATTTGTCCTAACTTTGCTACTACTGCAATATTTTCTATTTACATGATGCACCTGTTATGGTTGCAATCTTTTGGATATTTGAATCTACGGTACTTGGATAATGGCTCATGATAATACACACTGGGAGTACAGGTACATGGCACATTGCTTGATACACAGTATGAGGGTTAACCTTCTTCATATCGAGGTTCAGTTGGATACCTAGTGCATGTATATATTATATATATTGATATTTTTGGTTTTGCCAATAATTTCTTCAACTAGTAGTATTTAAATTCAATTATTTCCATCTACTAATATAATGGTCCCATTAGTTCCAGATCAATAAAGAAACAAAGGATCCTCTTGCTGGTCCACCCTTTTCCAAATTCTCTAAGCAGGTGAGGCAGTTAAGGATAGAGTAGGAATAGTTGGCCCAACTCAAGACTCAATGGTGGTTGCAGGCACTCAGGTTTCCAGGAAACACTCTCTTATGATGACTCTGGCTTTCTTTTAATGTCTCAAATAACAGAATGGCATTAGCAATGATATTGAATCAGTGAAAAAACAACCACAGTGGTGGAACAGCAACAGAGATACAACCTCATCTACTTCCTTCTCTTATCCTCTCATCCACTTATTTCTCCTCCTGTGGCGCTGCCGTTCATTTCCTTCTTCCAATGTAATGTCCATGGGATAACCAACTTATGACCTACATCATGACCTTTCATCAATTTGGATTGCATACATACAATGTCCAGGAACATGAAATCTCAATCCAAATTTGTAGAGGTGGGCAACTGTAGTAACTTGACTCTAAACGAGGCAATCACATGTACTCCCTAATAAGCAGGTGAGGCTGTTAAGGATAGAGTAGGAATAGTTGCCCCAACTCAAGATTCAAAAGTGGTAACAAGGACTTGGGTTTCCAGAAAACCCTCTCTTATACTGTCTCTGGTTTTCTCTTCATATCTCAAGTGGCAGAATGGTGTTAGAAATGGTATTGTGTCAATAGGAAAAAGCGACAGTGGCGGAATGACAACAGAGATACAACATCCTCTGCTTCCTCCTCTTATTCTCTCATCCACTTACCCTCTCCTCCTATGGCACTGTCGTTCCTTACCTTCTTCAGCTGTGGCATCCGTGGGATCACCAACCTTCATGGTCCAGAATATGATTTTCATCAATTTGGATTGTATACACACGATATCCAGAAACATGAGATCTCGACACATTTGGAGAGGGGGTGAGCAACTATAGTAACTTGGATTTTAACTAGGCATAAAAATTATGCTTCCTGCTCACCGTTTTCTGCAACTTTTCATGATTAATGTAAAGACAGACATAAAGTACTGGTATCTAATCAACCAAAGCATCATTATGACAGCTAGATTGCAATGACGACAAAGTAGACAACCCAATTTCTTAGTTAACATAGGGGGGATCACCTTCTTTGTGCATAAGGAACTGAATTAGCAATATTATCCAAGGTTTGCATTACGACGCATATCGCCCAGTATGGGTGGTACGTACCGATCTGAGAGGATCACGGTATGCGGACCACCCTCTTAAGGATAGTACCGGTGTCTCAACCCCGTATCGGGAGATACGGGATGTGTATCGGTTGGTAACGGTCGGATTTCGACTACTGCTGATCAAGGGCAAAGATTGCTCTATTTCAAACGGTCAATTTGACCATTTAAGGCGTAGAAAATGGTTTTAAAACCCTTTCCTCCCTGCTTTTTCAACTCATTTCATTTTCTCAATCCCTTAAACTTTCTCAAACTCTTTTTCACTCACATCTCTCTCTTATTCTTATATTTTCACTCTCATAAACTCAACAAAGCTACGATTTATGGATTGGATCAAATTTAGGAGACTAACTTGCGAGGATTAAAACGAAAAAGACTCTAATCAAGATGTATGTATTCTCTTTTTAGAATTTTATTAATTTAAGAGATGATTAAGTCTATTGTATGTGGTGTATGATTTAATGTCTAATATATTGTTTGAAATGTTTTTGATGATAGAATAGTGTTAATTAGGGAGTAATTAAGATCTTTAATGTTGTGATTAGCAAGAATTTTAATTTTGAATGATACCGCCCGTACCGAGCGGCACCGTCAATTGGGGCTATTTCCATCCCATTACCACCCGAAATCGGTCAGTGACGGTCGATTTTGATCGTCGCCGCCCGCTTCTGGGTGGTATTAGTTGAGGGAGAAGAAATAAGAGAGAGAAGAAAAGGAGAACTTGGAGATCCGGCGCTGCCCTCTCTCGCCAGACGCCGCAGATGAGATATCGCCTCCTCGTCTGAGGCGATGAGACCTTGGTGTTGTCGACGACTTCTCTTCCGCTTGGGGAGAAGAAACTGAGCGTCGTCGAGGCCAAGGTATGCAATACTGTACCGTACCGGAGTTTCGACACTTCTCTGGTACGGTACGATACTCGATACCGAACAATATGTTTCGACGTACCGTTCGATATATATATTTATAATTATAAATATTATATATAAATATATATATATATATTCCCTTGGCGACGTCGCCCTCGGCAATGTCGCCCGAGATGTCAACGGGCAACGTCGCCTCCCATCTCGAGCGACGTCGCCCGAAAAGTAAAAAAAAATCTATTAAAAAATGGAAAAACGACGTTGCCGAATCCTCGACGATGTCAAGCCTTAAAAAAACCAAAAAAAAAAATTTATTAAAAAAATCATTTTTCAAATTTAAAAATTATTTTTTATTTAAAAAATAAAAAAATCATACCGACCTGTAGCGGGCAGTCCGCGTACCGGTATCCTATCAGACCAGTACATGCCGCCCATACTAGGCGATATTAGTCGGTATTGCAAACCTTGGTTAAGGCGACGTTTCTTCTCCCCACACGGGCAAAAGAAACGAGGCAACGTCGCCTCATCGCCCTTTTTTGAGCGGGGAGAAGGAAACTAAGAGTCGTCGAGGCGACATTTCTTCTCCCCACGTGGGCAAAAGAAATGAGGCGACGCCGCCTCGTTGCCCTTTTTTGTGCAGGGAGAAGGAAACCTCAATTTCTGCTCCCCACGCACGCAAAAAAACGATGCGACGTCGCCTTTTTTTTTCAACTTCTATATACAAAAATATATATATACCAAGCGATACATCAGAACGTACCGCTTGGTACACTTGTACTGTACCGTACCGAGCTGAACTCAATACTCTGGTACGGTACGAAATTACGAACCTTTATAATTAGTATGTTTAATATTGATTTTTCAAAATTAGACACTTAATAAGTCAAATCTTTATTTTTCATGCATATTAAAGATTGGATTATATATTTGTGATGGTATAATAGGTTTAATTAGGTTTTAATTAAGGTTTTTAATACTATGATTAGTGGTTTTAATGATGATTTAATCAAAATTTGATCGATATTGAGTCAATTCAATATCTTTAATACCTATTAGAGTGTCTGACATGTTTATAGCGGTAAAAGATGACTAATTAGGGTTTAATTAACTATGTTAGTACTGTGATTAGTGGTTTTAATGATGCTTAATGATATTGAGTCAGTTCTACGTATTTAATGCACCTTGTTAGGTTCATTATGATATTACGTATAATCGCACCTTGTTATTTTAAATTAAGAGTAATTGCAACTTCTTATTTGATTTAAATTTGATATAAACATGATATCGAAGGAACAAGCACATGATAACGCTTAGGATCATGCTCGAAAGAGGCACAGGAATCGTCATCATTGGCAATGCATTTATTGTGATTACATCGGCAGGAGTAGAGGAATCACCCAGGTGAAGATGCGATGGGCATCCCGATATTGCAAAATGTAATAAGGTTTCGATGAAGGTCCGTAAATCATTTCAAAACAAGTTATAACAGGCAAGGGAAGACACAATAAAAAAGACGACAAGAACCGAGGAAAAATACTATAGGACCATACAAGAACCAGTTAATGATGCCTATGAGGGTCATGGCGATGAAATCGACCCAGGTCTCAGAGCTGATATTCGTGCATCACTGGAGCATCAATATATATATGAGGAAGCAATGAGGCATCGATAACCTGACTCACAATGGGAGCATGGCGGTGGCAATGGATTTGCACCACAAGTAATCTACAAGTCAGCCAGTTGGTGCAACCGATGCTATTATCGAGAGTCGATTATTCCGAGAAATAATTGGTTCATTCTCCGACGTTGTAGTTGTATTGTGTCATTACAATATGGATCCTGGTAAGAAAAAATTACACACATTGATTATAAAGTATATTTGATATTAATTATTTGTTATGCTAATAGAGTTCTATTTATATCTTTCTGCAGTGGAGTGATGGCTATAATTTGGAGGGGACCCACCAAATTTAAGGTAGTCGTCTGTGTACTTTCACAAGCGACATCTAGTTGTTACGAACGTAATTGATCAACATTTGCATTGATTCACACAAGGGTTCGCAACAGACTATCGTATTGACGATTGGAGGTTCTAATATGCAACTAAGATTGATCCGATGCAACTAAGGTTTCGATGTGCCGAGCTGGACAAGGAGCCAGAAGAAACAGAGATTGATCCCATCGATTTCCAATTCTACAACGAAGATTCAGAGCCAATATTAGAGCGGGTTGAAGTGATGGAGAACCAAGAGGATCCTATTCTTGATGAGGCAGGAGATCCTTAACGTCCTTCACGTTTTATCATCGAGGCAATAAAAGAAGAGGAAGAATATCCCTAGCAGGAGGAAAATCCCCCTCGATTAGAATATGGCGAAAGGAGCTGGACAAAATCGAGTCAAACTGCTCTAGGAACTAGACACACCCAACCGTCACAATTGTCTGCCCAGCGTACAAAGGCAAAGGCAAAGGGGAAGACAGTAGCATCAACTGCACCACTAGAAAGAATCAAGTCGGGCGACGAGACACCTTTGCAATCGCATTCAACAACTCACTCGATCTAGAGGCATAGCAACGACATGGGCAGTAGTGCCTCAACCGATGACAGCAACGACACCTAGGAGTCGATAGTCCCGTCTACACAATTTAAGGATAGTGCATGGACCAAGGGGCATTATTTTATACATGTCATCTAGGATTCAGATCATAGAGCTCGACAAGGTATTAGCCAAGTTTATGCACGGAAAGAAAAGGGGAAGGGGAAGCCAGTGAATGATTTTGAGCAGATATGATAGAGTCTACACGACGTAAACTCAAAGCAATGCTCATCATATTCACAACCATCAAATTATGGAGAATCTTACGACCAACAATAATACGATGATAGTTGGTCATACTTCTCCAAGCAACAGTACAATAATCAATCTTACGATATGGAGCAGCAAATCAATAGCGAAAGTAGAAGTTCTGACATTCACTATGCTCCGTACATTAGATACATGGCTCACGATGATCAGCCTACGACCATCACCACATCGACGCACCGATAGCATACAGTGTAACAGTATACTATGTCATAGGATCAATTTCAGAATTGGATCCGACAAACATATTATATTAATATACATATACATAGGATTGAGGACTCCAATCCACTGCTCGTGGAGTCCCGTCGTTCTTTTTTATGGTCGAACCAGGTATATCCATCAATTGATTACTTAATTCATTTGAATATTAAAGTTTAAATTATATAAAAAATAATCTAATAATTCAAATAATTTTTTGTAGATAATTCAATATTAACAGAAGAACGATCTGAAACGTACCATAAAGCTGCTCCTCAAAACTTGAAAAAGATATACAGCATATTCTTTCCTAATTTACATTATTTTTACTAAATTTATATCTATTTCTAACTTAAAAACCCTATTCTAACTTTTTTTTTCTATTTTCAAGTATTTTTGGAGGTTTTTCAATTCATTTTGGGCATACCATCAATACACCTCAGCGCGTACTATACCGAATAGAGCACGATACACCGATACGGACCAAAATTGCAAATCTTGATATTGTCTTGTTTTTTTTATGTATAGATTTCCCATGCGTATAGAGAGGGAAATATGAGTGCTCATTACCTGACTGTACACGCTAAAAAGTTTGGGGTGGATCAGGTTTGGAGGACCAACTTGCCTCCCTTTTTATGTCTATTTTGTGCTCTAAGGTACATTGATTTGTAAAACACTTTTGAATTAATATAGTATCTTTTCTTTCTTGGAAACAAATAGAAAAATAGTGGAGCATAATAACACTTCCGAATTTTTCGAAGCTGCACAATTTTGATCACACTATAGTTACATCAAAAAAAAATTATATAATCAGGAAGCACCAGGATCAACTTATGTGGCATCTAACATTGACATACAAGGCAACTATGGTTTTCTTGCATTCACTTCATAAGACTTGCAACAACCCATTGGCAGCATTCGTAATGTATGCACTTACATGTTATACAGTTGCTGAAGAAACATAATATCAACTGACCTTGATATTCGCACAAAGATCTTCCATGTGATTCTCCGGTAGCTGAGACAAAAACAAACCGCATGTTAACAGAAGGTATATGTTGCATATTAAACAAAATATATATTAAAGCCAAGCTAACAAAAACAAAAGAGGCTATAAAACAACGTTTTTATGTTTGTAAAGCACAACATGATTAAACAAAAACATAAAATACAGAGGGAAATACAAAATATGATGAGTGGTGATGTATATGATTTTTAAGTTCAAATAGTTGAATATGAAGATTTTAGGTTAAACAAATATACACTCAAGACAAGCCAATAAACAATGAGGCACAAAACAATAAGACTTTTATGCAAGTAAAGCTGCAGAAGATCAAACAAGAACATAAAGTATTGAAAAGGAAAAAATATGACGACTGGGTGATATTTGAATGTATAGCCTTTCAGGTTAAGACTACAGAGCAACATGAGTTAAGAAAATCTTAACAGAATAATCAGGTACAAAAGGAAAATAAGAAAGCCCACAAAATTTACCATATTTTCTTTTGCCATCGGATTTTGAGACACCATCTTTTCCTTAAACTTCCTGAAATTGTCTTAAATAGACAAAGAAATAATATACATAGGTTATGATGGCAATGACATTGCTGAGAAATTAAAAGTTAAAAGGTCAACGTACAATTTTCAAGAAGCAATAGATGGCATAAGCATTTACTAAAACATTAAAGACTCCAGAAATTGGCTAATACCATGTAAATCCATCAGATTCATGCCAGACAATACCAATATAGGAACAACACAAGCATGAGAAACAGCATATACAGGTTAAAGAGCTACGAGCAGTCTTCCATATGAAAATTAATTTGAACAGGAACTTACTATCAAGTTTATTATAAGCTTCTTCAGATATTGTATATTTCTCGACCAATGAAGTGTCTTCCAACCAGCCACCAGAAGTTACTGAAGACGGATCAAGATCAATAATGTGCAAGCGGTACCTTAAAATTATCAAGCATGATCCAGTTAAGCAATAGTTGTAGGACAAGTAGATTCATCCATTAAAAAAGATCTACAACTGCTAGATAAAATGAAAATGAACGAATAATCGGTTATCTCAGATAACACCAATTCTTTAATAAATAAGCCTGTCAAAAGTCAATTAGCAGGCAACATGCTTCTGTAGAAGAAAGGAATGGACAAAACTATGAAACATTACATAAAAATACCAGATTATAACATAAAAATATCAAAACACAAAGTAGTGGTAACCCATATTTTAAAGAATGAAGTTTCAAAATCTTTGCTACTGAACTCTTTCAGTGGTTCACATCTTTTAAGGTAACCAATAACCACCAATATTGGCAAACACCTAAATCTTCTTCTAGTCAGCTACGCATATTAGGCAATTGATTATCATGAATGAAAACATTGGAGAAGTGTTAACTTTTGCCCTCCAATTCATGTAAGCATCATATTTCAAGAAGACATTCAGAATGCTGAAAGTGTTGCATCACACAAACAACCATCAAGTCATTTTCTCCATAGGTCCATCCGACAATCTTCTTGCATGAATTAAATAGGGGATTAACAAGCACAAGAAATATCATTAGGACAAAGCTCAATCATGCATGCAACTCTGTCTTTGCACTTTCCACGATGACGTTTAAAGCATAATTCGGACTCTATATGTTTAGTAATGAGTTGCTTAAAAAATCAAGGAAGTGCAGTAGTCAGGGTGGATCTTCATGGCGATTGACCTGTGTATGAAAAATGCTATAGTAACCTAGTCAAGTTTTGTAAGTCAACTAAAATTTTTGAATTGTCATAATGCTCAATAGGTAAAATGTATACAAAGAATAAAAATCTCATTTGAAATTTTGGTTTTTCCTCTTGTATTAATTTCCAGATTATTTTTTAAGCTCATTTCATAGAACTTATGATACTCATATTCTTAAGTTAAAAAGTAATAGCAACTAGAAAAGTTTTACCTACCATATTTTGTCTTTCTAGATTGAAGTTTTCTTTTTTTCATGTTCTACTAGAATGACACGAACCCATGTTGGCGACTTGAATAAAGTGGCAAAAAGATTATTGAAATTACTTCTTTTCCATAGTCAAATTTATGTTTTTGAAATTACTTATACAAAACCCTAAGCAGATCACATTAAGGCACTTGATAGTAGTTTTACAACTTGGTGTTTTATCCTGTTTATTTGTGGATACATAAACAGATATACAAATTCCTCATGTTATGTATCCACATGAACAATACTGAGAGAAAAATGCACATATATCAATATTGTAATGGTTTTTGTTTGGCCCTTGCAAAGATGTATTGCAAGTTCTGCCATTGGATACTAGTAGACTGACTAACCTACCATTTGCAGGGAAATGCCAAATCATTACATCTCACAGATCATTTTAGTTTGTGGATCAAGAAGCAAAGCAGCCCAAATAGACGTATGAACACTATTTTCAACCACTTATTATAAAAAAAGTCAAAACCCAGTGGGTGTTTCAACAACATTCTATTTTCAGCTCTTCCCCTCAACCTGTCCCTTCTGCTTTTGTTAACAAGAGATTTTTCATTTGCTTCTAGTCATCGTTTCTACATTCTTCAATGCAGTTCCATCTAATCACTGTCTGCCTACTCCCTCCATCTAATCATTTCTAGATTGAAGTTTTTTTTTTTTTTTTCGTGTTCTACTAGAATGACACGAACCATTGTTGGAAACTTGAATAAAGTGGCAAAAAGATTATTGAAATTACTTCTTTTCCATAGTCAAATTTATGTTTCTGAAATTACTTATATAAAACCCTAAGCAGATAACATTAAGGCACTTGATAGCAGTTTTACAATTTGGTGTTTTAACCTGTTTATTTGTGGATACATAAACAGATATACAAATTCCTCATGTTATGTATCCACATGAACAATACTGAGAGAAAAATGCACATATATCAATATTGTAATGGTTTTTGTTTGGCCCTTGCAAAGATGTATTGCAAGTTCTACCATTGGATACTAGTAGACTGACTAACCTACCATTTGCAGGGAAATGCCAAATCATTACATCTCACAGATCATTTTAGTTTGTGGATCAAGAAGCAAAGCAGCCAAAATATTTTCAACCACTTATTATAAAAAAAGTCAAAACCCAGTGGGTGTTTCAACAACATTCTATTTTCAGCTCTTCCCCTCAACCTGTCCCTTCTGCTTTTGTTAACAAGAGATTTTTCATTTGTTTCTATTCATCATTTCTACATTCTTCAATGCAGTTCCATCTAATCACTGTCTGCCTACTCCCTCCATTTAACTGGAATAGTATTTGGAAATGAAACATGTCTTAATAACAGGAAATAACTGCGAATTAATCAATCTGCTTGCTCGTCCATTCCATGGAACTTGAAGAGTTGTAGGAAACATGATATCAAGTACGGGAAGGAACGAATCAGCATGTGGATCCATTCCATCTTCCCAGGCCTGATTCATCCAATGAAACAACAGTAGCCGAGAACATGCAACGAATTAGCAATCAGATCCAAAGCATCCCAACGTGGTGAAGCGAAACCAAAAGACAACCTGAGACGACGAACAAAAAAAAAGAGGGAAGAACATGAATCCGGATCAAAATAGCACGAAAGTAACCCGGCTAACCCGTCCCGGGGAGAGTAGAAGCCGAACGGCCTCGTCGCGTCGCTGAGGTCGCAGACCTTGGATCCGGCATCGTCGTAGAGCTCGAGGACCATCGAGTCGACGGCGGTGCCGCACTTCTTCCACAGCTTCTCCTTTACGGATTCCACGGTCATCTAAGAAGGTCGAGAGCGACGGAGAGCGATCAGGCGTAGGGGAGATCCGAGAAGAAAGGTGAGACGGGAGGCCGCTACCTCGAGGGAGAAGCGGACGTCGGCGGAGAAGCTCTTGACGTTGGCATGTGTGACGCGGAGGACCACCGAGTCGTCATCCGGCAGCTGCAACCGAGAAGCCATCGTCGCCGACCTGGGCGGGATTTCCTCCGCCCTTTCCCCTTCCTCTCCTTCCTTGTCGTTGTTGGGCCGCCTTCTCCACAAGCGTGTCCTTGCTTCAACGAACAATGATGAAATCTTGGCCCATTAAAGGCCCATTTGGGAATAAGTAATTATTCAATAGTATAAAATTGTTCATTAACGTAAGAAATCTAAATCACTAATCAATACTACTTAAGTCTAAATTAATAATTATACAATCTATCTAATTTATTATGGATTTATAAGAAAAAAAATCACTTTTTCTTGGGGGGATATATATGTAATTTTGTCATTGTTATGATATAAAGCCGTGCGTTCTCGCGATGATAACTGCCTCTTCCAAAAACAGAGATCATCCGTCGCCCGCGGCCTCCGATTCGGGAAGGACGAGCGAGGAGGAGGAGGATGAGCTATAACAACCATCACACGCCGGTCGGAGTTCCTCCCCCTCAAGGTACCGCCTCCAATCTGATGCAATAGATTGATGTCTTTGGTGCATTGTTTCTCATGAAGATGACGGTGGTCGTGTTTCTTCCGACTCGATTGGTGGTGATGATTAGGTTATCCTCCGGAGGGCCACGCCAAGGACGCCTACCCGCCGCCGGGGTACGCTCCCCAGGGATATGCGCCGCAGGGATATGCGCCGCAGGGATACCCCCCGTCGGGCTATCCGCCTCCCGGATACCCGCCGCCGGCTTACCCGCCGAATGGGTACCCGCCTCCGGGATACGGTTATCCGCCGCAGGGCTACCCTCCGCCCTACCCTCAGCCGCCCCCCCAGCAGCAGAGTAACAACAGCTCTTCCTTCATGGATGGATGGTAATGGGATCACTCTCCTATTTCTTTCTCTCTCAACCTGGCCGGTTTCGGTTAGCCGTGCCCACCGGTGCGCGGCGTCGAGATCCCGATCCACGCCGCGCGGTGGCGGATCCGCCTCCCACCACCGTCGGTGCGCGTTAGCGGATCCCACTAGTCGTGCACGGCCAATTTAACTTTTCTTTCTTTTTAAAAAAAATTATTTTCGTGGTTTTTTTTATTTTGGTTTACATGAATTTATTTGTTTTGGTTTACCCAAATTGCCATCTCATGTGGTGATTTAAATATTTAGGAGATTAATTAAATAATTAATTATCGGAAATTTTGGAAAAAGAATAATAGCAAGAGAAATAATGAGAAGGAAACATAAAAAAAATAGTTTTACATTAACAGCATTGACTAATCTATGTCATCTTAAAATTTTAGGAGCAATTCTTCTTAGGTTTTTATTAGAATCTTAGATATATATTTCCTTAATTTGTAGACCTCTTTTGGTAGCTCAGTTAGTGTACGCAATGTTATCTTTGGCCTCTGGTTTACCAAATAAATTCTCATGGAAATATAATTTTATTTCAAATATATGCTGCTTTATGCAACAAATGAAAAAAAAAAAAAAGAATATTATTTGGTTGTTCATCAGTTTTCCTCCCTGTTCTTGCAGCTTGGCCGCACTTTGTTGTTGCTGCATTCTGGAGGCTTGCTTCTGAGATGGGAGGATCAAAAAAGATCGATTCAATGGCCACAACGGTGAATCCCTTTAACTGGACTCCTCCTGGGACAAAAAAAAAAAAAAACTGTTAAATTTGACGTATTGGTTTTCCCCTTATTTATGCCTCTCATCTTTGTCGTAAAACACATGCAATTAAGTGTTCTTTGTGCTTTTGCCGATTACATATAGAAATTAAATGATCATCCTTTCTCCAATAGAAACAGGACTCCTTTTGGTGTTTTGTCTGTTGTTTTTTACCTCTAGATTTAGTAGCTAGCCTATATGCTCCTGTTTTTTTACCTCTTAGTCAAAGCAATGCCATCAAAACTCCAAAGGCCAACTTGGAGGCAGTATCAACTTTTTTCCTGTTTTGTAGACACAAAAGAGGAAATTAAATTTGCTGCTTCAGTATTATACAGTACGCTCTGAAATATGTGTTACATCGAACCATATACTAGACCATGGCCGCGGCACCATGTAGCAAGCACATCAGAGGGCATTCCCCCGCATTGCAAACTGTGTATTTATGCCTGATCTAGCAAAGGAAATCATAAAGCACCTCAGGATCTGTTTACCACACACAATGATCACAAAGCCCGGAATGCATATACAGCTGCATTGATCGACCAGTAAATAAACAGCTTCCATGCACTGCTGCTTCGGAAGAAAAAAAACAAGTGCATTTTGATCATCACACGCTCCCCGTGGAAGAGATTGAGCCGTGGTCAGCTGTCTTGATCCCTTTGATCCACCGAAGGATCTGAACCCTTGATCTTCTTAGAAGAGGCAGAAGGCACATTCCCATTTCGGCCAGCGGCCAGCTCATTTGCCTCTAATTGTGTCGATGATGATGATGGACCCATCCCTTCTTCGATTGGTAGTGTCCGTTTCGACCCCTCGAGAGCCACACCAAGGACAATATTATCTTCAAAGGCAGGCCTGGCAACTTGTGGTTTCATAGTTTGCACCCTTTCACCTTCATTCTTAGCATCACCCTGTTCTGTAGCAGCCTCCGATGTGGCAGGCCTTTGGCTGCCAGCTTTTGGAGTTGACCCTACTGCATCTGAGTTTTCAAGCTGAACCGTAGAGGGAGGGTTCGAGGATGGTGCTACTGCAGCTTCAGCCTTGACACTTTTAGGCGAACCATCTCCGGAATTTGCCTTCTTGTGTTGGTGCTTGTCAAAGTTGCTGGGCACTGTACCATCAGACGATGAAGTTGGGCTGGGATCAACCGTTGTAGCAGACTTGATGGTTTGGTCTTCGCTCACGTGTGGTGTTTGACGTGGTTTGGCTTTGTCATCACCATTGATTCTTGGCTGGGAGTCGAGCAGAAGAAATGGACGAGTAGCTGCAGCAGAACGCCTGAAAATGGTTTCTGCAAAAGGAACATTTTCTATGTCTGGATCACCATATATTTTCTGGACCGTACGAATAGGTGTTGCAAGCCTAGCTCTGTGATGACTGATGACTCTGAGGAGATCTAACATCACAGATTCCTGTTTTTGTTTCAACATCCATCATCTTTTAGCATCAAGTCGTATCGAACATTGAACAATAAAAATGGCATTATGAGACAAACAGCCCCATGTCCTCCAGAAGCCAAATGAACACACTTAAAAAACAAGAACTGAATGATTATTTAGCAATTCCAGAAGTTAAAGGCGGACAGACAGGCAGATCAATGAAATGCAGGATGAAACGAAAGGTGTGAAAAAACATTTAATTGCATAATTAACAGGGGCAATATCACCTTACCTTTACACAGAGATACTCTTCAAAATGTGAGGTCTTAACAAAGCATGAAACAAGTATCTGTTATAGGAAAAACATAAAGTTACAAAAACAATCAAAAGTGCAAGACAACAAGTATCCTATGGGAGAACCAATAGATGAACAAGTTCTATAAACCTCTTAAAGTTAAGATCCAGGACTAAAAAAGACAAGAGATTAAGTTTCACACCACTCAAAAGTTAATGCCAAAGGAAATTATTTCCCCAAATCTTCATGAACTTTAACAAACAAGCATTGATAAGTTAATGCAGCAAAACATGCAGTTGGAGTAAATAATGCATATATGACAGACAAATTTTATATGTATAAGTTAAAATTTACATCTTTTAGTGATTAGAATTATGTATCTTCATAGAATATGATTTTTTTTATTTATGTCTAGGGTTACAGCAAAAATTTTAAAAAATTCTCTCTCGTATTATTTTTATCAACAGAACCTAAGTATTCCTCTCCTTTTTCCTTACAAAGCTAACATGTAACAGTCAATACCACTTGCTAGTGGAACTGAAACAAAATGAATGCATCACAAGGCAATCTTCATGATGGAAAATGTTGATTTAACATGTGGATATATGAACAAAGCAGTTTAAGCTAAAATAAAAACCTTTTCTACCTGTATACGAGTTGCACAACATCTTCATATATGTATATGTATATGTATATGTATACACACACCATCTGTTCCATCAATTGCAGAAAATCACACCACGAGCCCCCACCTACCCCAAAAAAATTTTGTACGAGGCAAAGAGTTTGCACTATACACCCTAAAAAACACTCACCTCTCAGATTTTATGATTCAAGTCCCATCAATACTCTAAGAAATTTTTAAACCCCAGGATTTAAATTCCCACAATGTATCCCATGCTTAAAATCCCTTAACCAAACACAAATTTATTCACTTGTAATTTGGATCCCTAAAACCAAGGTTTTTGCCTTTTGAGCATCAGATCTGTAATGGTCTTGGCCTGGACCAGTATGGGTTTGAAACATAATGGCGTGAGTGTCCGGTTTACCCTAGACCGCATGCCTAGTAGACTTTTGAACCGATAAATACTGCCCACACCAAACCGTACCACATGTTATTACAAACCTTGTCTACAACTTTTGGAGAAATCATGATAAATCAAGTCCTACCAAAGAACACATTAGGATGACTTAATGCATGCTTCAACGAAACAACAATTCAGAATTCATGGAGAATATTACCAGAAGAGCTTGATTTTCCGGGTCAATGTTGTCTAGAAACACTCTTCTATGCAACCTTTGCTGTTCTATTTGAGGATTTTTTGCTAAAACTTTTCGCATATCTGCTACAATATTCTGCTCATAAAAAAGAAAGAAAGAAAGATTTCATACTCAGATAAGAAGAAAGAGAGACTGTGTATGTGTGTGTTAATGCTATAAGAAAAAAGTAGGATAGATGATTAGATGCAGGGTTTTTAATTTCGTACCATATTGCCCGGTACGGGCGGTACATACCGATCCACCAGCAGACCAGCATGCGGACTGTTCGCTATCGGGCGATATCAGGTTTTTGGCCCCGAAGCTGTACCGGGTGGTAACGGTCAAAATTTCGACCGTTACCGACCTATACCGGGTGATACCATAGATTTCAGCTTTTGATGTTGATTGTTAGAATTTCTTGTTAAACCAGGAATTTTTGGTAGCAATTTGACGTAGAACAAGTGTTGATGGAGTCTCAAAGAGGATTACTGCAACTCATTGAATTGAAATGAAAGCATAAAGCTGCTGAAATTCTAGAAACAGTACATAAAATTGTCTTAACAATGATTTCAGGAAGATAATATGATGCAAGTCATTGTCCAATACTTCAGATTTATACAAATTTAAACATCATTTTCAGCTAAAACATGCAGGAATTATTGCGAGATAATATTAAGGAAAAATCAGTTTATGATAGGATAAACCATAGATTTCAGCTTTTGATGTTGAGTCATTAGTTAACTCTTTTCTAATGACTCCATTTTTTATAAATTTAAACATCATTTTCAGCTAAAAAACGAAACTCTTTTCTTCTATTTTTTAGGTTTTCTTGGAGGGATTTATGCCTATTTTAGGCATACCACTTGGTATGTCCTGGCGTATCGCTCAACACGAGATTAAAGACAATACCGAGCAATTCTCGGTATGCTGGTACCATACCGAACAATTCTCAGTACACGAGTACGATAGGAGATTAAAGACCTTGATTAGATGAACAACAAATCATTGTTCAATTGCAAAGATGGCCCATATTGCTACTCACACTAATTTTGTTAACATCCAAGTGACTGATGGCAAGATGGGTCTTAATACGCCAATGAGTCTTCTGGCTGAGATTTCTCACAACGGTGACTGTGAATTTGTGATTAGGAATATGAACTGCTTCACGATCATCTCCTCTTATGATAGTTGGAGACCACCAGCCGACATGCTGCAACATTGTTTGCAAAACAGTATACCATCAAGTAAAAAAACACAAGCTTAACGGCAAGTACATATGGAACATATAAAAATATAGGGGAAAGAAAATATTCCATAGCTTCTTCGAAACAGATGTTTAAATCTCTAAACAGCATCTTTAGTGTTAACTGTTAACTGATCACTTAGAAGTCAGCACCAACCTCTACAGTACCAGAAACCTCATTGCCTTCGATCTTAGTCTGAATCCACTCATTGATGACAAATGGACGTGTCGCATGTATCATAACACTTGAAAGAAAGTTTGTGAATATCTGCAAAAGAAAACAAATTTTAACCTCATCAGTGAAAAGTAAATACCAAAAACAATTCTGTACTTCACAGTTGTCGAGAGAAAGTTGCAGATTAACAATTGCATTGCTGACAAGAATAAATTCCAACTATACCTCACGACCAGCAAGAGTCAGCAGCACTGTTCCAAGACCACCAGCAGTGATCCATTTCTGAGTGGAAAAACCCAGCAACTCCATAAACAAAGAAACTGCAGCGACCCAAACCGCCGTATAGACAGCTTTACCAGCAAACTGAAAACCCATCTGAACAAAAAAAAATAAAGCCGATATGTAATAAATAATCATATTAACTAATCTCACAAATACAAGCTCCTAAACAGACATATGATTATCACAACAAACAATAGCATCGTGTGCAGAGAAAAAAATATTATAACCTTTTCCAGTGTCAATTCATGTATACATGTTTGCTGAAAGGCCAAGGGTGTCTATGAGTCCATGAAAACTTCCACAAACTGTTGTTTTTTGGGAAAAAGATGTTTCCTAATGTTTATGTTCTTCGGGTTGCAGGAGTATTTAACATTTATGTTTCCTGGATATTTTTCTACAAAGAACAAGAAGAAAAATCCTACAGAACTCCTGACTATGACTTTCCAAATTTTCAAAAAAGACAACTTTAATTTCTCGCACATTCAAACACAAGAGAAAATAAATAAAGCTGTTTTTTTTTTCTTTCCTACAATTCAAACAACTAATTTCTACCATGCATCCTTTTCCCGCCTCTTCCCTTGCATCCAAACAGACCCTGAGTGAGAAATAGATAAGGGCAAATGAAAAAACCAAGTTCGTACTCTGTTTAATTCATAAGATGCATCCAACAATTCCATGCTCTCAATTTCCCTAAATTATAAAAAATTCCACGAGAATTTTGAAACACAAAATTATTAAAGGACTTCTGTAAACAGCAGCAGAAGAAGGGAGTTTTTCCATCTAATCCTGCAGCAAGATCAATCATAGTTACACAATAAGAAACCTATTTCAAAAAAATCTCCTCTGTAAAGATCAATAATAAAGGAACAACAAAAAAAGTATTCTTTATAACAATTTCCTTTCATAGGCTCATACAGGATGTAGCTCTTTAGCAGCATGCATATCCATATCTATGATCAATAATGTCCTTAGAAAATAATATCACTAACATACTTTTCTTGTATCATCAGCCCCGCCAGTCTCGATGAAGAATTTCTGTGACTGTTGAATCATGCTGAAAAGAACAAATAGACTATAATGTAAAACTTATAAAGACCAAGCAGACAAAGCATCATGAACAGAATATATAGATTGATAAAACTGAAACAAAATCACATAAAGTCAATGGCCATTCAAAAATAGTTTGATTGATCAAGGGAAAAAAAATGATAATCAAATTTATGTTTCTTGTTATTATCTAGCAACAATATACTTATACAATATACACCATTTATTTTCTAAAAATGCATACTGAAGCTATGGACAACTACAAATATACAATTGAACAACAAATATGAAGCACATAGGAACAACTAAAATTCCACATGGAGCAATCTAAATTAACTTTTTCATGTTTTGTCTTGGGTGACAAGCTGGCCCTTGGCACTATATGCTCTGTCAGTGCAACACCAAGGACATGACTTCATGTTTACAATTCAGAATATGACCGTGATGCTCACCTTGACAGACAATATGCAATGGCCAGTACAGTCGATAAAGATCTAATGAAGTTTAAGAAACGTATTTTGACAGCTTGGCTTGCTTCTGAGGGTAGAACTAGAGGATCCAGAGCCCTGTAAGAATGTAGCTTTCATTGAAGAAAGATAATACATAAACAGAATATTAGACTTACAAGATGCCATAGAGAATAGTTGACATGCAACTCAGCATACCTGCAGATAAGTACGGTTCCTGTCCAAAGCAGAAGCGGTTGGACATATGAAATTGAAATAAAGTATGTTTTACTCTTTTTCCAGTTACTGTCATTCTGTTATTGACAGAAAAAAAAAATGATAAAATATACTCCAGTAGTAGTAGATAAAAACATGTATTTATAATGAGCATGTAAAAAATCCTTACACGAAATAGGCTTCTTAGGTAACACATCAATGGCCCAAGACCCCAAACAGCAAAAGCAATGATCCCAATAGGAGGGATTAACTGGAGAGAATGAGGACTTCCAAGCAGCACATTGCATGACCTATGAGATCAACTTGGCCAATCAAATTAAATATGTATGCCCTTCCATATTCCTTGCTAATAACATTAAGCAAGCCATTGGCCAAGGCCAAACAAGCTTCTCAACAAATTTTGGCAAAACAGCTAAAACAAATCTGAATTGAAAGTTCAGTTTTCCTGTAGGCAAACTGGGATGTGTTTAGAACTAGCATAATCTATTCTAGAATGTAGAACAAGCCCGATCCATTCATGTACGAAAAAGACCATACTTGATGGAAAGTTACATCAGTTTCTTACCAATCGGTAGGTGTGACCACAGCACACATCTTTGTTAGAAAATGCTTACTGCAGTAACTTTACAACAACATGATGTGCAAGTTCAACCCTCAGAACATACTGGTGCATGATTTGCCAATTCATCAAATCTTAAAAAATAAGACAATGTATTATGGATATGGTAGTAAATGTTTTAAATATAAAATATTTATATGAAAAACCATAATTTACTTCAATGGTTAGTAATGAATCATGATAAACAATAAATAATCTAAAGGAGCATCCTTCTTCCGTTCATCATGGAGTCACATTGAACAAGTAGTGCTCCTAAAATACGGAATGTCGCAAGAAAGCGTAAGACAATCCATTGAGATCAAATCATCATTTGATCTTGCTTTCAGTCATTTCATGCTCAATACCAATACAAGTCAAACACAACTAAATTTGTGCATCCAACTTCTCCATGATCAGATCATTATTCAAGATAAAAACCTTCACGAGAACTAAGTATGAAAATATCAGTATCCATGAAGTATCTAAAAGAACTGTATATTGTCTAAAGATAAGAACAAGATACTTCAGACCAAGGACTTGAATCTCAGTCCTATACCGGTCTCAATAACTTGCCAAATTGGTATGGTAACGATTGTGTTTTTAAAAGCACTAGGCACCAAAAGGCACCAAACTCTCAAAATGTCCAATTGCTAGGCACTCACCCGAGCAAAGCAAGATGCTCCCAAATATTAAAATTTAAAAAAATATATTACGATTGATAAATATGATCATGAAAATAAAAATGACATATCAAATTTTTTACCGATGAATCTTCTAAACTACTCTCTACGCTTGTCATTATTCTTGAAATATTAAAAAGGATCAAACATTAAAGGCAAAATACATTAAGAATATGTTAACAACAACAGATCACGTAGTATGTTGCAAGCCTACAACTATAGGGTATTGTTTGTCGTAATAGGGTGCTTAAATCAAGTTGATTTCCATCTAACAGGGTAATAAAAAATCCTAACAGGATCCTGTTTTGCAAGAAAAGAGAAGATATCGAAGTTGTGATGTTCCTACCTTCTAACAGTATATTGCTAACTGTTATGTTCTAACTCCTAATGATGCACCCACCTCAAGCTGGTGCAGGAAATTTAACAAAGTGCAAGAAATAGAAATAGGAAATAGGAGATCATCATAAGGCAATCAGGGACAGAATGAAGCTGCAAACAATGGCGGATGAAGCTGCAGGCAGAGAGAGGGGGCGGGGGGAGGTGAGGGGATTTTTGGGGCCCGGGTTTGCGCAGGGTGTTGGGGTTTGGGGTTGGGAGTGTATGTGTGGAAGGAAAGTTGCAAGGTTCGTAATTTCGTACCGTACCGGTATTTCGATCTTTGCTCGGTATGATATGGTACGTATATATATGTATATAATATAAAAATATAAAAATCAATATATATAAATATAACAATAATATTAAAAATTAAAAAAGGAGGTGTACACTGCCTTGACGACGTCGTCTCCTTTTCTTCTCCTCGTCGCGTCAGACGAGGAGAAGAACATGGTCTTCTCCTCATCTGTAATGTTTGACGAAGACGTCGAAGGCCACAGACGTCTTCGACCTTCGGCAAAGAAGTCGAGCCGCCGCCTCTTCGTTACCTCCTGAATCGGGATCGTCGAGGGAGGGCAACGCTAGATCGGGAAGCATTGAGGTTCTCCTGATTCTCCCTCTTCTTCGAGCGTCTTCTCCCTCGACGCTTCTTCTTTCCTCGCCACAGCCAGGTCGCAAGTAGGCTGATACCACCTAATAGCGGGAGGCAACGGTCGAAATCGATTGTTACCAATTTGTTTCGGGCGGTAACGATCGAAATATCAACCGTTATCGCCCGATACAACCATGTATCGTCCAATACAAGGCTAGATCAATGGTACTGCCCGATAGTGGGCGATCCGCGTAGTGATCTACTGGCAGACCGGTACGAGCGGTATCATTCGGTATTGTAATTCTTGGTAAGTGGTATTAGTTGGTTCGATTGAGCCAACTTTAGTTGCCCAAATTAAACCTTATTTGAAATCAAGCGCATGCCAGAGTGGTGCCTCTTTCAATTGCCAGCCCAGACCAGTAACGAGACACTTGGGTCTTGCCCCGCCTCGCCCGAATGCCTTTTGAAAATACCAAGTAACGATATCAGTAAAACAAAGTAATTTGAAAAGTAAAAAATGAATTATATGATACTAATATCAAATTGGAGTTCCGACATTGATGCTTGGTTGGACCAATAAATACTAGTCTGTACCAACCAGTTCGGTCAAGAATCGCAACTTTTCAAATAAAACTCAAAGAAGCATTTGATGAGTATTAATACTGAATATGCATCCATTATGGGCACTACAAAGTACAAACAATTTAAAGTACACATATTCTACAGATCCACTCCCTAAAAATATACAAAGAAAAATGAAAAAGCAAAACAAATAGATTGAACTTATTCGTTGCACAAACATATTCTATCTCTGTGCCTTTGCTTTATAAGAATGGTTGAAACAGTAAATGTAAGCAGTGAGGATCACATGGAATGCCATTGGGACAAACTTCCAGCAATGTAAGCATATCTTATTTAAAAAACAACAGTATAGAGTGTAAAATGGAGACATTGAGATGAATGTTCATTTGAGTTATCTGTTCAATGAATGGTGAGTGTTTTAATATTGGATTCCAGCCCTTCAAACATATTCAACAAAGAGGAGAAAATTTAGTTCTCCTTGATAAGATTGTAAGAGGTCCATAAAACCAATTAATAATTGTGGCAAAGTAAGCACAATGAATACCATAAAGTATTCCGGGGGCAAAGTAAAGAACAATCTGTGATACTTCAAACCATTATCTTTACAAATGTATGGGATTTGTAACACCCTGTCAGCTAGTAGCCAAAGTACAAATGCATGGGATGATCCCAACCGTCCATCAACACTATGAGGAGGATGACCAATTTTTGAAATAAAAGTGCATGAGAGAGAAAGAGAGGTCTTCACAGTGGACATCACTTCATGATGCTTTCCATTTAATTTTCTTCCAATGTTCGGGATGGAAGGGAATTTTTAGTTGTATTATGTACAAGGTAATAAATTTGCATATTAATTCACATGGGACTTCTATGTGTGTCATGTCAGTTTGTAACTACAGCTTAGGAAATTCAACATCTGAAATAAAAGAATTACCAACTTCTATTTTATTTAGCATCAAACTAAAGCAACATCTCGTTTATTTAGCAATAGATTAAAGCAATACCTAGTCAAACTCAAAGTAGTATTTCTCAGTAGAGGGATCACGTGGCCAAAGCTTGGAAGAGTAGAAGACTGACATTTGACAACATTGTACCGGTATGGATTGCTAACTATTGGCTTGCATATACTGTCTGAAATCTGAAGACCCCACACATCTTGTCGCTGCATGTAAAATGTTGAATTTGCAAGAAAAAATATTATAACCACTTTGAAATTACATGACTGCTTGCTTTACTACAGAATCAATTAGAAGTTTGTATTTCTTGAAATGATTGATTCCTGAATTCACAAGCAAAACTGCTCAAAAGAAGAAGAAGAAACATGCAATTTCCACATAATAGAGGAAATAAACAAAACGTTAACAGAAGCATATAGGAACAAATTCAAGAACATGGGTTTTTAAGTTAAACTACTAGCATAAGAAAGTACATTAAAAGTGGATGTTGATATAAAGGTAACAATGACAAATTACAGTGAAATAGCTTAAATAAGTCATTTTAGAGATTCTAACAAATCAGTAATGGTCTCTTATAAATCATGCTAGGGCCCAAGACTTCCATTAAATATAGAGGTTGAACTCTAGCTCTTGTGAGACGAGGAAAATAAACTAGGTTTTCAAAACTGAAATTGTCACTCCAGGTTTAGTTACACATTAAATGTGGGAGGCCAAGTGAGTCGGTTTACAAGAGCATAATGGCTCATCAAACTAATGAGTCAATTATCCTGTTGAGTCAAATCATGACAAATGATATCAGAGTGTATTGAGCATAGTGAAAGGCCCAAGTAGAGGATATCCGTAAACAGGGCTAAAGAGCGACCACTGAGCTGAACCTCACATTCACCATGCTAGGTTTTGATTTTGGGCTATATTTGGGGCTTGATGATGATCTTAAACCCTGAGTGGGGGCATATTATGACACCCTGGTTTAGTAGAGGAGATTTGAAATAAGCCTATAGAAATAAGTGAACTTATCTTGGGTTTAAACATTTTGACACGGTAGTTCAAGCCTATTAAGTTAATGGGTCCATTTGGATTGGGTCGTAATAAAAACAATTGACATATAAGGATTGATATGTGAAAAAAAAAAAATGAATCAAAAATCATTTTAGCTATGAAAAAACTCAAATCCTCTCTAACTAGGGAAATTAGATGTTGTAACTTTATCTACAAGAATGTTCATGCATATCAGTGACCTACCCAAGGTACATGGTCCATCAATATAAAGCACTAAAATCCTTGTGTACCAATCCCCTATATCTCTTCTAAAATTCTTACTTTTTCTCCTGTGATTCTACCTCTTGTTTCTTTCTGCAATGCAGATAGCATAAGAACCATGTAAATAAAGGAATATAAGATCAAGATCATAAAGAGAAAAATCATGTAATCCTCACCATACTAACTCAATAACTATGATGATACAGTAAACAAACCACCTACAATTGTTATCTTACTAGTTCAAATATAAGTCCAACCAGTTCCAAGAATTCTAAACATTATGGACTCTAACCATTTAACTGGAAACTCTTTTCGTGACTGGATATATTAAAGTTGCCATACTTTTCTAGAACAAAACACAATAGTTTCAATTAGATTGTCAGCTTCAATCCCATTTTTTAACCCTAAAAGTATATGGAGGCAGCTGACCTAGAACTCCAGAAGACCATTTTATGAGTAGTTCACCGAAATACAATATCTTCACAAAAGAATTACACAACTTAAGTCAGCAGATTTAATTATCCAAATCAACTAAATCACACCTTAAACAGCACCTTAATTTATCAAACATTTACTTTGCTGAACAACTCATTTAGCATTATCTAATTCAAGCCATTCAAAATGCTAACATTCTTCAATACAGCCTAAACTATATCATGGCTTATGCAAGTACTTTAGATCATATAGCCAAAAAATAATGGAGAGAAAAGTAGACAAAGATAAGCAGTTCAACTGCCTTCGTAAGTTCCAATTGAGCAACAGGAACAAGGCAACCAATTAAAGGGCCTTGCATTGCACTACATTGGGTACGTTGTTATTCTCACAAAACAAGGACCATATCGACGAAACAATATGATAGAATTTCCTACGAGAAAGAGTCACGTACCGAAGCACAAGAAGAAAGGAGAAATGTCTCCAATTGGCGACAACTCTTTAATTTTGAGCTCTGTAAAGTCATGGTTGTTCTTCAAACACAAGAATTATATGGAGCCAATAAGTAATCCACAAAATTCCTTGTACCTTATGTCGATTAGTTGGGCCAAAGCTTTGAACAAGACCCAGTTCATGGATCAAATGTAAGGATGATCCAACTGCCATTCTCGGAGGCACATATAAATTTTAGTTAAATGGAGTTAGGAGCAACCACAACTCGTCTTCTTTCGAGATTTTCCAACGAGTGCAATCCAAAATATATATGCTAGTAGGACTCCGCAACACCCTCAGGCCTATGACAAAATTAGAAACAAAACATGATGTAAGAAGGCAATCACAAGTCATCCAACTAATAGACACTTTAATTGCTTCCTCCGAACTAGGCATCCAAAAAACAGATAAATACAAAAGAAAGAAGGTTTCCTGCATATCATAGTAGCAAAATTAAAATAAAACCAAGTCAAATGTCAACATGTAACAACATCGTGCTGCCTATCTAAAAACAATCTCAGATCACCGTTCTCATATTGCTTTCAACTAAATCGCTTTAAAAATATGTTTCTTCTTATCCAAACAAAATTTGACGGGAAAAGAAAACACAACCTAACACTTCAGTGAAAATTACAGCAACCACTACAATAGCCTGCAACAGTTCGCTTTAAGACAAACCCCATGAAATTGAAAGAGGAAAATGGACCAAAACGAAACTTACCTCTCCGGAATCGCGAAAAATCGAGATCAACCAAGTCGACGAGTTCCAACGGCTACTGCAGAACTAAACCAGGAATTATATCAAAGATTTATAATAAATCCCGAGATATTGGAGGTCGAGGAGGAGGAGGAGGAGGAGGGCGAGGCGACTCGGAGACGACGAGGAAGGTTGGAAGATACGTGAAGCAACCGGCCGAAAGGGGGGCGATGCCGATAACAATCGCCGCGTCGGACACGTGGCGCATTCGGGTTTGATCCACACAGTGTTTTGCGTTACATGTTCGATTACGGCTAACACGCGAGTCGTTTGTGGTGGACGATTGCGCTGGACGCACGAGCCGGATCTACGATCAAGTCTTACGCACGAATCCCATCGCACTGGGAAACTGGGTTAGCTTTGACCACGTCATCACGTAAGACGTAGTCGTGCCTATTAACGGTGGCCGTGCACGCTCGTCGAGTGTGGTCGGAGAATAGTGCTGCACGCACGCGCAGAATGTACGAGTGAAGTTTTACGCACGAGATCAAAACTGCAATCAGTAGAAGAAAAAAGCAGGTCAAAGTGGCGTGGCCATGACCAACTCAGCACTTCCTCTTTTAAGCGTAAAGTTTAGCCGTGTCTAAGCCTGTTTTTTTTTTTCCTGTGTTTTCCAAGAAGATTTATTAAAAATGTTATTAGTTAAATTAGTTAGTATCTTCAAATTTTCGTTTGATTATAAAACATCTTAATCTTTTATAAATGGGTTTGATACAACATCATTAAATTAATATTTTAGCTGCAATAGATTAAACTAAGACAAAATTAAGTGTATTTTGTTTGACCATGTGAAGACTACTTACTCTTCACAATTATTCACATTAATCTTGCATGTGCCTTAACATTTCAAGTGGTTCCTTTTATTGTTCGCTACTTCATCTCATCAAGTTTATTAGTAGATTAATTATATTTCATTCGACCAAGTATTTGACATTGGAAGGAGTAACTCAATCTTCTAAGATTAAAAAAAAAAAAATTCTCCTTGTTTACTACTTTACCTCATAATCTAAAGAACAATATGATGTAGCTTCCTCTTTTAATGAGAGTACTAGTTAGTTTATCTTGTAAAAATATTTTTTAATGCACTAGATTTTTTTAATCTCATATATATTTTAGAAATAATATAAAGACCTTGTGGAGGCAGTTTAGATACCACAATGCTTATTCTATTAAGGTTAGATATATATATATATATATATATATATATATATATATAAAGTTTTCTCGCTTATCGATTTTCTTATAATTTACTCTTAGTTTGTCTATTTTTCTACAATTTGAATAAGCTTAGCATTAAGCTAATAAGCTATCATAAAACGATATAGTCAAGATGTTCGACACATGTTTATGATTTTTTTTTATTTATTTATTTATATTATTTTTCTTTTTACTATTTTCAAGTTATAGGTGTTTGACATATGCTTGTTTTTGCTTTTGTTTTGTTTTGCTATTTTATTTTTTGAAATATATCAAGAAGGCCACCTACATTTATTATCCAAAAACACATAAGCTTTTATACAAGTCATTTTATAAGATATATAAATCCACAATACCATTAAGTATTTTGTTATAAGTCCCTTCAAACATACTATAAACCAGCTAATGTTTCATTTCGGTTATCTATAATTATTATTATTTATAATAAATAAGCATAAATATCAGAACGATTGTCATTATATATATATATAAATTTTAAAAAAATAGATTTTATTACCCTTTGTAATAAAATGAATCAGTTTATTGAGTCCATAAAATAATGATCAAGGTTGATGGAGAATCAAGTAATTGATCCTAAATTTTTTGATTATTGACGAAAAATTTTGCAATCGATTTAATCAAATAAAAAACTTCTATAAGTATTTGAAAAAATAGTAGTAACGCTATGTAGAAAATATGAAAACATAGAGCATCATCTGAGAAAAATAATAAAATTTGGAACGTTTTCACATATAATAATACAAATCGTTTCTTTTTTTTTTAAATAAAAACAAGAAACGTCCGATTCCGATTCATTACGACACGTGGCAGGTTGGCTCTCCAAGTTAATCCGGGCCCGATTCGGAAAACACGAGCGCGGTCTTATCTTTAGGGTTTCCCGAGATCGAGGGATAGAAAGCGGAGATTGCCCCGTCCGCCGGCGGACCTTTTGCCCTCTCTCGGATCCGAGAGATTTCTGCCCCTCTTTGGGTTTCCCCTCGATTCGATCAGCTCTTCGTTCTTCAGGTTCGGCTTCCGCAGTTGAATCAGAGCTATTCCCGTCTTTTCTCCTTTTTTTTTTTTTTTAATTTATGTTTAGTTCTTGCGGAATATTTGCTAAGGACCTGAGTTTTGTTGTGATTTCTTCCCTTCTAGGATTATGTGTGTTTTAGGGTTCTCCTTTTGATATTATTGCTTGGAAGCGATTATCTCGAGAGGCCTGTTGGTGTTAATGTGTGCGCGCGTAGGTATTGTGCCCTTTTTATGCTAATCTAGGGAATGCAGGTTTTTATTTTCGCCAAAGTTTGATTTTTGTGAGATTTGTTGATAGCTAGGCTTCCCCAAGTAGTTGAAAATAGTGACGTCATTTGCAGTTGAGAGGACAAGGCTGTGACCTTATTATATGGGTCATATCTTGCAGTTTTGTGCGGAAAGTAATTTCTAAAGCTTTCAGATCGTTCGTTTTGGCTGTTAATCAGTGTACGAATATGAATGCCTTTAGGGAACATGACTTGGGCTGATCTTTGGCATTTTCATGGTTGTTTAAGTATAGCATCTTCTCTCGGTGGAATGTCATTAGCTTAGTTAAGAATCAAACGCTAGGTGGATGTCTGAATCTGTTTGGTAGTCTCTTCGAATTTCTTAAAAGTGGAATGCGATCCAGTGTTCATCTTTTTGATGAAGCAAATTAAACGAAGATGAAACTATATAGTGGAAGAAGCTATCAAAAATTAAATTTGGCAATATGCAATTATATAGTATTTGAAGATCACCTCAAGATTCATCAAAAGCAGCCTTGACTAAAATCATTTTGGAAATAACTTTTTAATGGAGGACTGTGTCTGACCTCAATTAGATGTTGTAACATGTTCGAGAAATTACTGAAGTGAAAATTCAGTTACATGCACTAATATATTCTCTGTCACATGCACTTTGATTAATCTACATGTCTGTGTCAAAAGCAGCTTGGGTTTTTATCGCACGTGATCAACACACAATGTTAGAAGCCTAAGCCATGTTCTTGCACTGCAATCTCAAAACCCATGTGAATATACTCATGAACACTTGCGATCTTAAATCGACATCAAATGGAATGTGCAAATAGTCCTTTACATTTGTTTTCCATTCTCCAAATTTCTTTCTCTGTCAGCTGAGGAAACTACAGAGTGGTATCATAAGAAGGTTTCTCCTTTGCAATATAGGTGGCTAGGGTTTGTCATTGAAACAACCCTTTTGCTTGCAGGAGAACGGTTGCATATATTGTGCTCCCTTGACCCCACATTGATGCGAGTATTGTACAATGGGCCTTACTTTTTTGACTAGCTGAGACAACAACACAGCAGCTCTTCATTGCCTTTGACTCTTGTCAGTGTTGAATTAATGTTATCATCTTCGGGCACTCGATCTCATCATCTGTTGCCAGCAAAGTGGTGACAGCCGCTATAGTCTGAATCTCATTGGACAAGCTATGTTGAATAGTTGTAGTTATTTAAATCTGTGGATCTTGTATGCTAGTTATTTAAATGACTTGCAGAAGTAGTTGTAGGAAACTGTTCTTCGCCTTCCCAAAATCGTCTTAGGGCTAACATTGTTCTTCTTTGGTGAAGTCTGTGGGAATCGTTGTCCTTGACAACTTCAGATTCTTAGCTGATCTCTCCTAAACTTGGGTTGATCGGTAAGAGATTTGGTCGAGAGCTCTCTCCAAACATGGGGTAATCTTTGGTAGTGTGTACGATTTTTGAATGAGCTCATAGGTGCAGGTGCAATAGCTTTTAGTTCTCTTGATGTTTGGTTGATCTCCAGTGTTGGCTGGCCAACCTATATGGTTTTTGTGGCTAAACCCTTCGGCGCCAGAGTATCGCTGAAATCAATCCTTGGTGCTAGTCGAGCACTCTATGCGGTTTCTTTGGTCTATAGATTATGTGGAGAGCCTTCTCATGCCCATGGTAAGCTTGCTGTTCATGTCAGGCGGCGATGTAGGAGGACCACCATATATGTTGATGGTTATTAGGTGTCCAGTACCTATCATTGTAGTACTTGCCATTTGAGTTTTCATAGCAAGGAAAGACGAACGAAGATGGCATGTAGCATGTAATTATTTAATTGTTGTGGAATATGACTATCGTTAATGTCGATTGGTCATGAAGAATATTGTTGTGATACCAAATTGATAGGATGGGTGTGTTGTTGGGAACTAACATATTCAATCGAATCCAAGAGCCAAATAAGGAGAGGAAGAAAGAAAAGAGAGTAGAGGGGTGAAGGAGAACATTGTTAAGCTGAAAAAAATGTTAAACAAGTCAAACTAACATGATTTGAGAGCTTGTGCCTTCCCCTAAGAAGGCTAAGATTATGAAATTCAGTTAAACTAATTCGAGGGTCATCACATCGTATCAAGTGCTGTTTTACTTAAAAGAGAGGATGATAGCCTCCAAGAGATATGGAGAGAAGAGATGTCGGAAGAAGAGATATATATCAAGGAGGAACTATAGAGGTTTCGTGATGGAATAGAGCTTAAGGCATATGACCAAGGGATTACAATTATCACATTCATAAATAACTTAGATTAAAGATGTCTAAACTCACTAAAACTTAAGAAACAAAAGTTGGATGAATCAGACCCTCATCTTGGGCCACCCAGCGTCTGGGCCCAAGTGCACCTGGCCCCTGCCCAAGTGAAGGCACTCACTTGGCCCACTTATTGGGTGCTCGGGCCATGCCTAGGTGAGTGCTCGTTAACTTCATTGATTTGGATTCCTCAAAATGACACCTTAATCTTCCATAACTTGACCTTAGTGGCTTATTAACTTACTGATCTTAAAATATATCCACAACAGACACGTAAGATCAAACTTAAATTTGTCTAAAGAATAACTATGTTGATCATCTGTGATCCTATAAAAAATGTGAAAAAATGATGCAAAATTCTTAATTTAAACTAACGTTAAGCTACATTATGGGAATTGTAATTAATTGCCAGGTTCTGTCAGACAAATTTGGGTCCTCTAACTAGTTATCTCATATTTTTAGCTGTTACAGATCACTGATGACTAAATCAAAGCACCATCAACACCACGTGCTAACAAACAAATACCTAATGGATTGAATTTTGTTTTTATTAAATTAACTGATTGCTCATATGAACTACTGAAATCACACATAAATCAATCTGATTGAGACATCGAGTACTCTGTTTCATTTCTATTAATGTTAGTTTGTCATGTTGGCTTGTAGTCTGATTGGAAGCGTATGTTGTGACAATTCTTCGCTGTAATCTTTGCCTTGTATGCTTAATGTCCATGATGAACCTAGGTTATTTGTATTAGAAGAACAAAACATGGTTTTGAAGAATGAAGTATGGATCCCATGACAAATGCCAATGCTATACTTGTTTGAAATCATGAACATATCAATCTTATTTTTACTGGACAATTTGTTTATAGTTCCATTTTGCTACTTTTACATAGTCTGATTTTGGTAAGTTCTAAATTCCTAGTCATCATTATTGACTTTGAATACAGAATGATTCTGTTTGGCTCTTGATTTCTGGTCATCATCATTGACTTTAAATACAGAATGATAAGTTTTGCCTCTATTATTTCAGGTTTTTTATGAGGAGGTACAGTTCACCTTACTACAGTCCTCCAAGGAGGGGCTATGGTGGTAGAGGACGAAGTCCACCCAGGAGGGGTTATGGTGGATATGGCGGGAAAGAACGGGGTAGTGGGAGTCTTTTGGTTCGAAATATTCCCATGAGTTGTCGGTAATGGTTTCTCTTCAGGTTCAGGCTTTGTCAATTTCATTTTTGTTTTGCTTGTCCATTTCTTGATGGAGATTTAGTTAGTACGTGGATGTATGTTCTGATTATTTTTTTATTTTATTGGCCTTCAGTCCTGAGGATCTCCGAGTTCCATTTGAAAGATTTGGTCCTGTACGTGATGTTTATATACCAAAAGACTACTATACCGGGTGAGGCATTTTACACTATTGCAGCTAGTGTAATTGTGTTCCCATGTTGTCATGTTAGCTTGCTTACATTCGACCTTGATGTGGACTATGGGTTAGATGACCTCATTAATATACGGTCTTTGAATTTTGTTGAGCTTTCATTGGTTGAATGCTTATTCCTATTAGTTGGTTAGTTTCTTGTTGTGCACTTTAAAGCATTTATAACTGAAAATTTGAGATTCTTTTTATGAAGAATGTGCTGTCTCTTTTCATCATCATGTACCTCTGTCTGACTATTTTGGTCTCAATATGAGTTAATTGTTTAAATGATTCCCAGGGGTGTATTGATTTGAAGTAAATACAAGCCCTGCATTTGATCAAGAACATTCTTTGTCATTGCATAATCTGTTCATTTTGTTGAGGACACTAGAGTCTTGTTCAAATGAAGAAGTTCCTGTTTGAAGAGAAAATCTAGTTCCACGTCGAATTTAGTTTGGTCAAGCGAAGATAGAATGTTGACCTTTTGAAGTGGGTTTCTTGAGAAGCTAACGGGAGCATTGTTGATCTAAAGTGCTTCATATTTTTACTTTCAAGTGAAGAATGACTTGTATGCAAACTATGGAGTGATTGTAGAAGATATGTGAAGACATTAGAGCCTGGATTGCTAATTGCTTTTTGTGACACATGAGTGCCTTTTTGATGGAGTGTTATTTGTCATTGACTGTGCTCCTTCAAGAACTTTAGAAGACATGTTAAGTGGTTTCTCCATGACGGTAAACCTAGCAAGCACAGTGGTCTTTCGACCTTTTCTTACTGCCTTGGGCAGTTGCTGATTTCACGTTTGTTTTTGTGATATTTGATTCCTATGATGCAGAGAGCCCCGTGGTTTTGCATTTGTGGAGTTTGTTGACCCTTATGATGCTTCAGAGGCTCAATATCACATGAATAGACAACTTTTTGGAGGTAGGGAGATAACTGTGGTTGTTGCTGCTGAGTCAAGAAAAAGACCTGAAGAAATGCGTAAAAGAACTAGAACTAGGTAGTACAAGCACCTTTATATTTTCATTGTATTTTTTATTTTTTATTTTTATGTTCATCATCATCTGGCATGTCATAAAATGTCTTACTTTCAATTCTCCACTTTTTACCAGAGGACCTTCTGGTTATGATCGTCGGCGATCTTCTTATCATGGTATTCCCATGTTGCAATATTTGCTCTGTAAATTTCTTTTACACCTGCCTTTTTGAAGTGATATTTGTCACATGCAATCACACTTCTAAATCTGTTTATTGATTATGCATTGTCATCTAATTGTAGGTTCTGTGCTATGCTAGTAATCAACTTTTGTGTTTGGAATATTGTTCTGTTTAATTAAGAATGGGTCTTTTTTTTTGTCGTCCGATTTATTTAAGTTAATAAGCTCTCTTCAAATGCTAATTGCCTCTTGCTTTCTGCTTTTGTATTTACTTACAGGATAGGCACTAAACTTCTTTTGGTGTCTCATTGTTGGTTTTCTTTATCTAGAAATGATTTGAAGATACTAAGTATAGGCCATGATATATTTTATGCTTTGTAAAGATAATAAAACAACTTGATCTAAATATCAAATTCTTTTAGAAATTTATTTTTCTTGCTTGTCACATATTACAATTGCGTACATAGTATTAATAGATCTGAGCTTAACGAAGTTCTATGTTTCTGGTATTGGTCCATGCCAATCCATGGCCCGACTAGTACTTCTCCAGCCTGTGTTGGCATACCAACACACTGCAACATGATGTAATGTCAGTTTCGACCAACTATAACCATAAAAAACACTACTAGGATTCCTTTTGACATTTCCTGATAAATACATACAAGATTCATAAAATTTAAATGGTTCAATCTAGAAAACGACAAATATAACATCAAAACATGTCATGAAAGAATTACAGGCTGTATCTTCTAAATAATACATTGTGCATATAGTCATGTTCTATCTTCTAAGAAATTAATCATGATAAATTGATGTTTAATAAGATCATGTACAAATTCCTACCATCAAAATGATTGTCGTTAGTCCATGGGGGTGGATTGACGTCCTTGTTTCCATGATACCGTAGATTGACCAATAGTGTGCCATTGATGCAATATTGTGATAGCAATCATCGGCTCTTCATGAATGACCCATGTGGTAGGAGTCATCTCAGGCAAGTATGTTCGTGGCAAGTATGATTCCATAGGATGTAGTGCAATAGAGCTGCGACTAATACTACTGTTGCATGCTGTAAAACATATTTGACTCAGAAAAATGACCATCATTTTACATCTATTAGCCATAAGATACAAGGTAGTAAGAAGGCTGGGAATACGAGGAACTGTTGTTTGACTCGATAGCATGTAGGCTGTCTCATATCCTCGTACAAATCAACACCCTTTCCCTTTCATTCACCTTTATGGCCATAAACAAACCATGTCCATTGTCATGCACTGTGATCTGCATCTTGGGTGGTTTGACTAAAATATTTTTTCTCGATTCACAATCCGCCTGTTTGAATAATGAGAAAATGAGATTGGTTCCCTTGGCCCGTAGCCGTCATCATCGGTGGACACATTGCTATTCACGTCACTACTATATCTGTGGACCTCATGAAATAAGACTCTGAGGGAGGTGTATAATGACCTGATTGGACTTGTTTCTTGTCGATCGTGTCCAATGGATCAACTGATTGTGAAGCTTGACCCTTTCCCTTGCTGTAGTGGCTAGATGTCTGATCCTGCTGTGTGCTGCGATGATGCCGGGAAGACTGACCGCCTGAAGACATCTTGACACTGGACGATAATCCTCATATAGATCCATATTTTGACCCCTGTCGTTGCTTTTCCTCGTTTGTCTCTTGAAAGAATCGAGATGGGCATGGGGGATTTCTTGGGAAACTACGAAGAGATTCATGTGGACCTAACCTAGATCTGCAAAAACCATCTTTAGATCCATGTGGATCTAACCTTTCTCCACAAACATCAAGCCTATATCCAAAAGATCCTGTGCTAGATCCATGAGTCTAATTTTATGTGGATCTAGCCTAAAATCAAAAGGATCAAGACAATCCTTATAGATCTAGCTTAGGTAAACAAGATTCGAGGCTTGATCTATGTGGGTCAAACTTGAAATTAGGTGTAAATGGGATATGCAAGGAAGAAATACCATCAATCTCGATCTTGCAACTTAATTAAGGTAATTAAGCTAACAATTAGGTTCAAATTTACCTAATTTTGTCAAAGGGAACTGGCCGAATTCTCAAATTCAGACTTCTTGAAAAATTTGTTTTGAGTTAATTTTAGACATCTGGGAGAATTCGAGGAAGGAGAAAGAATGAAAGAGAGAGTAAATCAAGGAAAAGAGGCCTATTTAGCCCTCTTTGTGCAGTCAAAGAGTGACTCATGTGACCCCCTTGGTGAGTTTACCACCTGGTTTTGGCCTGGCTTACATGGTGGTAAGCTCTGTATTATGTGTGGACAATGCGAAATTGGGCTGTTTGTGTCCCAGTTCAAGCTTGGACTGGTATGTACCGAGCGTTTGGGTGAAATGTTAAACCTTGCATTCAAAAATTCGAACATTCATTTGATGGCTCACGTGGTCATTACCTTAATTACATTTATTGTTACTGCAGCATATTGTTGGTTTCAATGGCCAAACAAGTATATTCCTGTCTTCCTTTTCTGTCTGTATCCTATTTTTCTGAAGCAGAGCCAGGGATTTTAGGGGTTCCAATCTAGATTAGTTCTCTCACATCTTTATGGTTTCGAAGGGCCTTGAATTTTTTGAATGTTGGACTGTATTCATTTTTAGTGTCTTGTGTCGTGTTTGTCTATTAATAGCTGAACGTTTCTAGAGGACTACTCGATAAGAAGTCTTGAGAAGTAGTTTAACATTCTTAGATTAACTAAATGTAGCATGTGCAGTTGATTGTGCATTTTGGAGGTTTATTTCTTTCGCATGCCTTAAGGATTGGCATCTTTTTTCTTATGCCTCAAGTATTGACATCTTAAATGTAGACACATTTTAGAAAATTGGCTTATCACAATTCAGATACCAATTTCATTCACAGCAGCAAAACATAAATTTCTTGTCAAACAACATAAATGTGCTGGTGCTTCATATTTCATGTGGTTAATGCAACAGGACGCTCACGTTCTCGATCCAGATCACGCTCACGCTCTCCCCGTTATTCTTCAAGGGCCCGTCATCATTCACGGTAAGCTTTGGTGTTTTTTCTATATATATACTACTCCTATCAGTTGAAATTTGTGGGAAGGATCCAGATCATTTACTCTTTATGAACCATGCCATAATATTCATCTTTTTGCATATTTAGCAGATCCTACTCCCCTGTTCCGAAATCCCGCAATGACCACTCTTCTTCCCCGCAAAAAAGGGAATCTAGTCATGAAAGATCCCCCAGGAATCATTCAAAGGAGCGCAACGAGGACGAAAATCGCAAATCATATTCTCCAAGCTACAGTGATGCTAACCGAAATGATGTTAATGATTATGAAGCGTAAGTTAAATTAAATGATCTACCATATTTTTTTTTATATTTATCATTAAAAATGGTTACCTTCTCCAAAAATCTTCATGGTTTGACACTCTAGGCAATGTGGTGCATGCCCTCGTAGTCCCCAAAGAAATGTTAGTTCTCTGATATTTATAAGGTGCATGGTATGTGTGATGATCCGTAATGTGTCACGGATTCTCAGACCTTTGCTCTCTTTTTATTTTTAAATATTGGCCCATCTGAATGCCTAATAGATTGAAATATGGGTTGGGTCCAAATGGTGGTTGTGATAATGATGATCGATTATAACTTTTATGTTAAAGCTTATCATAATTAATTATTTAGTTCCCACGAAAGCTTTTGGCAATTAGAATCAGGTTCTGATATCGATAGTAGTAAGATGCTTTAACAATATGATGATGTATTAGTGCACTGCACACGTACAGTTATTTTTCACATAGATATAAACACAGCCGTTCATTATATGGTATTATAAGTTTGGTGCATGTACAGCAAGGCTTCACATGATGCCGAGGGATCACGTTCTCATTGGAGGAGATCGCCAAGGCGCTCATCGGTTTCACCTCCTGGATCACGATCGAGATCGGCTGATTTGAGCCCCAGGCGCAACAGTGACTGAGAGGTAGTTATATATTTTCTTTGGTTGCATTTCGGAAGTTGAAATCAGAGATCTGAAGGATCATATGATGCACCACGTTTCTTGCATGTTAAGCAGAAGATAAAACTCTTAGTTTGCTCTGTGGTTCGTTTGTAGCCAACTCAATCCCTGTAATTTGGACAAATGAAAGACATGATGCTTGCTTGTTTCGTGCCTTACTGTTATATTGTAAGATATTTTTTCACGGGTTACTACTGCGGTTGACGAAATGGATCGTGTGATTTCTTTCGTCTGTTGCATAACATGGACAATTGTTTGCTCCACCACCTGTGCTCGTGATTGCTTGAACTTTTTGAACAACCATGGTTTATTATTATAAGTTTGTAACTTGTCGGCTTTCATCATCATGTTCTTTTGTTGATCTCTTCTTGAATTAGGGTTTTAGAAAGTAGAAAGTAGAGAGGATGGATGTACAATAATTTTCATCCTAATATATCATGATTCCATAACCCAAAAAAAAAATTCAACGAGATGCTGATTAAATTTGGCCAAATTAAATGTGGTGTGAAGTGGAAATGTGGTAAGAGACTGGAGGGATGATAATAGGCGGTGAGTTTATCTCTTCAATTTCGTATCGTGTCGAAGTTTCGAGGTTTGTTCGGTACGATACGTATCGACATGTATCGTTGGTACGTTAGGATATATCAACGATATCATACTAGGTCGTATCAATCGATATATTTCGGTGACGATCAAAATCTGAGATGGTACCAATCGATACGCCTCGATATCGATCGATACATCTCGGTGTCGATCGATACGTCTTGGTACCAGTTAATATCGATATTCTCTCGAATTGATATGTACCGCTAGTATTGGAAATTACATACCATGATCTCAACGACATCCAAGCGAAAAATATCCAACGTACTCGACTTGAAGCGTGAATGGGATGAATCCCTAGATCTGGTTTTTTTTTTTTACTGCTGCTGGGAAAATGTTGTGTTCTGATGCTGTATATATCTCAACCAGTAGCTTTGATGAAGCCTGCCACTTCTTAATAATTTAGACAGAGAAGGAACAAGCTTTACACCTACCACACGCCATAATGTGTGAGCGAGTGACATTACAAAGCTCTCGTTACTAGGGCTCTCCATGGCAGAACCTGGTAGGGCCATATTGAGATCAATCAAATAACAACCAATTATTGCTATAGATAAAGCGGGGACGCAGATGGTCTTGGATAGGTGACCTTCAAGCTTCCATCTCCCCGGATATCTTTCAAGCTCGCTCTGGTGGTGTCGCCGCTACCGATGCTTCGGGTTCTCACCTTCTCTTCCGCCGGCGGTGGTGTTCCTGTTTGCTTTGTATCTTGAAGCTGTTGTAGCGTGGACACCATCTGGTCCATGGAAGGTCTGAACTTTGCATCCATGGACAGGCAGTTTTGTGCGAGCGATGCGACCTTCTGTGCTCCGTCGAGCGAGTACTGGCCTTCGAGCCGATTATCTATTATACGAAATATCTTGCGCTTGTGCGTGAGATAAGGCCGCGCCCACTCGACCAGATTGTGTTCCCCATGTGGGCGGTTCTTGTCGACGGCTCGTCGCCCTGATAGCATTTCGAGAAGAACGACGCCAAAGCTATACACATCACTCTTGGCAGTCAGATGGCCTGCAGTAACAAGATCACAATGTAAAGAAATTTTTGACGGACTGAAATACCAAGTAACAGCAATAATTTCAATGCTCTTCACAGCTTTTAGGGGAACTCTCTTTGTCCATGTCCACTTGTTTCAACATGTGTGTCATCTTATAATTTTGATGGACAAATGATCATTTGTATCATCTTATAATTTGGAGTGTTTCACTTTTGGTGAAATTTATCTGAAACAGTTAATAATTTCAAAGGCTGCATGTGCCAGAAAGATTTATACTAAAATTTGATGCGTGCTCATAGCATGAAACAAACAGCAACCAAGATGCTAATGCATAGAGCCGTCGCTATACTGCAAAATTACCCGTCGCGAGATACTCTGGGGCTGCATACCCATATGTTCCCATTACCCTAGTGGATACATGGCTCTTGTCGCCTGTCGGGCCATCTTTTGCCAAGCCAAAATCAGAGAGTTTCGCGTTGTAATTCTGCACATTCGGATAAGAGATCAGTTGGAATATGCCGTTAACTGTAAGAGATTTTTCGGGGATAGATCATACTGCATACAGCTGCTATACATACATACCGTATCAAGTAAAATGTTTGACGCCTTAAAATCACGATATATGACCTTCGCTTCGTCGCTATGAAGATAAGCCAGTCCTTTTGCAGCTCCAAGCGCAGCCCTCATCCGGAGGTTCCAGGAGAGTGGCTGGAAATACGATCCCCCTGCGTGCATGGCCATCAAACATTACATACGTAGAACATCGCACGAATGATCAACATGATAGAGATCGGACATGTTCTTTTGTCCATAGTTAATCCGACTAAAGTAGACAGGGGCGGAAAACATACTTCTGAAAAGATGGTTCTCTAGACTTCCGCGAGGCATGAACTCATAGATCAACAACCGATGTTCATCTTCCAGGCAGTATCCTATCAGTTTTACGAGATTGGGGTGGCGCAACTGACCCAGGTAATTGATTTCTGCCTACAGATTTTAAGGAGGAGCGCCAAGTTAGGACATCCAAAGCCTTAGCATTTATGATGTTAGGAAGTGGATGTCGGGCTGTGTCCGCATGATACGGATGCAAAAATAACAGATTCATCATATGCTTCAGAAGAGAACAACTCTGGTAGCAAAAAAAAAAAAAAAACCAGCTGATTTGATGACTTTTCCCAACCCCATGTACCAGAAGGAGCTTAAAGCAAAACTCACCAGCCACTCTTTATGACCCTGCAGACCTTCCTGGTTGAGCCTCTTGACAGCGACAACAATTCCGGAACCAGGTTTCGATGCTGCAAGGGTGCGTTCATCGATCCATCCCTTGAACACAGAACCAAAGCCTCCCTCTCCGACCACGCTGTCCGGGCGAAAGTTCCTCGTCGCAGCTCTGAGCTCGCTGAAGCTGAAGCTCTTCAAGTTGGAAGACTGCAAGATGTCAACCTCAGTCCGAGGGGTCGGAGGCACCGAAGCTGAGGATCGGCTGCTAGAGCCACTCGATCCATTTCTATCTCGGCGGGCACTCCTGCAATTCACCTCTGTTTGCATCAAATCCACCAGTGTCAGCTGCTGTGGAGAATCGATTCTCGTGTGTCAAACGAAAACCTAGAGAATCAATTATTGACTTTAAAAAGCAAATCTAGAGGTAGCATGATGATCCACCTTAAGCATGGCCGACTGAAGTCCAGAACCAAATCCAGAGATAGCATTATCCACCTAAAGCAATCGTTGGCTGAAGAAAACTGGCAAGTACAATCTTTCGATCAATCGATGATACCGGAAGCCTTTGAACTTGGAGAATCCCCGGGTTTGGTCACAACAAATTGGGTGTGCAATCCAAGAAAGAATTGGCCAAGACCTAATTCTTAGAAAAGATGACAGTTTAAACCTAACACCGACCAAGAAAGACTGTGGGTCGGCCAATGCAAACAAGGACTCTTGCGAATGTTGAATTCGACTGCAACTCCATCTAGTTCAGCATCCACCCTAAGGTTCAACTCAGCCTCACTACGGTCGAGCCGAGCGCTGGTAATCACAAAGATGAAACTAAAATCTACAAAACCAGTCCTCATGACTCGGCAAAGTATAATCTTGAAGCCTAAATCGATTTCGAAGCAGTTGGGTAACGCAAAGATTTGAGTTCGGAGGGACGCCAAGAAAAGATTCAAAGCAACAACTCGAGGAGATCTTACCGGAAGCGGAAGCGCTGTTGAAGGGGCTCTCCGCCTTGACCCGCGAACTCCAGCAGCTCCCCATCGAACAACCCTTGACACCCACGACGGAGACAAAGCACCGCAAGGAACTAGCGGTCGAGATCCATCCCAAAAGGCCAAGCCGCGGCCGGATCGACGAGGGGAACCCCCGGATCTGGCCTAAAAATGCCGCCTTTCCCGGACGCACCGATCCAAAACCCCTCCCGCGTTAAAATCCCGCGGTCCTCAGACCGATCCAAGGCCGAAAAGGGGAGACGAGATCGCCCCAGCTTCAACCGTGGAATGGAATGTTACGTTGCTATATTTGCGGAAAGGGCAGCTCGAATCGATGGGGGGTGGCAGTAGGGTTTCCCTTCTCGCGATCCCTCTTGCTTCCGCGAGGGGAGGGGACGGTGAGGCCATTAATGGCGGGCGATGGCGAGCTTATCCGGTTCGTGCTCGTTCCTGCTAACCAACGACTCCAATCTTTCGCATCTGCACCTCCCCCATCTCTGTGTTCATGTACGAAGAAGAGGGAAGAGTAGCGCAAAGGGGGGAGTGAGAGTATCGAAGGCAGCGGAACTGCCCGCAACCCCAAAAAATCCGGTTCAGTCATGGGACAGTGGGGAAGGTCTCGACCGTCGGATGCGGATCGAGGGGGATCGGAGGGCGCAAGAGAGGTCGGCCGCTCTCCCGAGGGGACGGGTCCCGGTTTTTATCTTGTGGAAATGAGCGACGGTGATCCGCCGTGGGCGCGACGACGTGATTTGTGCCGACCATTTTTTTTTTTGGTGTAAATTTTACGTGAATTTTCATAATTATTTTATGATATCTGTGCATACGTTTCAAAAGTAAATTACTTGGAATTTATTCCATCCACATCGACATGCCATGGCCCCCCCAAATGTATATTATAGGACACATATCTATAATATATATATTATAGGACACATTCACACTCGTGGGTGAAAAACAACAGTACATAATATAAAATTTTAAATATATCGAAATGAGGTCGTTATATTGAATAAATACATCGACTTGAGATTGTAATGGTCAAAGTTTGTGTGACATAAAAAAAGTAATATTACTATTTGGATTGATCTAGTCCGACTAAAGATTATCTTAGATATATTTTACTCTACCGGGGGGTCAACTATTTAGTCAAACGGAAATATGACTAAATTATATTGAATCAATCCGGATGAAATACATCGATTTAGCCATCTCTAATCTTAATTAGAGTCAAAAGACTTCCGAGCCGTCGGCGTCGACGCAGATGCATGCATGCCGAGTGCGGAAGGTGGCACGCGGAGGAGAAGAGACCGGTGCAGTCCTCATCCCCTCGACTTCCCATCCCCTCATTATTCAATACCTGGTTGCTGCTTCTGCTTCTGCTTCTGCTTCTGCTTCCTCCAGGTAGCGCGCGCCATGGTGCGGTGGCCGATGCGGGAGACGGAGGGAGACGCATGTGAGCTGCGTGCTCGCAAGGCTTCCTGTCCGCAGCATGAATCAACATTTATACAAAAAAAAAAAAAAAAAAAAAAAAAAACTTTAAGGAAAGGAAAGATATTGAGAGAAGATGATATCAAAGAAAGAAAGAAGATCTTGGGAGAGGTATTTGGTTTTAGAATCCTTATAAAGTTCATGCCATACCATGTGACATGGCTAGAAATTAAGCGTTGGATTTTGGGACACGTTCCACGCCTTTTTTTCTTAATCTTCCACCTCTTCTGCCGAAGCGAATCTGCCTGTGTCCGGGCACATTAGAAAACTGGGATGAGCGGCAAGATATCATTGTTTTAGAACTAGTTAATTGTAGTGTGTCAGAAGTAGTTTAAGTATTGCTTTGGATCGCTTTTGGATCGAAAGCAAGTCACAAATTGTTTACTCCCAGGACTGACCATTTTGATCGGAGAGATGAGACGTGACCATACATAGTTGTGCCATGATGTATGCTGTTGTCTTCGATCCACAAGAACAAAACAAAAGCAATCGGGGAACTCGTTCCAAGAATTATATTAAGAAACTGGCACTCTGGTCTTCCCCTTTGCCTACATAAACACCCCCCTTGGACCGCTCTGCTCCTCACCACGACGATGGCTTCCCTTGTTTCATCATCATCTTCTTCTTCTTCTTCTTCCATTGCAGTATGCTTAATTAGTCTAAGTTTCGTGTCTGTGGCGGTCATGGCTGCGACACCAAGGAGAGCCATCGATGTTGCGTTCCAGAAGAACTACGTGCCCACATGGGCATTCGATCACATCAGTTACTTCGACGGAGGCAACGAGGTCAAACTGTGTCTGGACAAATCTACTGGTAAAACACTTGGATCGGAAGGTTTGGTTATATGACTTTGATGCTTGTTTTGGAGGTCATTTGCTTCTCTCGGATGCCATTTCAGGTACTGGCTTTCAATCGAGGGGCTCCTACCTGTTTGGCCACTTCAGTATGCACATAAAGATGGTTCCCGGTGACTCGGCCGGAACAGTGACTGCGTTCTATGTGAGCATTTCCGCGGTAGAACGGTGATGAATCGTCCGTCACTCTTTGATTTGTTGACAATTATGTGGTGTTTTTGTCCTCAGCTCTCGTCTCAAAACTCTGAGCACGATGAGATAGACTTCGAGTTCCTGGGGAACCGGACCGACCAACCATACATCCTGCAGACCAATGTCTTCAGTGGCGGGAAGGGAGACAGGGAGCAAAGGATCTATCTCTGGTTTGATCCAACCAAGGACTACCATTCCTATTCTGTTCTCTGGAACATGCACCAGATCGTGTAGGTTTCTTCTGCACTTTCCTTTCCTTTCCTTTCCTTTTTGCGGGTGATGATAAGCCCGGTTTAAAAGCCAACTTAGAGGAGATTGTAGTTAGTTTTGCCCAAGAAATCGCAAGCAACATGCATGCATATGCATGCTTTGAGATCATCGATGAGTTGTTGGTGACTCACTCTTGTCGGACGAAAACCAGCTTCTTTGTAGACGACGTTCCCATCAGAGTGTTCAAGAACAGCAGGGACTTGGGAGTGAAGTACCCCTTCAACCAGCCCATGAAGATCTACTCCAGCCTGTGGAACGCCGACGACTGGGCAACAAGAGGCGGCCTGGAGAAGACGGACTGGTCCAGGGCGCCCTTCGTCGCCTCCTACCGGGGTTTCCACATCGACGGCTGCGAGGCGTCGGCCGACCCGAAGTTTTGCTCCACCCAGGGGATGCAGTGGTGGGATCAGAAGGAGTTCCAGGAACTGGACGGCCCGCAGTACCGCCGGTTGCAGTGGGTGCGCCGGATGTACACCATCTACAACTATTGCACTGACCGGTCGAGGTACCCGACCGTGCCACCGGAGTGCCACAGGGACAGAGATGTCTGACGGATGTACGCACGCGACCCTCTCCGTCCCCCGTGCATGCATGCGCAACTCGGAGTCCGTTTTAATCAACCCTACTCATTCCTGTTATTATTTGCGCTTGTCATATTTCATCGTCTTCTCTCCGTCCATCCCCTCGATGAATTTGTGATTTGAGACGCACAATGTGGTATCGTTTAATGTCAATAGATAACAAGAGAAACTTGGATGCTGATGGACGATGCCCCCTTGTTTGCTGTGCGCGATGGGAGAGGAGGAGGAGGAGGAGGGGTGTTTCTGATTGGGAATCATGCCATGTGACTCCCGGCTTTCTTCTCGCCGTATCCCTTTCCGGCCACCCCACCGTGAGATGCTTCACTCACTGGGAGGCATTAATTGAAGCGTCTGAAAGGCTGGCCCAAACCTCGGCTGCCTGTCTCAGTCTTTAACTCATTTCTTCATGCCGATATCCGCATTCAACTGCAACGACGACTGCGTAAATTAAGGTGGCCGCCATGTGAAGAACCCTCGGCCGTATAACCAGGCAAATAAATAATTTACATCTCTTCTTCCGCCCAGAGTTATCGTAATCGAATTCAGATTGATTGTTAAAACCCAAACAAGCTTCGTTCATCATATCACTACCGTTGGTCAATCTGCAGTAAGATCGTATGTTAGAATATTTTTATTCTTTTTTATTTACATCTCTCTCTCTCTCTCTCTCTCTCTCTCTCTCTCTCTCTCTCTCTCTCTCTCTCTCTTCTCCTCCTCCTCCCTCCAATTAGATCTCCACTTCTGTGCTTCTTTGGTCCTCCTTTTCTTTCTCGGATCCTCTTCTGGTATTTTCCGTTGCTATTGATTAAGAGCATTGGGCGTCTTGAAGTATATAAACTATTATTGTAGACGAGTTCCAGTTGCCCTCAGATTTCTCGAGATGCCCTTGGACGCCAGCAGAGCAAATCTAACTTGCGAGTATATGAAGGCCACAACTTTCCACTTATATTCCACTGCTTCTCACTAGATCCAGAGAGCTGACCTTTACTCTTTTGTTTCAGAACCTTCAGCTCATACAACTTGCGAGTATATTTTGCCCCCACGCAAGTACACTTTCCATTAAGTGTCGAACGGTGTGTCTCGTGCATGACAAAGGCTAAGCTACCGAGAAGCAACGCCACCTTCTTTACGTGCGTTGCATGAGTTGTCTCGATATGATCCAAAGATTAACATATGTTTCGAGTTAAACCAATCGGTAATTCGTACGAGCTTTGTGTATATAGGCCACGAGAATCCCCCCCCACCAGGAACCAACCATCATCACTATTTATTGTTTCCTTCTTCCTGCTGTGTCTTCGGCATGGCCATCGAAGAGGAATTGAAGGTGTGTGCAACATTTCTCTAAATTTAACACTTTCTACACTATGTTTATCTGAAAGTTTGGTTTCTTTTCTTCTTTGGTGTAGAGAGTTGAGTTGAAGGTTTCTGCCAACTGCTGCCAGGGATGCAAGAGAAAAGTGCTGAAGGCGTTGAGCATCAAAGGTGAACGCTTTGTTTCACTTCTTGTTTTGTGTAGTCAATCTCCCAAACCATGCTGCATGCGACTGACGGTCGAATGTGTTCTCCAGGTGTTCTGAGAGCAGAAATCCACCCCACTCTGCCCAAGCTCACGGTGATCAGCGTCCTCGACGCCGAATTCCTCGTCAGGAAGTCGTCCAAGAATGCGGAGATACTGCCGGCCGAGATCCCGAAAGCGCAAGGGGAGGAGGCGTGTCGGGAAGCTGCTGAGATGAAATCAGGTGAGCCAGGCAAGGAAGCGAAAGAAGGCAGTGGCTCGGAGAAACCCAACCTCGAGAAGGAGGACAGCACAAGCTCGACTGTCGTCGACAAGAATGGTAGCGCGAACGACAACAGCGGGAGTCCGGATGACCGCGACAGGGAGGCCCGTGACGGTGCCGAGGCAACCAAGAGCTCGAATGCAACGATCGTCGCAACACTTGCGCAGGTGAGCGGCATCACGAACCAAAAGAGCGCGGAACTCATGGCATCTCAAGCGCGAGTTTTCTGCCCAATATCGGAGCCGATGCCATCATACTGTGCCGCCATGAATGCCTATCCTTCTCCAGCGCCTTACTACTACGATACGCCGGCTCCACCGGCAGCCGCCACATTCCATGACCACCACTACAGCGATGATAACTACGTCGGCTGTCGGATCATGTGAGGCTTCCCGCACTTGTACGAGAAAGGTGGCTCAATGAGGCCTAGAAATGCCTATTCCTTGTCACTTTCTATACTATTATTCCTGTGGCTTCCCTTGTTTCTGCACCCACCGGAGCTTGAGAAAATTAGTGAAGTGAAAGGAGACATCATGCACTGGGGAAGATGCTTTGAATTAGTTTAACCTCGCGTTTGATAGCAGAAGCCTTGTCGGGGACTGATGGAATAAAGCAGGCGAGCTATTATTAGCCACACAAATCCAGTATTTTATGGGCTTCTTTTCTGCCTTCCGTAGGCGCATTAAACGTTTTATTTGCAGTCAACGTTCAACCATGTCATACAACAAAAGAGCCGACGTGACTTCATGGGAGATGCCTTGGGCCCATTTGCGTACTACTACCATTTAGTTCCTGGACAATTTCTCACAAAAAAAAAAAATCATAAAATACAAAAAAATTAGTGCAATCCTTCTTAGAATCATGTTTAAGTAGAATTTTAAAATTTTGAGATGATTTGACCAAAGTTGACCTTATTATACTAGAAAATAAACTAGAGTGCTCTGTCATCATATTATAATAGAAGTTATATATACATATAAAAAGGTTGTGTAATTATTGGATACATGAGATTAAAAGATAATTTAAGAAGATAATTCTTTAATAAATAATATTTTATGGATCCGAGTGTTGAATAGTTAAGAAATGATATTAACAAAAAAATTTATATTGTTGAGATGAAAATATTGAGATCAATATATGAAGTTATTAGGAAAGACAAGAAAAAAAAATATTTATGATAATTATGTATTACTTTGATAAGGATAAAATGAGGAAGAATAATCTAAGATGATATGAATATGTGGTTTGAGATCTAAGCGATGAAATGATTAGACATAGAGAAATACCTAAAAAAATTTAAATATTCTTAACTTGACTAAATATATAATTATTTATAAATCTTGATGACGAACAAAAGATCTATATAGTTGGTCTCAAATTCTTAAGACTTTATAGTTTTATTGTCATTATTATTATTGTTGTTCTTACTAATATTTATATCAGGTAAACAATGGATTTTTACTGTAAAATCAATTCATTTCTTTGTCAGAAACCTATGGGCAAAAAGATAACATTAAATTAAAATATGAAATAAAGATTATAGACGTTAACTAAAATTTAGGAAGGTTTGGCCGAATTTGACATGCAATCATTGTGTTTGAGGAGACTTCATACATCCAAGTTGTGGGTATTAAAACTAATTAGCATGATAGCACTTAAAGGAATGTTAATTAATATGATTTCATGCATCCAAGTTGTGGGTATTACAACTAATTAATATGATAACACCTAAAGGAATGCTAATTAATATGATTTCATGCATCCAAGTTGTGGGTATTATAACTAATTAATATGATAACACCTAAAGGAATACTAATTAATATGATTTCATACATCCAAGTTGTGGGTATTGCAACTAATTAACATGATAGCACTGAAAGGAATTCTAATTAATATGATTTCATACATCCAAATTGTGAGTATTAAAGATATATATATATATATATATATATATATATATATAAAATTTAGGCCTATAAGCTCGTTAAACGATGACAAATCCTAAAACACGTAATTTAATGTAATTGTGCAGCGGATCAAAATAATCGAATTAGTATATATATATATATATATATATAATTTGGGCTCACAAGCTCGCTAAACGATGGCAAATCCTAAAGCACGTAATTTGATGTAATTGTGCAGCAGATCAAAATAATCGAATTAGTATATATATATATATATATAATTTGGGCCCGTAAGCTCGTTAAACAATGGCAAATCCTAAAACACGTAATTTGATGTAATTGTGCAGCGGATCAAAATAATCGAATTAGTATATATATATATAATTTGGGCCCGTAAGCTCGCTAAATGATGGCAAATCCTAAAGCACTTAATTTGATGTAATTATGCAGCGGATCAAAATAATTGAATTAGTATATATATATATATATAATTTGGGCCCGCAAGCTCGCTAAACGATGATAAATCCTAAAACATGTAATTTGATGTAATTATACGGATAAAAATAATCGAATTAGTATATATATATATAATTTGGGCCCGCAAGCTCGTTAAACGATGACAAATCCTAAAACATGTAATTTGATGTAATTATGCAGCGGATCAAAATAATCGAATTAGTATATATATATATAATTTGGGCCCGCAAGCTCGCTAAACGATGGCAAATTCTAAAGCACGTAATTTGATATAATTGTGCAGCGTGAACAAAATAATCGAATTAATATATATATATATATATATATATATATATATATATATATATATATATATATATATATATATATATATATATATATATATATATATATATATATATATATATATATATATATATATATATATATATATATATATATATATAATTTAGGCCCGCAAGCTCGTTAAACGATGGCAAATCCTAAAACACGTAATTTGATGTAATTGTGCAGCGGATCAAAATAATCGAATTAGTATATATATATATATATATATATATATATATATATATATATATATATATATATATATATATATATATATATAATTTGGGCCCGCAAGCTCGCTAAACGATGGCAAATCCTAAAGCACGTAATTTGATGTAATTGTGCAGCGGATCAAAATAATCGAATTAGTATCCTCGCGGTCGCCATTCCAATCTCTCTCTTGATCCTGTTCGAGAAGAGCAACGCCCCACCCAGGTGGTGGCGCCGGTTAGTCGGGCGTGACGTCCTGGTCGCGACGGGCACAGCTGCTCTGTCGCCTTTAGGGCGGCCAAACTCACGTACGTGGGGTGCGTCAGGTCGGTTCCCTTTCTTCTCGCCGGAGATCACTCTCCCGCGGGTCCGGACCGTCGGTGATGTAACCTCGATTACATGTCGCAGACGGATATATCGCTTTCAGCGTCTGGTGTGGAAGGCGAAGCCCGGCTGAATCGCCCATCCGGATTCCTGATACACCTACTCGTGGTTGGACCACCTTCCTCTGCTGGTGCACTTGCCGAGTTATTTGTCTAACTGACCCGGATGCCCGACAGCTATCGTTTCGAAGCAAGCCGGCTAACGGAGCAATAGCTGGCATGCTGCGAATGGGTATTTCCAGAACGCCATCGCGGAAACTGGGCACCGGTCTCCCTTCCCCTTATGGTAGGGCGCATGCAAGGTGTTCGAAGGTCGCTCCCTCGCTTCTGAAGCCCCACCTGCCACCCCCGCTCGCTCTCGGTCGATACCGAAGCCGGCGGAGATCCAATTTTTAGGTTTGGATCGGGGAGCGCCTTCGTAGATACAGAGGGGCCAGATCACGGTGGCATTCCCAAGATCCCGTCCCTGCTTCATCGCATGAGACGTTGCTCGTTGCGGTGGATGTGAATCGTTTCGGGCGAGTGCCTCAGTTTTTGGATCGGCACATTGTTTCACATCCGCCCTCATGTGAGGTTTCTTTCTCGATTGGACTATTTTGAGTCTAAAAAATGTTCTCTTTTTATCCTTTTCCTTCTTACGTTTTCGTATTGGGATCCATCCGTTGTTGAGGATACGATCAAGATTCATCACCTTATGCCCCTCACCTTGATTCCAAATCGTGTGTCTTGGTGCAGTGAACTGACAAGGGGAGCTATTTGTTTGATTTAATTTGGCTGCTAACGGTACAAATGGCAAATGAATGTTTTAATTTCTGTAGATGGCATAATAATTGAACCACTTCTCTAGCTTTTCATTGTGGAGGAATGCGGAACATTACAAGTGCTATGATATCAAGAAACGGTCCAATGGAAAGCTTGGAGTGGTTGTTTGTCACATAGCAATTGATGTCCCGATAGGTTGAATGTGTCAGAGGAAACTGTCAGGCAGGAACCTATTCATAAGCTACCCCTGAAATGTGGTTCCATGTGGACATCATCCTTCTTCACCTTCCTTGTTTCTATCTGCATTTGTCTTGAAAGTGAAAGCAGATCTTGCGTATGTGATCTTGCAAGACTGAAAAATGAATGTGTTTCTTTTTTGCTCCATTCTTGATACGGAAGATTCTGGCATGTTCTTTCCTTGATTTCAGTGTCTAGCAAATCATTTTGATGTCTGTGTTTCTTTCATCATTATACATGGGGCCTATATCATGATTTTAGTTGTACGCAGTGAGAGAGCGACACTGATGCTTACTACATATTGACGGTTGCAACCTGTGCTTCATTAATGACATTCCTAGAGTTTATGATACTTGCATGCTGATCATTGAAGCACTTGCTACTTCTCATAGTATCCTTATGATTCTTTACCTTCTGAAACATACTTTCTTAGATAAAATCTGCCAACATGGGTTCTACGTCAGTGGAGAAACTGCTAGAGAATGGTGTGGGAGTTCACTTTTCTGGACTTCATGTGGATGATCTAGAACCAAGAAATTCCGAGGAGCCACTGGCAACTTCTACAACAGAGAATGGCTATGGAGAACCCTTCATAATAGGTTAGTTCTTTTTGTTGAATTTTACAAAGTGGTTCATTTTGTTGATTATTTGGTGTTTCAGAGCCTTCTTTCAATATTTATACATGATTTAGGTTGAACATATATCTCAGTCCATGCTCCGAAAGTTTGTATCTGATTCTGTAACAAGCTTCCTAATTGTTTGCTCAGAAAAAAAGCTCTGAGATGGCCACAAGAATTAAGCTTTGACATGAATCAATTCTTTGGATGGGTACATGAGATGTAAGAATTCCCACAGTTTTTAAAAGATTAGTGTTACATAGAGGCATTAAATATGAATATTGAATTTCATAGTCGATGTGCCAACTTTCACCATAACATCAAGATTAATTCTTAAATCAATTCATGTGGCTTATATATTTGTAAATTTCAACCAAGACATAGCATTTTGGGGCACCCAAGGGAGGGGGAAATTTATGACATGAAAATTTGTGCAAACTGAGCTTGTATGGAATTGAAGAAGACAGTGAGTAAATAAAAAGGTCATATGAAAATGCATCTTGATATGGTTGAATGGACATATAGGGGTGTGGTTCAGTGGACCATGTCTTGATATCAAGCCTTATCTTCAGACTAAGTAGTCTTGTCTTATGTTATCAATCCTTTTCCTCAAAAACATTTTAAATGAAATAAGATGACATGGTGGGTCTCTTGCCTCATTCAAAAGTGGATCACCCCAGCTCTCTATAGTGCTTACCCAATCTGTTGTTAGGACCAAGTTATCATGATAAAATTACAAACCAAATGCTTATTTGGGCTCCTTTGTTGTTTCTTGTCCCGTTCATTGCAGCGTAGCTGCAGGCACATGTTTTATAATTAATATACGCCAACATCTGCACATGTTTGTGTCAGTTGCAAACATTGATGTGTATAAAAGCAAATTTGGATCAATTGCACTTGCAATCACTGGATAAAGTTGTGATAGGGCTCTCACTGTTATTTCCCTTAATTACAGTGAAGATCTTGCAATTCAGAATCATCATTAAGCTGTAAAAGTGAAATTGAACAAGATTAAATTGTTTGATTGAGATGAGTAAAGCATGAACTATGTTTGTGAATTGTGTTGTTTGATTGAGATGTGTATAGCATGAATTGTGTTGTAAGAATTTATGTAATCAGCCAAAAAAAATGGTGTTGTCTGAACGTGCTAAATGCCTTCCAAAATAAACATCCCTAAATTGATATACATAAATAACTAAATTCATGACTTAATAAGAACAATAATGTATTTGATTAATCTTTTTATGACATTATGAAGAGATAAAAAGGAGTTTATTATCAGTGTCAAGGGTGTGCCTGACTGCCAGCATTGGTATTCAAGATTGACTTAATAACATGTATGAACACATCAAGTTGATCATTATTAAAATGTGTATATTTTAATTAATCTTATAAATAATGCTGTTGAAATAATTTTTTGTACCTACCATATAAAAATATTTGGAAATTTGAGTGTCCTGTGTTCAAGCAAATGATATGAAGATATGACACAACTTCTTGTGTCAGAGTACATTCCTAATCTCCATATGCATGGTGAATGTCAAGTGATATATGTAACTCATGCTAACTCTTTTTCATGTTAACCTGGTGGTAGACTACAAACATTGTCTACACAGCTACAGTGATCACAACCATTGCATCCGTGAACATGAAGGGTAAAAGATGCTTCATCATGGTCTTCCTTTTTCATAAGCTAGTATAATGGGAGTTAGCCCAATCACTCAAAGAAAACATTACCTTGAGTTTGATTTGCTCTGTTGGATGGACTTTAAGGAGATGAAGTGGGTGGGCAACTGAGTGCTACCAAATGTAGGAGCTCTGTTTGTGTGAATCTCTATATCAACATATGCTTCCATTAGTAATAGTAAATGAAACAGGTGATGCTTTGCTCCTTTGTCAGTTCTTCTTCACTAAGGATTACAATACCGAATGATACTGCCCGTACCGGGCGGTACGTACCGGTCCGCCAGTAGATTGGTACGTGAATCGCCCACTATCAGGCAGTATCGTTGATCTAGCCCCGTATTGGACGATACCGCTACCGGGCGGTATTAGCCTAGCTACAACCTGGCTGCGGCGAGAGAAGAAGAAGCGTCAAGGGAGGAGAGAAAAGGCACTTGAAGAAGAGGGAGAAGAAGAGGAAGAATCGGGAGAACCTCGATACTTCCCGATCCGGCGCTGCCTCTCTCGATGATCTCGATCCAAGAGGAAGCTCGGCTTCTTCTTCGTTGCGTTCTTCGCCCGAAGGTTGGAGATGTCTGTGGCCTTCGACGTCTTCGCCGAACGTCGCGGATGAGGAGAAGACCAGGTTATTCTCCTTGTCTGACGTGACAAGGAGAAGAAAAGGAGGTGATGTCGTCGAGGCAGCATACACCTCCTTTTTTTTTTTTAAATATTTTTTAAATATTTTTATATATTGATTTTTATATTTTTATATTATATATATACGTACTAATTGGTACACCTTGATATACTGCTCAGTATGCCTGTACCGTATTGTATCGAGCAAAGATCGAAACGTCGGTGTGGTATGAAATTATGAACCTTATTCTTCATAATTGCGATATCACCAATATCGTCCATTAAGAAATTTATATTTATATAATGGATTGCAAATTATGTTCAGAAAATATATGCTCTACTATTCGTTAAGTGCTATCACTAATTAAGGTTTTTAATCTCATATCATACCAATGGACCGAGCTTTGCTCGGTATGGTACAGTATGACGTATCGAGCAATATGCTTAAAATATGCATAAAAACCTCTAAAAATACCTAAAAAATAGAAAACAAAGTTAGGATAGGGTTTTTAAGTTAGAAATAAATATACATTTGGTATATTTTTAGCAAAACTAATGTAAATTAGGTCAGAATAGTACCACATATCTTTTTCGGGCTTTGAGGAGTAACCTTATGCAAGGTTCGCAATTTCAGTTCGTTCCAGATTATCCTTTCGTTAATATTGAATTATTTACAGGAAATTATTTGAATTGTTAGATTATTTTGTATATAACTTAAACTTTAAGATTTAAATGAATTAAGTAATCTTATGTGTAGATATACTTGATTCTACCACCAAAATGAATGATGTGCCTCCACGAGTGGTGGATCGGGGTCTTCGATCCTATGTATCTATATATCAATATGATATGTTTGTCGAACCTAATCCTGAAATTGATCTTATAACATAGTGTTTTGATACACCATATATCATTGATGCATCAATGTGGTGATGGTTGTAGGTTGATTGTCATGAATCATATGTGTTTGAGGCGACTCTTGAGGCATGTATTGATGAATGTAAGAATTTTTACTTTTGCTACTGATCTGTTGCTCTGTATTATACTGTTGCTCGGAGAAGTATGACCAACTATCAGAATAGGCTTAATTATTTTATAAATCAATAAAAATTTAAAAAGCGAATACATACCTCTTGATTAAAAAGTTCTTCCTCTTAATCCTCCCAAATTAGCCTCCTAAATTTGATTCAATCTACAAATCGCTACTTTATTAAATTTAGGAGAGTGAAAAATGTAAGAATAAGAAAGAGAATATGAGAAACAATGAGTTTAAGAGAGTGTGAGAATGAAATGAATTGAAATAGGGGAGAGAAAAGGGTTTAAAAACCCTTGAAGAGGCCTCCAATGGTCAAATTGACGGTTGGAGCACTATTTGGTAACAGTCAGTTTCAATCGTTACCAGTTGGTATAGCCGCGTATCGCCCGATACGGGGTCAAATAGCGGGCGGTTCGCATGCCGGTCTATTGGCGAACAAGTACATACTGCCCATATTGGGTGGTGCGGTACAGTATTACAAACATTGGTACAACCATACAAGGTGATATTAGTGGTCAAACACACCATCTACATACGGGCAAAATGACTTTGCCTTATCTGATTTGTAAAAGGTGTATAATGTAGTATACTCATTGTGTTGAGTGGTTTGATTGAACTTTGACCAGTATACGGCAGTCACCACTTGATCCAGTCCATTTTGAATACCCTTTCCCACTTGAAGCAACACCTCTTTCATTCACCTACACCCAGTCTCACTAATATTCACCTTCCAAACTCTCAATCTTCCTCAACTCTTAGCAGATCAAGGTTCCAACACCAAAAAGGAACATTTTTCTTCAAACCAAAGTAGATCTGAAACTAAAATTCAAATTATTTGCTTACCTTTTATTAGTTTGATTTTTTTGGTCAGGTTTTTCAATTAAGATCTTCGTTGCATGCTCTGATTGTAGCCTTACTTCTAGATCTATGCATTTTCACTAAGTTAATTTCTAACATGAATTTACTTAATTCTAAATTGGAACTAAGCACATATAGTCTAGATCTGCACAAATATAGTCTAGATCTGCATGGATCCTGTATAGTTTTACATAGATTACATGAGGCACCCCAGTGACAACAGTACGTAGGGTTTTGGTAGGACTGTTAAAATGAGAGAGCCTAGACGTGACAAGCTAGGCAAGGCTCCTAGTATGAAGTAGACCTGAGTAGGTGGCACATAAAGTTCCCTTGGCGGGAAGCCAGCTCCTGATGTTATTGACCTTGATTAGGCAACTTTCCCACCTTAGATTGCAAAGCAAAATCGATGGCATCTATATTAAGGAGAAGTTGATAGATACAAGAAAGATAATATATAAAGTGGTTCACACTTCAATAACATTCCTACATATACAGCTTGAGAACCTTAATACCTATGCAAGGTGTTCACCATTTAAAAGCATGGCCCTGGCGTACAATCTGTAACTTTGTATGAGATTACTAGTAGATATGATGATAGAAAGATTGAGGGATTAAGCATCTTAGAAAGAAGTAGGACCTACGTAGTGTGACTCTCTTGTGTGATAATTGCTCCAACCCTAAATTGATGTATTATAACAAATTGATAGTCTTTCACAAGTCGGTTGTTGCATCAAATTAAATGGATGGTATGTTCAAGGTCTGATGGAGGCACTGACAAATGAGGTCGAATATTAGTTCATATCAGTTCAATTTCGATGTGTACTGCTCGGTATGGGCGCTATGCATCGGTCCGAGAGGATACCGATATGCAGACCACCCTCTACCGAGCGATAATAGTGTTTTGACTAGTACCAATGCATACTGATCGGTATCGAGACATATTGACCCGTATCGAGGCATACCGATCGGTATCACCCCTAGATTTCGATCGTTACTGAGGTATACCGGTTGATACGCCTTAGTATGGTAGGTGGAGGTATTTTAAGGTTTTAGGATGTATCGTTGGTACGCCTTGGCATACCAACGATACATATCGGTACGTATCGTGCCGAGTAGAGCTTGGTACGTTGGTACAAACTGGTATTCAAAACCCTGGTTAAGATTATTATTGATACCCCAATATGACGTTTTGGGTACAAAACCTACATTGGCCCTTGTTCGGGCTGGTATAGGTTTGTATGTGTTGGCGTATTGACACATGGTACATTGACATATGCCTTAGAATATTTTTATGATTTGACTATGCTTAGTGTTGGGTGGCACATGTTGCGATCCATTCCGCTAACCTGATTGTCCATTGGACTAGTACCTACCTCTTGATATGTATTGGTTTAGGTGAAACATAAAACCATGATTAGTTCTACTCACATGACATTTAATATTAATATGCTTTGCACTACTAATAAAGAAAAACAATATTATTTTGGCCTCATCATTAATTATAAATGAGGTTGTAAGTTACTACAGTAAGGGGGGTTACGACAAGTATGCTTGTGTTGAGTATTGAGAAATACAAATTTTCTTACATGTCATATAAATGTCCTTGAACATCTAGGTGTTCCATTTTCGATCAATGATATAGATATATGACTTTGATCGCTCAGGATCAGGGATGTCTTGCTAATCTACTAAATAAAGAATTGTATGTGATCTATTGAGTTTTAAATTATTAGAATCATTTCTTACTGGCAAACCAATTTGTGCTTCATTCTGATTATGAAGCTTTAAAATATCTTAATAGTAAAAAAAAAAATTAGTAGGTGATGTGATATGTGAGTTGAGTTTTTGCAAGCCTATATTTCTTATTCAGCTGCAAGTAAAGGTTGTAGGGTTTGAAATCCTAAAAAAAGCTTTACAAAGAAGATCCTTGTTTCAGAAAATTTGGGGAAGTGTGAAAATAGTAGTGAAAATCAATTCTTCCTTCATGATGATTATCTTTTTAATGCTAATCGTCAATGTATTCCTTAATGCTCCTTAAGAGAATCTATCATCATGCATCTTGTGTTGCTAATATTTTTGTAAAATTGTGAAACTCCATGATATTTCTAAATCTATTGTTGTTTATAGAGATCCAAAATTCTTGAATAATTTTTTGCGTACTATTTGGAAGAAATTACAAACAAATCTTCTTTTGGATCCTTTTTATCATTTCCAAACTGATGGTTATGCTGAAGCTGTCAATTGAAGTTTGAAAAATATTTGAAGAAGCTACATAGACAAAAACATTCATCAACAAGATCATATTTTGGCTCAAATTATATTTGTATGTATCAGTCAACTAGTCAAAATACTGGCTGTAGCCTTTTTGAAGTTGTGTATGGGCAAAATCCCATAAGTCCAAAGGACTTGATCTCTCTTCCTGATACTCATCATTTTAGTAGAGATGCAGAAGAACGAGTAAAGGTCATAAAAAAGTTGTATGAAAGTTTGAGACAAGATTCTTAAGCAAAGAGAAGTATATAAGTAATGGCAATAAGCACCGAGAGTATGCCAAATTTCAAGGAGACTTAGTCTGGGTTCATATTCAAAAGGAAAGGTTTCCTCAAGGGAAATATAGTAAACTTCATTCTAGAGCTAATGATGCTTTCAAAGTTCTACAACATACTGGTATCAATGCATACAAGATTGATCTTCCCGATAGTTAATTATGGTATCTCAAATATTTTCAATATTGCTGATCTATCACTTTACCATTGTGAGAACAATAGTTAGGACTCAAGGATGAGTCTTTTTTCAACTAGGTAGATTGACACAGGAATTTCTCCATATTTAGAATCAGAGATCTAGATAATTGCAGTAGTCTCTTAGTTTTCTAATAAACTATAATTTTAGTACTCATTTAATATTTATTTTTGAGATGAACTCTGAGATATTTGTGATAATTATACATCATTGGAAAGCTTATTGAGCTAGAAATCCAAGCACTTTATGGAATTCAGTTAGAGTTTTTCCAGAGAAAGCTATATTTAGTTCTCTCTACAAAGGTCTTAATGGCTGCCCTAGTGGAAGAAAGTTTTTCTTCTCTTTCGGAGTTCCTAGATGGCTTTTAGTTATTCTACAAATCTTTAATTAGCTTTTATTTATTTTGACCCTGAAAATGGTGAAGATTAATCACCAATACTTGGCCTTAAAGGTATAGAGTGGTTTGAATGCAAGTATTATTTCTTGAATGATCTTGTCCATCTTATATAACTCTGTATTTCTTTGGTGGATTCCTTAGAGTTATGAGTTCCCAAAACCATGTCTCCCTAGTAGATTCTTTGGGTGGTATATCTGTAGCCCTTATGTGCTTGGATTTATTTTCCCTTAAATCTGTTCTGCATGTTTTCTCTTCATCCTAACATTAAAATGTCCTTTATTATTAGGTCAATAAAATGAGCTGTCTATGGTGAAAAAATACTGACAAGTTCATCAGTCATTCATTGACCTTCTTAAAATGTGTCATTATCAAACATAGTTCTCCCTAACTTAATCAACCGAAGTTATTATTAGCAATGTCTGCAATTTTGTACCATACCGGAGTTTCGACACTTCTCTGGTACGGTACGGTACCGTATATCGAACGGTACATTTCGGCGTACCATTCGGTATATATATTTATAATTATAAATATTATATATAAATAAATATTATATATATAATTATATATATATTTTTTCCCGGGCGACGTCGCCCGAGAAGTAAAAAAAAATGATTTTTTTTATTAAAAAAATACAAAAACGACGTCGCCCGTGCGAAGTTGCCTCGGGAGACGTTGCCTTCCTTCTTGGGCGACGTCGCCTCGGCAATATCACCTCGGCGATGTCGCTCGAGGAGGAGGCGACATCCATATTAAAAAAATAATAATTTTTTTTATTAAAAAATAAAAAAATTTCTACCGACCGATAGCTGGTGGAACGCATACCGGTATCCTATCGGACCAGTACGTACCGCCCATACCGGGCGGTATTATTTGGTATTGCAGACCATGATTATTAGGCCATGAATATGTTATCTATCATGAATTTTGTCTGATGCATAAATTGAGTTATGAAGATGACTTCTGTTAAAATAAAGCAGGAAGCTGACAATTCTGATCTTGATAAGACCAGGCTAGTTGTCACATGAGGGTCACACTATATGGATCTCACTATTTCTTAAATGACTTGTTTGAATCTTGGATTTCCTTGACTTTCTTATTAAGATACTTAGTAGGAATCTTATGTGAAGTTGAAGGTTGTATCCAAATATCATGTTTTTTGATTGGGAACACCATGGCTTAGTAGTCAAGGTCTGTAAATGTAGGAATATGGTTGAAGTTGAAGCACTTTACTAATGCCTTTCTTATGTCCCTTCTTTTTCTCTTTCATATAAACGTTATTGATCCTTGTTTGTTGTGCTCGGTAAGTGGGGAATGTCATGGGATCAAAATCGATCGCGTTAGGCATTTGTCTCCTTGAAGAGCTCAAAAACCTTGTATGCCCCTGGCACCAGGCCATCACATACACTATCACTTCTACCTAGCTTATTTGTGGCACTTCAAGCTAGCTAAGGTCTTTCTCAACATCGTTTTCTCGAACCTCATGTCGAATCATAGATGGGTAGCATAGATGCTCATCTATTTAGGTCCATATAGGCTTTTTGCTGTAGCCCTAGGACTTTTTGAACATCCAACTTTGCTTTTAAAAACCCATTTGATTTCTTGAGGCACTTTCATGCATTTAGTCATGTCGGAAAACCAAGTAATGTTCCTCTGCTCAACCAATGTTGTCATAGTTGACGGTGATCCATGTAATATTCCTCTATTTAACTTTCATGTATTTAGCCATGTTGGGAAACTAGGTAATATTTCTCTACCCACCATCAACATTGATAATGGTGATCCATGGGATGGACATGTTGTTACAACAAATTTATATTTTGCTTGTCTTTGTGATCCAAAAGTGCTAGTGCTCTTCAGGCATCTAGTTTGCTCCATTGGCCTGTTTGATTTCCCATGGCATCTTTTATGCATTACATTATGCCAAGAATTTCCTCAGCCAGCTGTTGGTTCAATTGAATTATTTTTATATCTCGACCAATATAGTCACATTGGATGCATTATGAATGATGGCAATGCTCTTTGTGATTAACGTGCTATCATGCAGAATGAAAACTTTATTGCTTTGGGTCATTTTCCTACATAAAAAATATCAATTGTGTAATCAGATGATCAGATACACAAATCATAAGATTTATATTTATTTTCAAAATTAAAGTTATATCCACAAAGATCAAGCCTGAAAACTTAAGAATCTAGGCAGCATTTATGCAGATCTAGGTTCTCTCAAGCATATAGGCTAGATCCATTCAGATCTACTCGTCATATCTACAAATCTAGCCTTGATTTATGATAATGCAGCCTTGATCTATGAAGACTAAAGGTATATTCATTTAAATCTAGGCCAAATCCAAACAGGTCTAGGCGATCTATAAGCCTAAATCCATGTGCTTCTAGGCTATTTCTCTAATGTTCAAGCCTAGATCTAGGCTAGATCCATTCTTATCTATCCACAAGGATGAAGCCTTTATCCTCATGAATCTAGCTTAGATCCACAAGGTTCAAGGCTTGATCTGTGGATTGAGCCCCAAATTAACTAGGGAAAGGGCTCTAAATGAAGATATTATGTAAATCCTAAGCTAATTCCATTAAAGAAATTCTTATCTTTTCGGATCTATCGAGGAAGAATTTTATTGCATGGTCCTTAGTTTAGGAAAGTTGCTTTCATTGATCTTAAATCATTAAATCACTTACAAAGAAAAAAAGTTGACATGTTAGATTAGGTGTTGAAATTTTAAGATTTGAGCAAAATAAATTATCAACATAACATTAATATATAGATGCTTCTTCCACCAAATTGAATGGTGGGTCTTCAAAGCCAAAGGATCGGGTCCTCGAACCTTTGAAGTTGTATATCATATGGTAGGTTTATTTGTTCTCACAACTTGATGAATAATATCTTCATTAAATTTTCTATTTTGTTGAATAATCGATTCAGGATATTTAAAACTTATAGAACTCCTTATCCATCTGACTTAATATTATTAGGACTTAAGAGTTAGGTCTACTCCTAATATTATTAAAATTGCATCTTATATAATTATTCTTATTACTACTTAATTCAAAATACTTAGTTTCTAATTTTTTCTATCACTCAAGTTTGAATTAGTTTCATTTAAATTCTCATCAACTATCATAAGCAAGTAGGTCTATCCTATATATGATTAATAAGTTTGTTCATTACCAATGTGAAAGGCTAAGGACTCAATGCAAATCCTTAATGTAATTCTATACTAATAGAAAACTCACTATATTTTTGATAATAGGAACTATACTAAATATATATCTTTTATAACATCGATATATAGTAGATATACCTTTTTTGTTTTCTTCTAGAATCCACTATAGCAAAACTCTTGGAAGGGCCTTTAAATCATTAAAACCATATGCAAGTTTTCTTTTCTCTCTATATTTTTTTATTAATTATCTTAATGAATAATTTTTTTTAATTATTGATCTTCTAGGTATAAATTCTTTTATAAAGTTTCATAATGTGACTCATAATCTTATTTCCTCTACGTTTAGATTTCTAATAATTTCTTTTGTCATACTCCTAATCTTATTAGCCATCATTGTCTACATAATATCAATATTATTCTTGTATAAGTTCCAAACCTCATATTTTTCAATTTTATATTTAAAAACCCTTGTATTATTGTCTTTAAAATTGTCATCTAGTCTTAGCAAATTCTTTTATTATCTTTATTAGTAGTGCCTTGATGTAATAGTTGGCGCATAATTTCCATGTTAAGCCAAAAGCTAATATCTCCTAGACATGTATCGTTAAATCCCTGGGTTTGTGGGCCCTATTGACTAATGTTATTTGTGATTAATTCACATTAGATAATTTAAGATTCAAGTTTACCCATGGAGTGACAAAATTTTATCTTGTATTGGTTTTTCTTAGCAATCTCCTTTAGTTTCCTGACAAAAATTATAATTTGCACTCTAATATTCTTTTTCTAGTAAAGCTCGAGTTCTTATGATCAAGGATTGCTGTTTCGGGTACCAAACTCTTTTTGATGATATGGTCGAACTAGTATATACCAGTCAATACCTATGTACCACGTGTTGGTACATTGGGTGTTTCAGAGAGGGAGAAAAAGGAGAAGAAGAAGGGTTGGTAGAGGAAGAGGAGGGAGAAGGAACGAAGAAGAGAGGAGGGAGGAGGAAAGAAGAAGAGTGGAGGAAGAGGAAGAAGAGGAGGAAGAGAAAGAGGAGAAGAGGCATACATGAAAAGCAATTAAGGCAAAGGTCATGCATGGCAGCGGTGTGCAGCATGGTTGCAGTAAGTGGAGGTCACTGTGTGTGGCGAGGTCGTGGCCTACGTGGGAAGCGGAGGTTGGTCGTGGCAAGAAGTGGAGGTGGCGTTGACGAGAAGCGGAGCGGAGGTCATCGTGTGCAATTGTTGCAGCGAGGTCATGGTCTGCGTGAGAAGCGGAGGTAACGGCTACATGAGAAGCAGAGGCTGCGTGCATGAGAACCGAGAAGTGATTAGGGTTAGGAAAGTTTCCTTTTTATATGGGCGGATCGGACAGATGGTGGTCCACGAATTGGTTGATGCCTAGACCGGTATGTACCGCTTGTTTCATACCGGTCTAAGTGAAACATCATTCCTTGCTCATGATATTTTGAATCTAATAACTAAATTTTCACTATGAATTGCTGTGAGCTGAGCTATTTGATTTATGTTTCTAAAGTTACATTTATGATAAATACAGGTGTTGCTGGCGGAGCAGCTGCCGGAAAGACTGCTGTCTGTGATATGATCATCGAGCAACTTCATGATCAACGAGTTGTTGTTGTCAATCAGGTGGGCATAGTTATAATCTGCAAATTTCTGCTTTATTGTTTGTGGAGTTAATTTGATTAGGATTAATAAAAGAGACCAGGCATGTTAATTCAGTATATAAAGTTATCTTTTCTGTAGACTTAGGAGAACATTTAGCTATATTCTTTACAGTATGAGATGCCAATATTTGAAAATTGTTGCTTTGGAGACTTACAGTAATAACTATGTTCGAGGAGAGGTTGATGTAAGTGCATTATATATGGCTGATTTGTTTTTGTTGGGTCATAATGTCTTGCACAGATAGAGTATATGAGTGGTAACTAATCCATGGGTGGGCATGATATGGCAGGAATCTTTTTATTATGATTTGACAGAAGAGGAGCTGAATCATGTACATGAATATAACTTTGACCATCCAGGTACTACAATATTGTTCGTCTAATAATGATGGTCTATATCACATGAATAAAATTTATTCTTCAAATTATAGATCACTGATTGATTGCCCACAGATGGTTATATATATCCCTTTGTTTTGTTATCAACTATTTGGCCAATTTTTCATAAATTAATCAAATTTGTCCAATGTTTCATTCTTATTACTTGTGTTATATAATACATCTACCTGAAAAAAGAAAAAGAAGCTGCTTAACAAATTTGAGATATTAATTGAGAGAACTGTATTGGTATTGAATATGCAACCAAGTCTTGTATAAAGTTCTAGAATAAATGTCTCACATTCAGCCCCTTAAGTCATTTGTTATGCAAATGAATCACAAAATACCATATTAAAACAATTTCCAGATATGGTTAAACATAGTTGCAGTATTCATTTGTCAGAATGGTGCTAAATTACACTAAATGAAATAATCAGAAGATTCAAAACATTTGGTAGTAAATATTCAAAATGTTAATTAAACCCTCAACTTAGTTGGGATCAGCTTTTCTTTTTTCTTGCAAGACTTTTGCCTCCTAAAATATCTGCATATGTCTCACTTAAGATGACACTTCCTGAGCCAATAAAGGATATATTTAATACACATACATACATGTAGTTGGATAACAGTATATGATTGTCCTTAATCTTCCGTATTTCTCTCTGAGTGATATGCATCTTCATTTTGTATCTCTAATAGTCATTTTTACAATAGTCTCTTTCTTGGTTCAGATGCTTTTGACACTGAAAACTTGCTTTGCTGCATGGAGAAGTTGAGGCATGGGCAGGCTGTTGATATCCCAAATTATGATTTCAGAACTAACAAGAGCAAATTGCCACCACGAAAGGTATATCTAACATATTAATTATTCTTGATACAATGCATATATTATATTCAACTTCACATGGAAATACAGTTATTGCAGTACAAATTTGCAAGAATCCATAATTGTTGCATGAATTTTCACATGCAAAACTAAAGCTTTGTCCTTTTAAAAGTATAGACCTAGATTACCTTTAAACAAAACTGAGTTAATTTTCTTGGTTAGCTTCAAGTAAAATTCAATGCATGATACTTTTTGAAGCTTTTTCTTCTTCTAAATAATGGAGCATGATATACTAATATCCAAGGTTCACCTTATTGGTTCGAACTAGTGTGCTGGCCGGCCGATTGGCCGCATAGTACATGCCACCTCATATCGGTGTGTTGAGTGTCGCTATGGTAGGGCATGCCGATGGCATAGAAAAGGGACCAAAAAAATATCAACAAATATCTAAAAAGTAAGAAAAAACTTAGATCATGGTTTTTTTTATTTGGAACTAAATGTAAGTTTAGTAAAATTGTACCAAAAATCTTCTAAACTAAGAAGGAATAGTGACATAATTTTTTAGGTTTTGAGAAGCAACTTTGTGGTATATTCTAGACCATCATTCTCTTAATATTGAATTATCTGGAAAGAAATGATTTGAATTATTAGATTTCGAGTTAAACATTAAGATTCAAATGAACGAAGTGATAAATGGATTAATTGATGGATATACCTCGTTCTATCACCAAAAAGAATCACGGGACTTTACGGTCGGTGGATCGATGTCCTCGATCCTATGAATTTGTATATCAATATGATATGAATTATGAAATTGATCCCATGAAAGTATACTAATACACCATATGCCATTGGTACATTAATGTGATGGTGATTGTAGTTTGATCGTTATGAGCCACATATGTCCGAGGCGACTTCTAAGATAAGTATGATTGTGGCATGTATTAGTGTGGAAGTTGGAGAATGCCATAGCTAAGCTACTTTCGCATCATAAAATACATTAATTACAATATAAAAAACTTAATTTCTAGTTAGCCCTATTTTACTACTATAAATATGTCAAACACTCTAAGAAGTATTAAATATATAAATTTGATCCAAAGTAGGTCAAACTGTGATGAGATCATCATTAAATACACCAATCACGACATTAATATAGTTAATTAATCCTTAATTATCCCTCTTTCATTGCTATAAATATATCAAATACCCTAATCGGCATTAAATCCATTGAATTGACCTAATATTGGTCAAATTTCTATTAAATTATTATTAAAATCACTAATCACAGCATTAAGAAAACTTAATTAAAACATAATTAAACCTCTTCTACTATCACAAACATATTTATCACCCTAATATGCAACAAATATAGAGATTTCACCCAATATGTGTTTAATTTTGATTAAATCAGCATTAACATACTAATCACAGCATTAAAGGCCTTAATTACTCCCTAATTAACCCTATTATACTGTCATAAACATGTCAAACAACATATTAGATGCTGAGAACATAGAATAGGCTTAATCATCTCATAAATCAACAAAAATCTACAAAAAGAATACCTACATTTAATTAGAGTGTTCTTCCTCTTAGGCATTAATTCTCCAAATTATCTTCTCAAACTTGATCCAATATATAAATCATAGCTTTAGAGAAAGCAAATATAAGAGTGAGAGAAAGATGTGAGTGAGAAAGAGATTGAGAGAGTAGAAGAGTTTGAGAGAGAAGTGAATGAGGGGGTAGAAAGGGTTTAAAAACCCTTAGATCTGGTTCAAACAGTCAAAAGGACCATTTAAAGTCAACAAATCCCAGCCCTTCACAGGTAATGGTCGAAATTCGACTGTTACTGACTAGTATAGGTCAGTAATGATCGGATTTCGATCATTATGCCTGGTACATACTCTATATCGCTCGATACAGAGTCCCCTATTATGGATTGCCTAGTATAGGGTGGTCCGTGTGTCGATGCCTTGTTAGACTGATGTGTACTGCATGGTACAATTCGACACAACAAACCTTGCTAATATCTTCTAAATTTATCTTCAAATCGTATATACTATAAATTGTGATAAAATAATATCCTTTCTATTTATCTCTGACAAATGACTTTTTCTCTATTTTTCAAAGAAAATTTAAACTTGTCAATATATTAAACCCAAACTTCATAATTTTCTTTTCAGGTCAATTCTTCAGATGTAATAATCTTGGAAGGGATTTTAATATTCCATGATATACGTATTCGAGAATTGATGAACATGAAGATCTTCGTTGATACAGGTTATATTTGTTATCTGCTTTCATATGCAAATATTTACATGCATAATGTATCATACGAGCGATGATTGATGTATGACATTGGGTGTAAGCCTTACAAGAACTTTTCCATTTCACTTATATCATTCTTTATATTTAGACTCTTCTTATTCATGTAGAAGGTCTTTCCTGCAGATGCTGATGTACGGTTGGCAAGGAGGATAAGATGTGACACTGTTGAGAAGGGCAGAGATCTCAAGACAGTACTGGATCAGGTTAGAGATTTTCATTTAGAATAATTTTACTGAAAACATCCATGTCTCAAAAAATTGATTCCTTGATGGACGTTAGTTGACAAGTTAAGTTCAGTTGGTACAGGACTTGTTTTCTGGTTTTCTTTACAACTATCAACACATTGTAATAGATGAATAATCCATTTGTAAAGAGAAGACCTTAAACAGTACCTGATTATGAGCTTTAGCTTAAAAAAGTTAGTGAATGTCTATGAACTTTCATTACATGCAAATTCTGTCCAGGCTCACCTGGAAGTAAAATAAAATATTTTCAATTTCAGGCATAATGTAAATACCTTATTGGCTAATGTGTTTTCTTTTCCTCACATTGTTGATCTTGATATAATGCAAGAATACCTTATTGGCACCTGTTCTATCCTTGTATTCACATAGTGAATGGTTTAAATCAAGAAATTTATACATGGACTCAAGGACAATGGTCATAATTAATTTTTCAAAACTTGTGCATTAGAAGTTGTGTTGAATTTGGAAGCATGCATACCATAAGTGGTTATGTTAGTTTCAGTAAATGGCAAATCTGTTGAGAGTAGTGTTTAATACTCTTAGAATATTATTTAGTACTAAGAAAGCAAGAAAAAATGCACCCAGAGATATATAAGAATGTTGCAATAAATTTGTTTTACTTTAAAGCAGGGTATATCGTATTGAGTTGTACCGCTCTGTCACGGACTTAGCTGGTTTTGCCTAAGTTGTGCGGCACCAATGCGAATCACCGCAAAGGGCAGCCTCCCCGAAATCTCCCACAATCCCTTAGGACCTACGAAAGAGAAGACGGGACAGAGAAAGCGCTTCACACGGGATCCGCAAGCCACTCTTTTAGCAAACACATTATAGCCAATGCAAATTCCAATCGTGGATATCATAAGCTCAGAACAGTTGCACAACAAAGGTATAAAATTGGTCCACTACAGACCAAATTCGCGTACAAGTATTCCCTCGACGCAAACTGTATGTATAAGCCTACAATGGCTGCCAAACTCACTCAAATGGGGCATTTAGCCTTTGGCAAGCCCTTTACAAGTAATACCAAACCAAAAGGGACACGGACAAGCATGAGCATTACACTGAACAAGCTGTTTACAATTTGTCCGTGACATTCTCCCCCACTAATTCCTTTGACGTCCTCGTCGAAGCCTTTGTTGATGCTGCATCTTCTTCTCTTTGCTTGATCTTCGATCTCCTGCTCCTGTTGCGATGCACCCCTTGGCTTCCAATTGTTCATCGCTTGTTGTTGTCGAGTCGTCGAACTTTAATCCGCCATGCTGCTTCAACTCGTCAATGGCTCTGACTCTGGTGTGGGGTTGGCAAAGTTTTGCTGATCCTTGTTGGTTCTTGCGGATTCACCTGATGAAGGAAAAAGAGCATCTTTGATATGCGTCAGTCTTCAAATTCTTCTTGTCTCTTGAACGGGATAGATGCTTATTGGAGCTTTAACGAGCATCGTCTCGCAACCTTTAAAGTTCTCAGATCCTTCCTTCGCAAAATTTGCCCATCGAATCTTCTTCCACTTAGTTGTCTTGTCCAAGTAGGTTCGTATCACTTCCGCTTTCGATTGGCATTCAGTTGGAAAATGAAGCGGACAATCTACTCTCAGTAACACTGATCACCATTGGTGAGGATTTGACAACTATTGTCTTCCATTAGTCTCTTCGAAGGGTCTTCAAATTTATTCAGAGCTCCTCTGCTAGATAACTAAGAGATCTGGGGTACTCGGTTTCGCCCATTCTCTTGAGAGTTGAGAAGACAAAGGTTACTTGACTTCGCCCACCTCTTCGAGGTTGTACTTCGTGCATCAAGCCGGTTACTGGACTTCGCCTGCTCTTAGCTCACACTTCCGAAGCACTTGAAGTGTTTGCAATCCTTGCGCTGAGTCAGCTACTATGATTCACCTTCTCATTGCCATTGAACTTCTGAAATGCAAGAAGTTATCACTCCAACTTGGAGTAAGTCTCCGATAGATCTGGTCGCCTTTGGGATTGTACTACCTTCTCCATCATTTTTATCGCCGACTCCTCTGAGTAGTAAAGGTACAGCACCGCGTACTGCTTGCTCCGATCCTTGGTCATGCACTCTTGCATCGACCCGAAGTCCTTCACTCAAGGCTATCTTGATGGAAAGTCTGTTGACACCAGTCTTACGAAGTTCTCTGGCTTTTGCCCTTCAGCATTGTCTTAGTACATGGAGTTTGCCAAAGCATTCTCCTCCTCCACGGCCCCTATCACGACCAAGCACTCTCCCTATATGAGAGCGAGGGACCGATGACTCCATGGAAGTCCCGCCTCTGCGGTACCATGGCACTGCATTACCCATGGCACTACTATCCGTTGTCTCGCATCTGTGTCCCTTCTTCACAATCGATAGATCTACCTCTGCGGAACTGCGGCACTCCTCCGAGTCCACCTTCAATCTAATCGATGATTGATCTTGGGTAGCTGAGTCCCTCTAGACTCGTCATTGTTTCCTCGCCCTATTTCGACCACCTGCTTCGACACCTCTGTGTTCTCTGAGCAGTTCCACTTGGTCGCTGGGAAGACAGACTACAACTCCCATGTATGGCCATCGCCATCCATGTTGTAGGGTTCGCATCGCTTCTGTTCTCCTTGGCTTCATTGGTCGCAATGTTCGCTTACTCGGCCTTGTCTTCTGACTTGCCAGGCTCCCTTAAGCGAATATAAGCTCTGAAGCAGTCCAACTCTTCAGCCGCTCTGATCATACTTCTGCATGATCCAGTCCCCCTATGAGACTCCCTGGGACTTGCATCTGAACTTCTTCCTTGATGGTGCACAGCCCCCATAAGCTGATGTCCAAGGCTTCCATTCAATACAACATTCGATGCACGAACGGAAGACCCGCTTCTGCGGTACCATGGCATTCGCTGCTTGAATCCATAGCTCTTCTTGCCGTCGTGTTATTCACCGAAGTGAAGCTCCCAGTTGCGCTCCTGGTCATACTTCCAGATGACCATGTCCCTCACAGGACACACTGTGTGTGTCGTCTTGCCACGAACCATTCCACCACGATCTGTTACATCATGTCGCCTTCTAGTGACATCTCCTTACATTCCGATCCCTGTGGTATGAACTCGAACTGCGATATCTCCATGTGTGGACTCCGCCAACACATCACAGGGCCTCTGCCACCTTCGATTCTGTTCGCTCGTTTAGCAATCGACCTTCGTCCACCCGCTCTCGGGCCACACTCGGACGAAGCCTGGCTCTAGGACAATCCATCGCCTAGCAGCTCCTCTGAAGTCCCCCGACTTCGTAGAAATTAGTGCACCATTGTCTGGAGCCTGGGCCTCTACCCCTACCAGCACAATCACCGCTGTGCACCACTTTCCTCATGGCAACTCGAATGACAACACTGTGGCATATTCTTCAAGAGTAATCGCTCTGCATCCTCTTGCCCCGTGCGAGGCCTTTTGACACTAACTTTGCCTCGCTGCCTCCAAATGCTTTATCGAGATAAGGTGTATGTGCCTCAAAACTCCCTTCGTCTTTGGCACCATGCAAGCTGAGTTCGCTCTATCTGCATATGAAACCCATGGAATGACATGATCTGGTTCCTGCCTCTGCAAGAGTCCATGTCCTTGTACTCTGTCCAAGGAAAGCTCCAAGCCTCCGCTCCATGTTTCATCTTCTGAGCCAACTCCCTTTGTGCGACTTGGGTACCTCGCCCAGTTACCCCAAGTTGCTCTGCTTCTCGATTGACATTGTATTAATGGTGGCCCTTATGCCCACCATTCCACGAGTTAGCCCTCTGTTGAGTCCGATCTCACTATCGGCTTTAAGTGTGCCTTCACTTTGTGTTGCCTGGGTTGCTCCCCCACTGGATCTCGCTATGCGTCCACCTCTGGAGGACCGAGACTTATCCCTCCTGGATGTCTGTCCCGTCGGAGCAACTTCTCTCTTCGCATCCTTCCCTTTGGAAGTTTTGGAGACCACCATCCCCTTGGACTACTCCGCCTCTGCTGAACAAACTGTGCCCAATTCTGCCTTTGTAAATGCACTTTGCTAGATTGTGACACTTCACCAATATAGCTCGCACTGCACCCCTCTGGGTCTAGCAACATGCTGAACCTGCTGCACACTTCAGCCTCTTACGGAAGTATCCTGCACATGCTGAAGAGAAAGTTTCAATGCTCCATGGCGCCGACCTTTGGTCGCCTTGGGATGGCCACGGACAGTCCATCGTCCGCATGCAAGCCCTTACATGAGTATCAGATTCCCTTGAGTTTGCACAACTCTTTTGATCATTGAACCACCCAATCCACCTTGCACGGTCTCATCCTTTGCCAAGCACCCCGCTTGCCTCGAACATCGTCAAGTTTGGGTGTCAACGTCGAGCCACTGCTCAAACTCAGCTATCCCAACCTTTGTGCGCTCCGCAATTCTTCTTAGCTTATTGTCCTCGTGGTGCCTCTTGCGCGAAGGATTGGCCATTCTCCTGAATGCCAATCTCGGATGCCCACTCCTCTCCTACAATTCTAAGTCCGTTTCCCAAACGGTTGCGCATGATGGCTGCCCTCAACGCAGCCCCGCTAGGTCCCCCACGTTTGCATGCTAAGTGTTTCTAAGTGGGCTTGTCCCGCTCTGATACCATCTGTCACGGACTTAGCTGGTTTTGCCTAAGCCGTGCGGCACCAATGCGAATCACCGCAAAGGTCAGCCTCCCCGAAATCTCCCACAATCCCTTAGGACCTACGAAAGAGAAGACGGGACAGAGAAAGCGCTTCACACGGGATCCGCAAGCCACTCTTTTAGCAAACACATTATAACCAATGCAAATTCCAATCGTGGATATCATAAGCTCAGAACAGTTGCACAACAAAGGTATAAAATTGGTCTACTACAGATCGAATTCGCGTACAAGTATTCCCTCGACGTAAACTGTATGTACAAGCCTACAATGGCTGCCAAACTCACTCAAATGGGGTATTTAGCCTTTGGCAAGCCCTTTACAAGTAATACCAAACCAAAAGGGACACGGACAAGCATGAGCATTACACTGAACAAGCTGTTTACAATTTGTCCGTGACAGCTCGGTATGGATGGTACATACTGGTCCGATAGGGGACTAGCACACGGATCGCCCTCTACCGGGCGATACTCATTACATGACCCTGTATTAGGCGATACAGGGTCTGTACTAGTTGGTAGCTATTAGATTTCGATCGTTATTAACTCAGATTAACCTATTTCAAACGGTCAATTTGATTGTTTGAATCATAGGAAAGGGATTCTAAACCCTTTTGTTCGCCACAGTTGTTCACTCATTATACAAAGGCAAAGGCAAAGGGGTAGACAGTAGCATCAGCTATACTATTGGAAAGAATTGAGTCGGGCAATAAGACACTTTAATCGTATTCAACAATCCATTCGGTCCAGAGACATGATAGTGATGTGGATAGTAGTGCTTTGACCGATGATGGCAGCAACGGTGGGGAGTCGATGGTCTCATATATGTATAATTTGAGGGTGGTGCATAGATCGAGGAATAGTATTTTACACATGACACTCAAAATTCAGATCATAGAGTTTAATGAGATATTGGTTAAGTTTATACATAGAAGGGGAAGGAGGAGAAAGTGTATGATTTTGAGCAAATGCGATAGAGTCTACACAATATAAATACAAAGCGAAGCTCATCGTATTCATAGCCATCAAATTATAGAGAATCTTACAACCAATAGTAATACGATGATAGTTGGTCATACTACGACCATCAACATATCGATGCACCAATGGCATATGATGAATTAGTATACTTTGTCATGGGATCATTTTCGGGATTGGGTCTGGCAAACAAATATATAGGATCGGGGACCTTGACCCACCACCTATGGAGTCCCATCGTTCTTTTCTATGGTAAAATCAAGTATATCCATTGATTAATTACTTGATTCATTTGTATCTTAAAGTTGAAGTTGTTTAAAGAATAATCTAATAATTTAAATTATTTCTTTGTAGATAATTCAATATTAACTGAAGCAATATCCATAATGTACCATAAAGTTGCTCCATAAAGCTAAAAAAAGATATGCATCACTATTCTTTCCCAATTTAGATTATTTTTGTTAAAATTATATTTATTTTTAACTTAAAAATCGTAATCCAACCTTTTTCTATCTTTCAAGAAATTTTAGAGCTATTTTTCGTAACTTTACCATATTGTCGGTACGCCCAGGTATATTGACATATTGTCACGGACATAGCTGGTTTTGCTTAAGTCATGCGGTACCCCTGCGTGTCCGTCCGTAAAGGGTCAATCTTTTTGAAACCTCTTATAGTTCCTTAAAGATCTATAAAAGAGAAGGCGAGTTAGAGAAAATGTTTAACTCGGGATCTATAAGTAACCATTTCAATAAACACTTGATAGGTAATACAAATTACAAATATAGGCTTCATACGCTTTGAACGATCGTATGAAAAATGGTCCAAGATGGTCCAAGATGGTCCGTCGTGGTCTAAAGTCCCTGCAAGGACTCATATGACACTATTGCGAAACAAGGCGAACCAGTCTTAAACAATACCCCAAAGGCCCATCTAGTCGTATGCCACCTGAGTAGCTCTTTAGTGCTATATTAGCTTACATTCCACACTACTCTGTGGAGCTAGAAATCCTCCAAAATAAGTGCGTGGATGGCTTATTTCTGTATAGTTTTGGCTCTGTATGACGATTGCATACAAACCTACATTTACAAGCTTAAAATGACCATAAAACCTAACCAAATTAGAGCTAATAAGCCTACTGCAAGCCCTCTACATGCTATGCAAATCATGATCAAACCCGAAAGATATGGACATGCATGAGCATTATATCAAACACCCTATTTACAACTTTGTCTGTGACATTCTCCACGACTTATTCCTTTAATGTCCTTATCGAAGCTTTTGCAGATGCTGCATCTCCTCGCCTTTGCCGAATCTTCATTCTTCTGCTCTAACTGTAATACGCCTCTTGGCTCCCAATTACTTTTAGCCGCTATTGTTGAGTAGTCGAACCTTGATCTGTCATGCTACTTTAACTTGCCTATGACTTTGACTCTGATGTTGGGTCGGTTAAGTTGTGTTGATCCTTGTTGGTTCCTATAGATCCTTCAGATGAGGAAAAAGACCTTCTTTGTTATGCACTAGTCTCCCAAATGTCATACGTCGTTTGAAGTCGATGGATGCTTGTTGAAACTTTAACGAGCATTGCTTTGCAAACTTTAAAGTTTTTGGGTCTTTCTTCCGCAAAATTTGTCCATCGATTCATCTTCTACTTAGTAGGTTCGTCTCACTTCTGCTTTCTATTGGTATTCCATTAGGAAATGAAGCGGACTGTCTACTCTTGATAGCACCGATCACCACTAGTAAGGATTTGACAACTATTGTCTTCCACTAAGTTTTTTTTTATGGGTCTTTAAACTTGTGTAGATCTCCTTTACTAGATAAAGAAGAGAACTGAGGTACTCGGTTTTGTCCATTCTCTTAAGAGTTGAGAAGACAAAGGTTACTTGACTTCGCTCACCTCCTCGAGGGTTGTACTCTATGCACCGAGCTAGTTACTAGCCTTTGCCTGCTCTTTGCTCAACACTTCCAAAGCACCCAAAGTATTTGTACTCGTTGTGTTGAGTTAGCTATTGCAATTTGCCTTCTCATTGCCATCAAACTTCTGAAATACAAGAAGTTTTGCCTTAAAAGGGTAAAATGTCGTCCTCACTTCGAGCAAGTCTCCAATAGTTTTGGTCGCCTCTAGGATTGCATCATCTTCTCGATTATCTTTGTTGCCTATTCTGAGTAGCAAAGGTACAACACCACGTACTGTCTACTTCGTTCCTTAGTCGAGAAGGATTACATCAATTCGAAGCCCTCAACTTTCGGCTTTTTTGATGAGAAGCCCGTTGACACTAGCCTTCGAAGTTCCTTGACCTTTGCACTTCAGCCTTGTCTCAATACTTGGAGTTTACCTTTGCATTCTTCACCTCTTCGGTCGTTTCACGACTAGGTGCTCTCCCTCCATGAGAGCAAGGGATCGATGACTCTACAAAAGTCTCTCCTCTGTGGTACCATGGCGTTGCCATGCCCATGACCCTACTATCTATTGCCTCACATCTGTATCTCTTTCTTCTCTATCGGTAGATTCGCCTCTGTAGCACTGTGGCACTCCTTCGAGTACATTTCCATGCTGATTGATACTTGGTTTTGGGTAGTTGAGTCACTTTGGACTCGTCGTCACTTCCTCACCTTTTATGGGATAAACTTGGACTGCGATCTCTCTATGTGCGGCCTCTACCACCTCCGATTATGTTCGTTCCTTTGGCAATCGATCTTCGTCCACCCACTCTCGGGTCACACTCAGACGAATCACAGTACTAGGATAGTTCGTCACCTAGCAGCTCCTGAAGTCTACCGACTTCGCTGAAGTTTGTGTGCCATTGTTTGGATCATGGGCCTTTGCCCCCCAGCACTATCTCCGCTGCACATCGCTTCCTTCATGACAACTCGAATGGTAGCACAACGACATATTCTTTAAGAGTACCCGCCTCCATATCCTCTTGTCCCGTGCCAAGGCCTTCTGACTCCAACTTCATCTCCGCAAGTTGAGTTGCCTTAGTTCCTCCGTCAAATGCTTCGTCGAGATGACATTCATGTGCCTCGAAGTTCCCTTCATCTTTGGCACCATGCAGGATGAGTCCGCTCTATCGGAATGAGGAACCCATGGAATGACATGATTCTGCTCTTACCTCTATAAGAGTTCATGTACTTGACCTCTGTCTAAGGAAAGCTTCATGCCTCCGCTCCATGTTTCATCTTCTATATCGATTCTCTTCATATGGCTTAAGCACTTCAACAAGTCCCACCCAAGTTGTTTTGTCCCTCGGTTTGCATTGAGTTGATGGTGGCCCTCACGCCCACCATTCCATGGGTCAACCCTCAGTTGAATCCGATTTCTACATCGGCTCTAAGTGTCCCTTCGTTTGGTGTTGCCTTAGGTCGCTTCTCCACTTGATCTCGCAATGCATCTACCAACGCATTACCTTATATGAGATCATACGATGACTCATCGTCGCTCGCTTGGTCTGTTGAGCTTTGTGGAGTTGTTGTCTTGAGATACCCCTCAACATATGCGGTATATTGCACGTGATTCTACCTTTAGAGAATTGAGACTTATCCCTCCTAGATATCTATCCCAATGGAGTAACTTTCCTCTTTGCATCCTTCCCTCTAGAAGTTTTGGAGACTACCATCGCCTTGGACTACTTCGTCGTGCTGAACAAACTATGCATTGTTCTGCTCTCACGAATGTATTTGTTAAATTATGACTCTTCGCCAATACAACCTCCGCTGTACCTCTCAAGGCCTAGCAACATACTGAATTTACTGCACACTTCAGCCTCCTATGAACATATCCTTCTCATGTCGAAGTGAAAGTTTCAATACTCTATGGCATCGAGTTTCGGTCACCTTGGGATGATCACGAACAATCCATCGTCCGCATACAAGCTCTTGCATGAGTATTGAATTCTTTAAGTTTGCAATTCCCCTCACCTCTGAGAGCTTTACACAAATTTTAAGGTCGCTGAGCAACCCATCTCACCTTGCATGATCTCATCCTTTGCCAAGCACCTCGCTTGCCTTGAGCACCATTAAGTTTGGTTGCCAACATCGAGCCATAGCTCAAACTCAACCATCCTAATCTTTATGCGGTATGCATTCTTTCCAGCTCACTTGTCCTCGTGGTGCCTCTCGCATGATGTCGTTCCTTTGAATGCCAATCTCGGATGCTTGCTCCTTTGAGCGACTCCTTTCCCTCAAACAATCGTGCGTGCTAACTGCCCTTAACGCAGCCTCGTTAGGCCCCCCATGTTTGCATCTTAAGTATTTCTAAGTGTGCTTGTCCTGCTGTGATACCATCTATCACAGACTTAGCTAGTTTTGCCTAAGTCGTGCAGCACCCTTGCGTTTTCATCTGCAAAGGGTCGACCTCCTAAAAACCTTTTATGATCCCTTAAGGACAAGAGAAGACGGATTAGATAAAGAGTTTAACTCGGGATCCATAAGCAACCATTTCAACAAATACTTGATAGACAATATAAATTACAAATATAGACTTTGCAAGCTTCAAACGATTGAGTGACAAGGGGTCCAAGGTGGTCCACCGCGGCCCAAAGTCCCCGCAAGTGCTTACACGACACTACTGTGGAACAATGCAGCAAACCAGCCCTAGACAATACCCTAAAGGCTCATTCAGCCACGTGTCACCTGGGTAGTTCTTGGGTTATGTATTGGCTAACATTTTGCACCCCTCTGTGAAGCTAGAATTTCTAGCCTAGAAATCTCCTAAAATAGCTGCCTGGATGGCCTGTTTCTAGGTAGTTTTGCCTTTACGCAACGACTGTACACAATCTACTTTTACAAGTAAAACGACCATAAAAGCCAACCAAACTAGGGCTGCCAAGCCTATTGCAAGTCCTCTACATGCTGTGCAAAGGATGATCAAAGCCGAAAGACACATACATACATGAGCATTACATCAAACACATCGTTTACAGTTTTGTCCGTGACAATATGGTATGTCGGTACACCTCAGTACATATCGTACCGTTGGCTGGTCTGTATACTGGTACGCCGAATAAGACGAACCTTGCTTTGAAGGACTATTAAAATAAGATTGATGACATGAAAATATTGAGGAACATTTGTGTCCAAATCGAATTGTTATATGGTTTTTCCACAGTAAATTGTGCTAGTAGCATAAGAAGTTGGTTCCAGCATGGACTGTATGGGAATGGCCTTCAAAATTCTTTACATGGTCATGCCAATTAGTTTATTAGCTCATAGGTGTAGCCACGTAGGAACTGCCCCTTTAGTGGAAGAAATCAACTGAATTATTTTTTTCACTAGACCTACTAAACCATATTTGATAGTTCAGATTTTAATATTCTCATGAGTCTGGATATGTCCAATTGAATACCAATATTTGCTTGTTTCATTTGTTGGTCATATGATAACTATTATTGCTAATATTGTATTTCATTCATGCAGTACTCTAAATTTATAAAGCCTGCTTTTGATGACTTCATACTCCCAACAAAAAAGTACGCGGATATCATTATACCCCGAGGTGGAGATAATCATGTGGCAATCAACTTAATTGTGCAACATATTCACACAAAACTTGGACAACAGAGTCTCTGTAAAATATATCCAAATCTTTATGTCATCCAGTCAACTTTCCAGGTTATCTAATATGTTCCTTGATACAGTGAATTGGTGATATCATGAATAATTTTCCAAGCATCCGATCATCAATCTGAAATGAACAGTCAAATATTAAATTTTTTTTAAATTTCAAATCTTTAGCTCTTTTTTAATTGCATGCAGATACATGGCATGCATACGCTCATACGTGATAATGAAACAACAAAACATGATTTCATATTTTATTCTGATCGATTGATTCGCTTGGTAAGCAAAGTTGTAAACTTTTGTCCCGTTGTAAAGACCTTTCTTGATAGTATTCTAATTGTCTATTCTCTCCTTGTGAAAGGTTGTTGAACATGGTTTAGGTCACCTTCCATTTAAAGAAAAGCAAGTGATCACACCAACAGGTGCTACTTTCGTCCACTCTCCTGTGACTGTGACAGCAACCAATGTGCTAGTTTAGAAAGTCGATCTTCTTAGTATTTCATGTAACACATTATGCATTGTTGCTAATATGTATTCTCTGAATTCATTTAAACCATGTGACATTTTTTTCTGCAGTTTTAGGGTATACATGAACAATTGTTATAAAGATTTTCTGAAAATTTTGATCCAAGCACCCCATAATAGCATGTTCTATTTTTCTTTGCAGTTCTGTCATGGTCTAAAGTGAATTAGATCTTGATATTTTTCTTGTTTACCAGATCATTAGATCCTTTTATTCAAGTCCCCTAAGACAATGAAACATTGTCAGACCAAAGAAGGATTATGATAGAATTACAAAAGTATTGAGATGTTGCTTTCAAGCTATCATCTGTTCAGTTACTCATGAAAGCATTAATGTGAAAATGTGTGTTACATGTTCTAAACAATGTAGTCAAATAGGGGAGGTGAGAGCAAGAAAAAAATAATGTGGATAAGGAAAATGGTCATGAGATTATCTCATCAATCCCATAGTCATCAAAATGTAAGTTCTTATGTTGGTTCAAGCTTTTTAATATGATTAATTTATTTAGCAATTTTTAAATATATTGTTTGGTATTTCCCTTTGCAAGGTGGTCTTTCAAGTTTTAGAGTAGCAATATCTAAAATAATCTAAGTTCCATGGCTCTAATTGTTGACTAGCTTTCAAAACACTACATTATGTTCTGAGATTTCGAGCACCACCAGCATGCTGTTCCAGCATGAAAAGAAAAAGAAAGAGAAAAAAACGGACCTTTGCTTGATGTGAGTTGGCCTTGCCTTCAACATATTGAAGGCACATCCATCAGCATTATGAAGCCTTCAAAAGGAGAGGACTCATGACATAATGCAGCAATCTTCTCTCATCCAGGCTTTCTCTTAGCTGCAATTTAAAGTGACAAGGTGAGGCAGAGCATCAACATGTTGAGGCAGAGCATCAACATGTTGAGGCGGAGCTTTGCTCATGACATTGTAGGAATCATAACATATAATTTGTCAATGTCTTGTCATTTTACAATTCAACCTGCCAATTCATTTGCAGAGCTATTTACTTGATCAGAGCCATTTCTGCGATAAATAATCAAATTGTTGTCTGATGACTGGCCTCTTATTAAGATATCTGATTTAGAAGGGAAGAACTTGCATCAATATCTAAGTTCCAGACCCAACGTGAGTGCCACATACTGAATTTTAGTCTGTGGTTTGCTTTTAAAAGGTTAAAAACAACCATTAAAATCCCAAGTAATGAATTTTAGTCTCTGAACTAATTGTTCATCTTTAAAACTGTGCTGTTTTCCCTGAAGGCATACAGTAAGATATTGATAAGCTTGAAAATTGAAACTATGGTTTGTCTAGAAAAGAACATAACCAAAAAAGGTAAAAAGGAAGGTGCTATGTAAATGTGCCATTTTATTTTTTCTGTTGGGGACACTTGGAAGTCCTGAGTGATTATTTGACACAGAGTTCATTGACTTTAGTACTAATATCTTTATGCAGTTATTCTGATAACATTTTATTATGTTGAAATTTTAGTTGTTGAGCTATCAGACTTTACTTATCATTGCTTAGTTATGACTCCATATCCTTCATATCCTTCGTAAAGATTATCATTGCTTAGTTATGACTCCATGTTCATTCAGGATACTGCTGAGGCTGATGTTTAGGTTTCGTTGTATTCATCTTCAAAACTTTACAACATACAGCAATATGAAGAGTTTCCCTTTTAATTGAACCCGTTCTTTGATCTCTCCATTTACATAGTTATGATTGTTGTAGCATTTTTCTAAATGCACTTACTATTTCATATTCCTGAATATTTCCTTAGACTGTGCCGGCTTGTATATATCTCATTCCTGTTGGCTGTTCATGAAATGTAAAGTATTTTGAAATCTTTATGCACCATCGTAGGCCTATCTTTCAGCTTCTTTCTTGAGACATTCTTAAAATATAAGTTGCTTCTTGCCATTCTAATTATTTGCTTTCTATGAAAATGTTGATTAGGAATTAATGCCTTACAGGTGTTCCTCATGGATGTCTGCAACTTTTATCTTTATAACTTTGTGATGAATTATCTATAAATTTTTTTTTGTTGCAAGTAAAGCAATGCACTTTTAATGTTTCATTTTCTTCAGGATCTTTTTATACTGGGGTAGAATTCTGTAAAAGGTTATGTGGCATTTCTATCATCAGAAGGTATTTTTCTCTTTTGTTTTCAGTAATCATTGGCTTCAATGAAATTTATCATAAATTAAATTATTGATTTCCTTGATTGAATTCAGATGTCAAAACTTACAACCATATAATCTTGTTTCTTCTGCTCAAAGAAAAAATAATAGTAATATAGATAATCTTGTCTTTATTATATTCATATTTCTAGTCTCCAAGTTTAATTTTCTCTGACACTGGTACTTTCTGCTTTCACGTGGATCATGAAAGAAAGTACCGTTAAAAGTTTTTGTAGCAGCCTTCACCTATTTTTAGTTCGGCAAGCATCACTTTTTCTATCTACGAAATGGTGTATGTATAATGTATATTAGCAATTTTGCTTGTCAGTATACTTTTGTTTATTGTCTTGGACCTCTGTGATGTATACCAGTGGTGAAAGTATGGAGAATGCTCTGCGGGCATGTTGTAAAGGCATCAAGATTGGGAAGATCCTTATACATAGGGAAGGTGATAATGGCCAGCAGGTTCGCATGAAGTTGTCAATCAGAAAGGGATTTGCTCTGACTGATTTTCTGACAATGTTATTTTTTTTCCAGTTAATTTATCACAATCTTCCGAACGACATTGCATATAGGAATGTTCTACTTTTGGATCCTATACTAGGCACAGGTTGGTCCATCTAAAATAGAACTGGTATATAGAAGCAAAATGCTTCGTGATGCCCAAATGTGTGTTTATGGAACAACAGTCTGCGACTTCCTGATGCTTCTGATATAATTTTTATTTCGTGTGGGCTGTTAATTAGTTTCAAACTCCAGTGTATAACTTATGGTATCAATATTTCTTGGTCAGCAAATACTTTCATCCTGATCGCTCAACTGACTTTTAACAGGTTTTCTTGTATTTGATCCTAGGCGAATGGGAAGAGAACAAATTAATATTTTGTGAACTCATTTTTATAAATTTAATGCATGTTCTGCATTTCTCTATTTTCAATTTGATAATTATGGATGAAGAATTCTCTTTTTTTAACTTATTCTTAAACCATCTCGCTCATGCATGTTCATCTTCTATCATCACTGGCATTGATGTCACCACATTTTACTACCTGCCTTCATCATCTCTAACCACCAATTTGGCATAGTCACCCACTTTCTCAGTATTTGGCATGGTAGCCCTCGCACTAATGAATTTTCTTCCACTGTTGTTTTGATTCTTTGCTCCTAATGTCTCCTTTTGCAACCACATATATAATTGATGACAATAATCCACTATGGTTATGTTTCTATGGTTGCACCATTTACAATATTGTTAGGTTTTATTAGAGAATGCTGAATTTGCTGTATAATTCTTAAATTGTGATGGATATTGTTGTTTTGCTTCTTTGTTTCTAATGCTTCCTTATTTTCAACTACATACATAATTGATGAAATTAGTTTACTATGGTTATGTTTCTATGATTGCACCATCTAGAATGTTCTTAGGTTTTGTTATAGAATGCTGAATTTGATACACAATCCTTAAATTGTGATGGATGTTTTCAAAAATATCATTGCAATCGAACATGTTAGTAGTCATCGAAGAATGAAAGTCATGCTTATCTTTATTGTTCGAACTTCGACTAAATTGATACTTCATAATTTTGAAGTATTTATGGACGAAGTGGGCCAATGGTAGTGGGTGGCAAACAACTGGCTGATGGCTATCGGCAAGTGGCCAGCAGCAACCATTGGAGGGTCAGCTAGTGGTTTGATAGCCGTGGGTAAGTGGGCAGAGTATGGCATAAGGAAAAAAACTCAAGACCTGAGCATGCTAGGAGGGAAATATGGAAGCCATTGTTTAAAACACTTAAACCCACTATTTAAAAAAACATAAAATGGGTCGGATTGCCCATGCATGGTAGACCGATAAAATATCGGTCAGCGGTACTAGTCTGGTAAAATTTCAATCCTTTGTTGGACCGATATGTACCGCCTGTATCGAGCAGTACAGGTCGGTATTGCAAACCCTTGTGTGATCTACCTAGCTTTACAAATATCTATAACTCTTTATAGCCTTAGTAAATCTATCAAATCATGCTTTAGGAGATTGTTTTAGCCTATAGAGTGACCTCTTTAGCTTGTAGATCCTAATGTTCCTTCAAAACCTGGAGGTAGATTCATGTAGACTTCTTCCTCTTCTAGTTTGTCATCAAGGAAGGCATTCTTCACATCTAATTGCTGTAGAGATTAGTCAAAAGTTATTGCAAGAGATAACGGGACTTGGATGTTGTTCATCTTTGCCAAAGGTGCAAAAGTCTCTTGATAATCTATACCAAATGTTTGATTGTATCCCTTGCCTTGCTTTGTATTGCTCAATTTACCCATCAGCTTATATTTCACTGTGAACACTCATTTATAGACAACAAGTCTCTTTCCTTTAGGTAAATTTACAAGTTTCCAAGTGTCAGCCTTCTCCAATGCCCTTATCTCCATGAACCTAGCCTTTTAACACTCGGCTATTGCTAGAGCTTCCTATATAGACTTAGAATATATGTGTTTGACATGTTAGAAATAAAGGATCTGAAAGAGGAGGGTAATCTGTGATATGACACAAAATTGTAAATAGGATGAATAGTATATGATCTCGTTCATTTTCAAAAATTGAATATATCCAGCAGTCACAGAGAAAAGTGAAATGAATTTGGAACCAGGTTGATCTAGATCTGATTGTGGGAAAATGACTAACTTCTGCTCAAATGTAACAATACCCATAGATAAACAGCTTGCATGATTAGATCCAGTTATTGTTCATAATCTTCTAACTGACAAAGCTCGTCTTTAGTTGAGAATGGAAGGCAAATCATTAGTGGGACTGTGATAAAACAATTTCTCATCATGTGAATGAATACAATTTTCCGTTGGTCAGATGCAGTAGCACAGGTAGGAGAGAGTTTCCTCTCCTTAACCCTCTCTCAGATAAATCAAGGTTTCTCTGTGCGCCTGACCAAATGGCAAATTGGACTCTCCCCTTCATTTATGCTGAAGTTATTTTCTGTGTCTTATGTTTCATATAAACACCAAAAAACAGGTATAAAGTCTTTCTAATAGTGAATACTATAGTTACAGATTTTCTTATATACCTTATTCAGGAAGGACCATGGGTAGGATAAAATGTCAATATTAAATCTGCAGTTAACTAACGTTAGGTCTATGGTTATAGATTTTCTTTATGTGAATATCAGGACATCAAGTTATTGCAAAAGCTTGAGCTGCATGCATTGGCATTCGCATCTCAGAGTTTCCGTATGCCGTCCATTGAGATGCTTTTTCTTCTCTTCATTTGATGGCTTGCATGTGGAGTGATCTAGGAAAATCAAGTTGCTTGACTTGTTACCTTCACATGGATTTACTACTGACCAATTATTTACTATTGTAGGGAACACTGCTGTTCAAGCTATTTCCTTGCTCTTGCAGAAGGGAGCACAAGAAAGCAATATAATATTTCTCAATCTCATATCTGTAAGTCTAGTTATTTCTGTGTTTTATTCACTCATAAATTTCATTTGTTCCATGTGTCATATGTCAACAGAATGTTTTTATCCATGATTCGCCATATCGATCCGTACCGGTACATACCGACGTAGCAACACACGGTATGATGGGGCGTATCAACAGACCAATATGTACCGCTCATACCGGTCCCCTATCGGACCGATACATACTGTCCGTATCGGGCAATATGTCGCAATACAACGAACCTTGTTTTTATCTTATGCTAAGACAGGTTATTTGTCCCACTAACAAAAGGATCTTTCCTTTGTCAGCCGTTTGTAAGAATATAACCACCGTCAGTGCATGCATGCTTAACTTGCTTTCTTTAATGTGACTAGGCTCCTCAAGGAGTGCATGTTGTTTGTAAAAGATTCCCAAGAATCAAGATTGTGACTTCTGAGATAGAGTCTGGTTTAAATGAAGACTTCCGTGTGTTTCCTGGGATGGGAGAGTTCGGAGATAGGTATTTTGGAACGGACGATGATTAGGGGACATTCTTCTCAGCGTAACTCTCGGGGAGGCTCATGCTGAACCCGGTAAGTTAATCCTCGAGTGAAAAGTAACCATGTACAAGTAGTAGCATCAAGATCATGAATTCTGGACTCATGCTTCATAAAATTCAAGTTTAAAATTACTTTTGCATCTGTTTCGTGCAAGTTGGACTATTTGTTCTATCGAACCCCGTATTTGTAAACTACGGAAAGACAATGCATCAAGTAAACACGGTCTGCCGATGGCAATGTTCTGCAACATTTGAGGCTTACTTTTATGAACAATGCACTTCAAGAAGAATGCACGAACATGAAACAGATGAAGTAAATTTAGTCAATTTTCTCTAAAGTCGTTCACTCAGGAACAAGTTACAGTATTTACGATTACAGCTAAACATTTAGAGTTATAGGGTTGTCAATATGCGGAAGAGTGATTCGTTTAAATTGTTGTCACTATTAAGATTCTAATATTGCTTCAAATAAACACTGGATATTCGATTGATATGTATGGTTTGGTTTTGTTGACATCCTTGCAGACATTGATAATATTTTTTGTGCTAGCGAACACCGGGGGGAAACATCCACCACACTCCATTGGCGGCGGCAAAACTTTTGGTACTTGTGATTTATTTTTTTTATAATTTCTGTTTCTTCCTTATGCCTATGCAAACATTCTTCGTATTGAGGCAAAAAAAAAAAAAAAAAAAAAAAGGTAACATTGGGGGGCATTATTTCATGCTTCAAATATCTATTTGATTCCTTTCGGTATCGCCTTCAACCTTATCTGAGAGTTTATATTATAGAAGATGGTGTCGATCGAAACTTGACTTGCTTTTGTCATTCATTACCAAGTGGTATTAATTATTAGGTGATTAATCTCCGCGGACTTTAAGCATCTACATGCCAACAGCATTCCCGTGGACGGAGACATCGTGCCGATGATTTATTTATAAACCAAACCGTCATTCCGCGAGCGCATCAGGATCTCGCAGCAAAGGAGGGATTGGTAAGAGTACAAAACTTGGTGTTGTGAACATACATAATTATAATAATTTTATTTTCTTTAATTTCCTTGATTAAAAAGGCCATCAAAATGCTAGTTTTGTGAATAAAAGCTCACAAGTTGTAAGATTAATTTGTCATATAAAAAAAAATATTCAGTCAGGATTAAAATCTAGATCACGTAGACATCTTTTGACGATATTATAAACCTAATAGAACATCATGCGGCCTCCGTAGATCCACAGCAAGACGAAGCACTTCTCCTCTGTTCCAACTTTCTATAATCGATTGATGGATGGTATAAGAGACTCGACTAGTAATTAGATTTCAAGGAGACCAAAAATAATGTGGTTGTTCTTTTACTGCGTGAGAGATAAAGAATTCAAGTCATATAAATCGTCTCTTTAAATACTTAAAACAAGAATTTAAGTCATGAGCATCGTCTCTTTAAATCCTTAAAAGGTAAGAATCGATACATTATTTTATCTAAAATATTTATTCATGCGTTCTAGTAATTAGTGTAGAAACCTAGTATTAAAATTTTAATATATGAGGGGTTTTGAGGCAAATTCTTTGACGCTCCGTTACATGTTACGGATGTGGACGTAAAACTTTTAGACGATATGTTGGGAAATCCAAGGGCGACATCTCATACACAGTGGAAAAATATAAAACAAAAATTCTTGGATTTTTACAAAACAGTTTCGTTGTCGTGGCAAGATTGATGTGTCAAAAACAAATCCATGAATCCGAAAACTGCATGTGTAAAAGAAATGATAGTACCTCGGGAGATCGTATATCCCTAAGAATGAAGGAGGTCAAGCATCCTCCTCTCTATTGGTATCCACACGGTAGAGACTGTAACGATGCTCCTCTCCGGGAAGAGGAGAATAGAAGGTGGCTACTAAGAAAACCTCAGCCTATGGATCTTTGGTTCTATCCTATTTATAGAGGCGCCCTGTAAACCCTAATGGATCATGTCATATTGGATATTGGATATCTATCGAATTATCCAAGCCTCTTAGATTAATGGGTATCTACCCAATAATCTAGCTTTTATTAGATCTCATCCATGGGATCCAATAATTCATGGGCTTATTAGATATCCAATAAGATAGGAGCTCCGGCGGATATCTAATATCCGAACCTTTACTCGTCGTAATACATACCATATGTGTGACCCTCTAGGCCCAATATCAAGCTGGCCGTGAGTCATACCTATCAAAACTCCTTCTAACTCGATAAATTATTATCTCTATAATAATTCACTCAATTCATCGACTGCGGCCGTATCAGGCCACCACGCCGCAGTCCCCAGACGATACAGGAGAATCCAATCATTTGGACTTATCTGTCCTCAGTTACCATGTACCTATAGTCCCTCATCCATCTTAATATCCTAGAGACCGTATATCGGTATGGTGTTATCAGGCTCATACGATTTCCAATCGAATCTCGCTCTAATCGGATTCTCCCGGAGAACTTTTTCTCTCTCAATCCGAATGACTCAGGCTAAGGATTTATCTAAGCAAGAACACATGGGATATTCCTCATTCAATAATCATCCAACATTCCGTAAGCGGATCAATCGATGAACTCATTCTCCAATGAGCACTTGCATTGTACTCTCAGTATCCCCACACGAATAGCTATGAGACCAGTTACCTCCATCATATGGACGGATATACAGCACACCAGTTTGTCCGGTTATCTCGATGTCACTCTCGAGAAACCTATGATCGGGATTATTTAGGATCTGTGTTTAAATGTGAATCGATCTCATTATCATAATTCGATTCTCATTGTATAGATCCAAGGACGTCATAATATACGTTCAGATAATACAAAAAAATATCAATAATCATAAGAAGCAAGACATCTATAACTAGTACGACAGTACACGTCCATAAGCGGAGAGGCCCTTTACTCGTTTAATCATAAAACAGTGGTTTAAGAAGGTGATGAAAGTCCACAAAGCATCCCACACGTTCTGCAAGCATGATGATGCACACGCCATTAAATTCCCCCTTTATTTATTTATTTATTATACATATGATTGAAGAGAGAAGGAAATTGGAGGGTCGGAGGAGGAGATGCAGACGCAGCTTCTCTCGGCGGATATATTACTCCACCTGCCATCGACCCAAAGACAACGTGTTATCCGTGTCCATAGATGTTGCGGCAGAACAAGGAGGTTTTAGAGAAGAAGAAGAAGAAGAAGGTCATGTACCTTGTGACGGGGCGAGGAGGTGCGCGGCTTGACGCCGTACTTGATGAGCTGCTCCCTCACGAACCTTTCGTACATGAAGGAGGCGCCCCGGAAGTGGGGGAGCACTAGCCAGGCCACAAAGATCACCTTCATCTGGTACCAGACGGGGATCCTTCACGCGCTCCGCGACATCACGGACTCAGTTCCGGGGATGACCAATAATAATATGCGATGTTAAAACTCAACCCATCAACATGCGTAAAAGATGGTTACCAGTACAAGACGGGCTCGGCCACCATCTCCACGAGAGTCAGGAGGGAGTACAGGATCCAGTAGGCCAGCCATTGGTCGCCGTCGTCCTTGGATGGGCTCTCGATGGCACAGATCGACGCATATCTGATGCAACAGCAAGCGTGGAAGGAGAAAAAGGTCGTGAGCAAGAAAGAAAGAAAGAGAGAGAGAGAGAGAGAGAGAGAGAGGGGACGTACAAGGGATACAGGAGCGTGATGGCCGGCCTGCATGCACGATGGATCGGATCAGATGACGTCAAACAGGGGGGGGGGGAGGCAAAATCCAAACATAGCAGAACGAGAGGAGTTCGTACCCTGCGACGGAGTGCAGGTGGGAAAGAAAGCTCCCCAGGTTAGCCATGCAGCTCTATGCAGCTCTCCTTCCCTGCACGACGCGGGGAGCTTGGTTTGGATGGGGGAGGCCTGAGATAGAGACCACGAAGAGCCGCACGTACTTATACATGGGAGGAAGCAAAGAGGTGGGGGTGGCATCGGATTCCTTCCTTTGACATGTCACCCAAGTCAAGCACCGACCACCACCATGTTTAAGTGAGAGCAACTCACGTCCGATGAGCTAATTAGATCCCAAAGGCTTGGCAAGGACTATTTGGGAAGCAGGTGTTCTCTAGGAGGATGATGATTTGTTGGGCTTCATCATCAAAGCAAAGGCATACATGTAGGTAGGTTTGGCACCCCCGGGGGGGGGGGGGGGGGGGGGATCATCACCGTGGGAGCCGTCCAAACATCACATCTCCACCGTGGGAGACTCGATACGACAAAACATCCATGAAACATGGGGCCCAACCCACCTGCGGCTGTAGATTTTATCGGTTGGTGGGAGTACACAAGTTCAAAAAAAAAAAAAAAAAACAGAAAGCAAGTTCCGTGCCAGTTCGAAATCAACAACTTGGAAAGTTACTACTGACATGAAATAGGATGGTTGTTGATTTCTTTCACAGGTTGGAATTCTTCATCGCCGGAGAGGCTCTCCGTACTCGGACCTTGTGCCACGATGTGTTCAGTATGCCTCTCAGGTTCCATATGGCATCCACCTTTTCGGGTTGGACATTTGCAGCAGCGTCCACCTGCAGAGATCGAATAGAATACATAATATCTTTTATTAAATTAAAAGTGTACAAATCTTCTTCTTCTTTTTTTTTTAATTTCTAGCAAGGTCTGTTTTGCACTTCTTGTAGTACTACCACTAACCACATCTATCAACTTTCAAACACCATCATCTTAAATAATAATTATCTCTTGTCACATCAACAACACCTAATTGTAGTTTATAGATGCAAGAATTTTTTCTATATTTCCTAATAATTTTTCTATAAATTCATCAGAAGACCCAGAACTCCTCCTCTACTAGAGTCAAAAAAAAAAAAAGGCTGGATAAGCTAGCGAGATATTCTGAAGAACTAGATGACAACATTCAAGTAGTAGACTCGATCCAAAGTTCTAAATAGCCGATTGCAATAGGTATTAGCACATACCGCCTTAGCAATGATCACAGCATTTTCCGGTGTGTCAACGGTAGCTTTAAATAGAACCCATGCCCACTTGTCATTGTTCATATCATCAGATTGGTATGGTGCGTTGCGTCTTTGATATCTCTCAGCTTCCAACCATGTCTTCCCCCCGTCAACAGATATATCTACTCTCTCAATTCCACGGCCACCGCCAGATACTGCATATCCAGCAATAGTAGCCTGCAACACAACATATTAAAGAAGATTAAACATGTCACCTTAATATTTTAGATACAACGGTCTAACCCAGTGAGTTCACATACCTTTACTTGATTTACAACATCCACATCCTCTAAAGAACATATTGCACACTGTCAACCCGATAAATCAGTATCAATTATTTTTCATGAGAATGTCGTGAAAAAAAAAAAAAAAAAACAGTAATTGGTGTGACAGGATGCAAAACATGGCGAGCAGTTTGTACCTCTATACGAAAGCTTAAGATGCTTAACAAGGTTACGTCGTCAAGCATCTTTTGAATCCCCCATTTGAACATTACGATCAACATAAAGTCTTTCAAAAAATTATTTATATTACTAGACAATAGGTCACCAAAGTTAGCCTCACTTGTAACCCAGTACGAGATTGAATCGACGCTGGTTGCTCAGACAAATACTGAACGCAATACTGACCATAATTACATGTTTCTGTCAATCATAAGAAGTACTTGGACGTAGCTAAATCTAAGCAAAAGCGGAGGATTTTGGCATCATAGTTGCCCTTCAGGATACAATCATAGATAAAGGAAGCTTTAACCCGAGCTGCTGATGAATCTCCCCAGATAATTTCATTACAATAAGACGAAAAAAGAAAAAAGAAAAAAAAAAAGCCATAATGTCACAACAATTTGGGGTTAGCTACATGTATCCATTTCCATTATGGATTCTGCAATGAGACAATATCCTTAGTTACATCAAGAGCAGTCTAATCTTCATTTGCAGTTTCTAGTAAAGGCTTCCCAGAGCTCCATTTAGCTTTTCTCACTCCATCAATACTAACTGCCTCACCACATCTAACTATAACATTTGTACATCTTTTCAAAACATGTATGTATTATCTTAGATGGCTTCCTTCATTTCATCCTATATCTGAGCTACATCTAATTGTTCAAAAAAGAAGGCACTTCATTTTCCATCTTTATAATAACTACACATATCTACTACCTCAGCATTTGTAGATCTTGTATTTTGCCATACTTACATTATTGTTGCCTCTTGTTTAGCTTTTATAAATCTTCTAATCTCCTCATTTTTAAAACTTGAATCAATCTTTAAACTTTAAAGCATGATCCTTTCTAATAATTGTTTTTATTTTTTACTTCTTCGTACCAGCACCAACTCTCTTTTAAAATTACACCTCATTTGGATTTTCCAAGGATCCCCCAAGCCCTGCTCCTAATATTAGTAGTCATCAAAATCCACATCATATTGATATTGTCTTAACCCAAGCTTCAGATCTCCTCTTTTTGCATTTTATTCCTCTTGTCAACACACTTTGTAAAAACATGCGGTGAAGGTGCCTCGAGTTACTTCCAAGTGACAACCTAACCCTATAAAGTGGTTAAGATCCATATTCATAAAACCTGACAATTTTATGCTGGCTATTGGTGATCTAATGCAATACTCCACCTTCTCCAATACGAACTTGGGACCGAGAATGGCGGTCTTCCTTAAAGAATTTTGTTAGAATGTTCAGAAAAGGTTGTATAACCAGAACATTTATCTTAACAAAGACATTGACAAAATAACTTAACACTAATAAGTCATTCAGCAAATGTATTCATGGAACTGATTCATTAATGGATGTCACAAATTACTTTGTTCCATTGACCAAGGGTTTAAATTTTTATGTAAAAATGGATCATTTTGGGAAACAATCATCAAAGATGAAATATGTTGTCAAAATCTTAATATCAAGAACATTTCTATTGTGCCCTTAGCTTTCCCTTTGTTCACTTCAGATGAAAAGCTAAAATTTTAATGACTCAAACTTGTGCTCCTTTGCAAAAAAAAGCTATGATTTTGGGGTACAAATGAATGCTATATACCTGCACAGGAAAGTCCATTTGTGCCTTCCTGGTCATCCAATTGATATTATCCCAATTAACTGAAGGTGGAAACATTTTGTAATCCTTTTGCATAAAAAAACCCTGTTTTGAGGAAGACAAAGTACTAATAAATTTTACGGTAGATAAAATTGATATTTTAACAAGTTAAAAAAAAAAACCTGGCATTCTTCTTCAATTATGTTGATGTGATCTAACCATTTTACAGATCGTGCACCGATTACACCAGGAACAATCACCCGCAATGGATATCCATGATCACGATTGAGGATCTTGATATGCAACACTAAGAAAAGTTACTTGTAATGTTCCATGCTAAATGATGATGGTACCAAATATAAGCATCAAATTGATATTGAACATACTGCTAACATCTGGAAAAGCCAAATGCTAACTCAAATAAGCATCAAAACTAAAACCAAATAAAACAATAACATCTGGGAAAATGAAATGCTGTCTTGAAATACTGAATTACCCAAATATGAAACATACTGCAGAAAGAGAATTGTGGCGGAAGATTTCAGTTTCCCAAATAGTTACTGTTTCACTCTGTTGAAATGATGAACCATAGATGGCATGTTAAATTAGGACAGTTAAACAATTATTTATTTGTCAGGCTGCTGATTTAACAGTGCAATCTAAGCATGTTAGATGATGTTAAATATTCAATCCATTATCAATTCATCTAAGAACTTCCAGACCAATGGCTTGATATGTGAAACAAATAATTTGAAAAAAAAAGCCCTTCAGTGGTTATTTGCTAACTCTAGGATGAGGTATTTGATCATATATTTATATAAGTTTGGCATCCTGTTGCATCTTATATTTAAATGAAAAGAGAATGCCATCGTCAGGATGGGAAGAGAGTCCTATCTCGATGGCTGAAAAGTGTTGGCCATTATTTCACTTTCTTGAAAACCTATTTCTTCAATGTTGCTTTTCTGATAATTGATATAATAACATATATTGCAATAAAAAAAGATTGCATCCAGTTGTCTTGCAATTAAAAAAATTCAAGCAACTGAAAGGCAGTACGAGAACAAGCTTGATAACATGTATGATTCAAAGAAAGAATTCTTCTCGAGTAACACAACAAAGGGCTTATTTCAGAGAATCAGCATAAAAAGTTGAAAATGCAACATACTCAAGGAACTGATGTGGAGAAATTAGCAAAGATCATGCAAGAAACAAGAAAACAGTGATAAATGCTAGACATCATCTAAAATAATATTTTTATAAAAAAAATCAGACTGCCTTCGTATGATAATCATGTGAAATAAGAGAACCCCTTACAAACAGAAACACCATATGAATGTAGTTACTAAGTACTCATTACCTCTCCATTCATTTCATATGCAAGCAAAACATCAGCTTCAGGATTTGCCGCCTGCCTCAAGGATATTGATGCCTTGTAGGGTCCACCATTTTCCTCCTAATAAAAGTAACAAATATAATGTATAAAACATTCAGGAAAATCTATAATGAAAGCAGCAAATTGGCAGTCAACATCTAAAAAAAAAGATTAACTATACCAGGATGGAAACTGCAATCTGGTCTCCTTAATTAACTCATATAAAAGAAAAAGTACTCACTTTGCACTTGTCAATGCTAACAAATTCAACATGCTTCCCTCCTAGTGCCGAGAATGAAGAATGTTTTGATATTCCAACAAGCTCAAGAACATCAGCTAATTTTGCACCTCCCCATATTGCTGCGAAAGGTCACTTTGCAAGTTTAGATTATGGTATACAGCAAGCAACAATGCCTACATATAAAAAGGTTTAAGAGAGGCAGCTGGTACCAAGATGCCTCTAAACATCATAATCCTAGAACTATAACAGTGTTACAAGGCTATAAAAGAATAGCTAGAATCTTATCATACTAGACACTTCTATCTCAAGGTTCTAGAAATGGGTCTAACAAAGCAATGTTTTAGCATCATTGGTTTTGGGTGGAACAATTGAAGATGGGAGCAATGACTGTCGTACCACCCAAAATTATACGAAATGAGCAGGTAAATATCAGTCTAAACGAGGTCTGATACGTGGATCACTCCTGTTTTGAGTGATCCAGTCCAACTCAGAAAAAAATAAAAAAAACCTAAAACAGCGATGGGACCCATCCAACTTAGTATAAAAAAGGGGGAAAAAAACCTAAAATAGCAACTGGGGCTTGTATTTTGCAAAGCAGCTGCTGCTGCTGCTTCATGAGACTTCTTTTCGCCGCTGCCATCTTCTTGCGATGCCACTGCCACCATTCGTCATTGTCACTCCTACCATTTGTTAGTGTCTATCTCCCAAGTACACTCTCACCTCTTCTCCTCTGTCTTCTTCCTTCTTCCTTCTCCTTCATTGCTTCTACTTCTTCTTCTTCTTCCTCGTCCACCGCTTCCTCTTATTCCTTTTTCATCCTTCCTCCTCTTCCTCCATTGCCTCTCCTTCTTCCTTCCTCTTCCTCCTTTCTTTCTTCCTCCTCATCCTCGACCCATCCTCTTCTCCTTTTTCTCTCTCCGAAATGTCAGTACATACCAGTGTACCAACACATGGTACACCAGTATGACAGGTATTTACCAGTTTGACCAGATCACCAGAACAGGTCTACATAGCATTCCTTGGATAGGAAGACTACTTTCCATTCTTTTGTCACTTAGTTCATGTCCAAGTACTTACATGCATGTTTCTCACATTCACTTCATATTGTTCTTGACTTAAGCTTGACATTTTTCCCAGGTTTTCATGAGTAGATCATCTACACTCGTGCATTTGTAGTAAATAGAAACTTGCTTGCAACTTTGTCTACAAAGTCCAGTTCTATTACTCTAAGAACATGATAAGTTCACTTAGGTGATCATTACATGTCAACTTGTTTGGATTCAAAATTCATTTGGTTAGCAAACCCAACCTTGTAGGCTCAAGCATGCACCTTGTTTGAACTCCGACTCAGTCACTCCCTCCCTCCCTCCCTCCTTACTATTGTTTCTTGCCTCACTGGTGACTGCTAGGGTGCTACTTGTCTGGTTGGAAATTATAGTGACTTCTGAAACATATTTGGAACAAGAATCCATCACTAGATAACAAGTATCTATAGGTTCCAAAAGTGGTCCATCACATAAACTCCCCAGTATCATTGACAAGACTAATACAAGAAGAGTTGTCCATGATCATAGGAGTAAACTATCAACTTGGATACAGGTACGCATTTGAAAAGGGGGTAAGATTTAGTTGATAAAATGATTAAGAGAATAATCGACATAGTTTGTTAACAAGAAAAGAAGTGTGAAGGCGACAACAAAGTCCGAATTAGGAGAACAGATATTTATTGTCGTCAGTTCTTTAGCACCTCAAGTATGACTATATAATTTAATCAAAAGGGAACCTTGGAAAAACTTTGTTAAAATTATTTTAAGAAACCAATAGATATGGACAAAAAGGGAAAGAGCATCGAAACCTTTTAAATCTCCATCTGAAAATGATACTAATCAGCAACAGCCTGATCAGTATGGTACTAGTATGGGGAGAGATACTGGCACTCTATACAGGTTAGTATGGGCAATACCAACCAGAGAGAAAGGAAGAAAGAGAAGAGGGGAGTTGAAGAGTTGGGGAGGAGGATGAGGAGCAAGAGGAAAAGGCAGAGGAAGCCATACTTCTAAAAGGAGTAAGCGACAATGCGAGGACTAGGAGGTGGCAACAATGTGAGAAGGCAATAGATGCATACCAAAGGCAGAGGAGTATGTAGAGGCAAAGTCAAAAGCAAGGGCATAGGTTGTGGCAAATGCAGATGTGATGACTTTAGCAAGATAATATATATATATATATATATATATATATATAGACATATATATATATGTATATATATATATGTATATGTATGTATGTATATATATATATATATGTATATGTATGTATGTATATATATATATGTATATGTATGTATGTATATATATATATGTATATGTATGTATATGTAATAAAATAAATTTTGGATTTACTTTGGGAAATAGTTTTGTTTTTGATGATATATCTTTTTGATATATTTTCATATCTATATAATCTTCAATTAAAAAGAAACTTTAGGAGATATAATCATCCTTCCATTTTCTTTGTAATCTTCAATCAAACTAATGACTGTCTCCAATTCGTTTGACTACCTTGTCCTTCTTCTTCAACAATGTTAACAACCATTGTAACATTATAGTAAATATTGTTATGTGACAACTAAGAAATATCCAAAAACATACCCTAAACTAGTCAAAATTATTCAAGAGAAAAATAAATCAAAATTATGCCTCGTCATATGAATTCACTGTATTGGAACTCATCTCGAGTTCAATTAATTGAGACATGAATCGACCTTGACCATGGAATATCTCGACTAAGACATAACTTATATACCAAACTAATGCAAGGCAAGTAGTGGATTTTTTCTGTGAATAGCGAAAGGGAATGAGAAACAAAATAATAATAAAAAGATAATATGAAAAAGTGATAATTATCTAATTCACTCTAGCTCAAGGCCTCACACCTCCATATGTTTGATACATGGACAATGAACGTCTAACACCATTCACACATAGCATTAGAAAACATACTTTCATCCATTTATTTTCTCTATGTCCCAATTACAATCTTTTTTCCTTTTCTATAGATCCTTAAGTACAATAGAAAAAAGAAGACTTACAAGAAAGGAAGAATATAATAACGTCCCATCTATCAAGGCTATCATTCATTACAACTTTTCTTTTCTGAACAAAAAAAACACTCAAATTCAACTTGGAGAATGATTTCCCTTTTGTTGACATATCCATTTGATACATTTCTGTCTCTACATAATCTTCAATATAAAGAGACACTTGTTTCTTTAGATAAATATTATTTTTTTGTTTTTCAATGTATATTTTTTTGTTCTTTCCTAGGTAATGCTATATACATGATCCCTCCTAGACCTTGCTTTAAGCCTCCTCCATTTGGTTGCCCTATTTTTTCTTATTTTAGACATTTTAAGAAGTATCTTCCATCAAAAAACCTGCAAATGGAAACATTGAAGTACGAATGTAACACGTGTTAGCATCCTAATTGAAATGTCCAATATGAAACAGTTGATGTTCACAACTCCATCATATATTATATGCTTTGTTTCTTTCTTTCTTTAAATATTTGTACTTAACTTGTGTTTATATATGCAGTTGTATGATTGTGGTTGTTCCTACACACCCTCCTTGTTTGCCCAAGCTTCAACCCGAGGCTTTCAAAGGATAACTGACAGTGAATGCTTTGGACATTTCAAAAACTTGAACAGAAAAAAATCAGTAAAAGCAGCAACGTATATATGAGATAACAAGCATTTTTAGGTTGTCAATACGAACGGAATTTGATGGTGCTAAGTAGAATAATGGTCTCGATCATATTAAGCTCATTTTTCTCAAGAATGATGCAGACATCAAATTAACAGTTCATTCAAGAGTATGATGTGTACCATTTCCAATAGCAGAAACATCCCACCCAACACCTTTCACTGTGCGTGCTTTGCTCATTTCCGTCCTTCTATTACCTGCACACTGCACAATTTTCAACTCAGAACAGCACAAGAGGGCTCGTCTCCTTAACGACCATTTAAATGCAAAAGATAGCTGACAATGTGGATTAAATCTGTATACATGATGTATGTACTAATGATGAAAATGCTTATATGTGTATTTAGGGCAAGGTACCTGTAAGGTTGCAACGACATTGTACTTGGGCAGCCTCCTATAAACCATTTAGCAATATCAGTTATTTGTTTAAAACCTAAAGATAAGCAGCATCTTAATTTGTGTAACATATAAACCTCTTTCCATTTATCAGGTACCTTATTTCAAACATAGATATCTCTAAGGGCTTCTCCACCAAACCACCTATGCTAACATTATATCTGTTTTACCAAAAAAGAAAAGAAACAAAATAAGGATTCAACATAGGCAAGTCGAGTATTCTTTAGCCTGGAAGATAAAACTAACAAAATATGACCTTTCAATGTCATCGACTACTGGGATTGGTCCATGGTTTCTCTTGTAGAAAAAATCGATAGGAGTAATGTATGACAACAGAGCTGCACGATGAGGCTCAGCATTAAATGGCTCCTGCACAAAAAAAAAAAATGTTTGATGCAGATTTCAGATATGAGACAGTTTATTTTTGAATGCAGGTTCTCATGAACAATTATGAAAAAGTTGAAAATGAACATGCAGAGATAAAGAAGTTATTCACCTTTCGAAGTGACTTATACTTAAGAACACAAGAAGTATTCGTACAAGAGAGTAACACTATTTTGCATGTCATGAAAAATTCTGCAGCATTGAAACTTTATAGAGATTAAAACCGAGACAAAAAGTCTGGGCGATCGTGCACCACATATTCAAATTACTCATGATAAGTGTTCGATGTTACAATAGGAGTATAATGGCTCTCCAGGACTTGAGAAAAAGCTAATATGCACTACATCTACTACAATTTGAAGCACTCCTTATCCTGCATAGCCATCTGCAATAGTTAGCTCGACCCTATGAGAATTGTCCCCCATAAATCAAATGGCCATATGAGAACTGTCTGAAAGAAAGAAGTAACAGATGACATTTAAGACCAAAAGCACAACAAGACAACATAAGAAATTGGCATTTTACATATATACAAGATAGTATGCATCAACTCACCAAAAAAAAGGCCAAGTTGATGAGGTTAAAATCATCATAATAGCATAACATTCAACATGTAACGAAGTATGAGATCCAAGAGGTTGAAAATTTTATAAATCTACTATGATCTAGAAACTATTGCGATATAATCAGACTAAAATATTATTGCGTGAAACACAATAAAATGAAACTAAGAATTAGTCCTTTGATCAGTAAAACACAAAAGTCGGTTCCCTCCTCTCATGCGAAATTCAAGAAAAGCTCATGGTGCTCAGAAAACATTTCATTCGACTGAAAAGATATGTATACGTGTCAAACAGTCGAAAGAAGTATAAATACACCAATCCTCCAAAAGGACGATAAGCACACGTAAATGAAGGCAGAGGCAGAAAAGATGAAACAACCCTCATAAGAACTATTTCGCTTCATACTCGATTCATTCCAGAAAACTAACAATCGACATCTGAAATGTAAAGAGCAGAGATAACATGACACAAGGAAAGGAGCCAAGATTTCACGCTAGGTCTTAGATCAACAAACTGGCGAGTAGTCTGTTGAAAGGACTAATCCAACTAAAAGAAGAGGTCGGACGGCCCAGGAGACCAGAGATGAATACCTTGGAATTAACCTTCAGGGACGGGTGGCGAGGGGGCTCTTCGGAGTAATCGGACGGACCTCTCAACCCCGGCATCCTCCCCCCTCTCTCTCTCTCTCTCTCTCTCTCTCTCTCTCTCTCTCGGTCGGCACCGATTCTTGATCTGAGAAGGCCGGCTTTATACTACCGGCGGAAATTTCTACGCCACAAAATATTTACCTCCCCACAAACGCACCGCGTCACACGCGATGGGTCCCGCATTTTTCACGCAGTCGGCCAGTGAAAGACTTGATAAAGTTTGGGGTAGGCGGGAAAGAGAGCAGGTTTTCTCCTCAAGGTATGAGTCTGTTGGCCGGCCAAATGGAAAGACGTAATCCGTGTCGTGGCCCAGTTTGTTCGTTCTGAGATAAATTATATTGTGTTGCCCACTAGCAGTTATATTATATCCTAAAATTGCACTTGCAATATATATGTTTTGGTTAATACTTGCGAATGATCGAACATATGGTAATCTATTTCCTTCTTATTATGTGGTTGGGAAGACTGGAGAGGTCTAAGAGACGAAAAGGAAGAATATATGTATTTTAATTTAGCTTTATAAAGCTTCTTTTTTTTTTTTACCAGTTTTAGATTCAATATATATTGTAAAATTGTAAAAATAAAAAAATATATCATTATAATATTATATTTATGACAATTGGTGAGTACAATCCTGAAGAGAAAGTTCATATATATATATATATATATATATATATATATATATATATATATATATATATATATATATATATATATATATATATATATATATATATATATATATATATATATATATATATATATATATATATATATATATATATATATATATATATATATATATATATATATATATCTCTCTCTCTCCGACATGTAGTTTGTGTACTGTTCTCATCAAGTTCGAATTCATAGTTAGGCATCTTATATGTTATTTATTATAATAAAAATTAAATATTTTTTAAAAAAAATACTTATTGATGCATAAAAAAAATCATGTAAAATAAAAAAATACATCATTATAATATTATATTTATGACATGATCTATGACCCTGAAAAGAAAGTTTATCTCTCTCTCTCTCTTCGACCCATAGTTTATGTATTGTTCTTATCAAGTTTGAATTCATAGTTAAGTATCTTATATGTTATTTATTATAATAAAAATTAAATAATTTTTTAAAAAATACTTATTGACATACTAAAAAAATACCATATCAAATCAAATATATATATATATATCATTATAATATTATATTTATGACATAATCGATGGGTACCACCCTGAAGAGAAAGTTTATCTCTCTCTCTCTTCGACCCATAGTTGGTGCATTGTTCTTATCAAGTTCGAGATCATATTTAAGCATCTTATATGTTATTTATTATAATAAAAAAAATAGTTTATGTTAGGATTTTTTTTTTCAATCGATACCCTTTTATTTATTTTTTTTCTCAACCAATCACATTTTAATTTTAAAATCTTAAAAATATCCCTACAAAAGTCCTATGTTTTCCATGTATACATAAGTCACCCTATGGACCAATTGATAGGGTGGATCAGTCTAAGTGCATGGATCGGTTTGGTCCGGGGATGATTTTTTTCACTTTACATCATTTAAGGTTGAGGTTTTTTTTTTTTTTTTTTTTTTGTTCCTCCTCTTTTGCTTCAAAATGCTATTTTACCAAACCATGTAAATTCTTAAACATGTAAATAATATATGTCCTTTTTAGTTGAAATCAAATTTATCATTATCTATATCAAAATGGCATATAAATAGGGAGAGCCTCGTTAAAAACTTATCATTAATTTATTGTTATCATCAATAAAGATTGTTAGAACAAAGATTTTGGTGATAAAATTAATTTGATAAACTAATACGCTTACAAGATAAGTGATACAAGAAGTATTTTAATCATAAACTCACACAATTAAAGGGTCAAACATTGAATAGGAGAGTTGGACATTATGTTTGAAAATTATCATTCTAAAAATCGAAAAATTGAGATTCTAAGGGCGGATGAATCAAATATAATTATGTAAGGATTTACTATCAAATGTCATTATATCTTCTCCATCATGCTCCCACCACCATTTTTCCTAGCATCTTCTATTATGAAATTACTATCACGGTCATGATTAAAATGAAGTTAAAATTATCAACTATTTATTAAAATATCTTATTGGTTAGTGCATTGTTGTATAAGTGATATGTCTTAAGCTCAAGTCTATCCATGAACATCATATATATTATTTAACATGATAAAAATATATACTATTTTTTTTAAAAAAAATACATCATCTCATAAAAGGAACTATTAAAATTAGAGTAGGTAAATGAAAGTCTATTGAAGATTGCATAGAGAGAATATGAGGAATCTCAGAATAACAAATAAATCCCAAAAAAATTGTGATGAAAAAACACTCTTTTCATCTCTCAAGATTTAAATGGAAATAACTATGAGAAGGTTGTGATTAACCATACCTCCAACTGAAAAAAAAAAAAAAAAAGTAAAGATTTAAGAACCAGTATAGAAGAAGAGATATAAGAGAAAAGATTATTTTGAAAGATGCAAAGATCAATATCAAGTTTCCATTTCAAGTTACATCATATGAGAGCATCAAGATGTTGATGATCTCACGGTTTGCTGAGAATGCATGATAGAAGAGGATCAAGTTTAAAGGGGATACATCTTGTAGTTCGTGTAAATAGATAGGGATTCATGAGGTTGATAGCATGGAGATAATACTACAAAAGATTACCTAATCACCACTTGTTTCTTTCTCTATCTCTCTCTCTCTTGTGAAAGACGTCATACATGAGGGCAGGAAGACAAGAGGAGGGATAAAAAGCGTCGAGAAGATATAATAATCGAGAGGATAAAGAAAAAGATTAGAAAAAGAAGCAAGATGTGTGTCGTCGATAGATTAGTTGCCTCCATGTCAGTATGGATTTGCTTTCTTATTGCCAAGCGCACTTCCGAACGATGGATCGCTACAGGTGGAGGCAACGAAATCTATTCCTACAGTAAAAGAAACCCTCTTCGGGACCTTACAAAGTGTTGGCAAATGCATCGACATCAAGATGATGGTTTCGGCGTGCTCTCTCGTAGGTGGTGCATGGCGTGGCAATGACGATGGCCAGTAAGCAATCGTCGCCACTTGTTCACTGCATCTACAGAAATAACATGGAAGGTCTGCAGGATGGCTGCACACGAAGAAGGTTTCTTGTTCTCATGCACGAGGGGTTTCCATCAGTTTCTGGTCTGTCGCCAAGGAAGAAGACGGTCGTGAATCAGCATTACTGCATGCTACAATGTGAGGTACCTTCAGCAGCACATTCACTGATGTGTTCGAGTTCCATCGTTATCTTACCACCTCTGAGTAGTTTTTGTTCTGACCAGAGCAGTCATGGAGGCCAGGATGATCGATTCCTCATTTAAATAACAAGCATGCTGGATCTATCGGTTCATCGTGCTGCTGATGGAAAGCTGAAACAAATGCGCTGAGCCAAAAAAGAGCTTTGTGGATTAAAATTCTTGTTTACTACAGCTACCTAATTTTTCTCCCTAGTTGGATGATAATGTCATCACGACCATGGGCAAACGATTAAATACTGATTCGGCCTCTGGGTCCGAAGGATGATGATGCTTTGCATATTAGGTTCGTGATAAATGGCAGAAGAAATTAATCGAGTATCGAACGCAGATGGATCATCAATTTTAGAATCATGGTCGGGCTTACATTAAGCCTCAAACGACCAAACAATTTATCTAGTGACTGTGACGTGAGGAGATCGACTACTGGCTATAAATGAGAGATTAGTGCAACAAAGGCCATCAAACCAGCTTCTTAACACTCGGGAGTTGTGGCTGCTGCAGCTCCAGTGGAGGCCTATACGAAGGAGGAGGAGCTGCTCTGTAGGTCTTGGGCAGCGAAGAGCCGAATAAGATGGTGATGGTTAAGGAAGAGATGCGAAAGGGGTCATGGACGGAGCAGGAGGACCTGCATCTGGTATGCTTTGTGCGATTATTCGGTGAACGTCGTTGGGATTTCATAGCGAAAGTATCAGGTTTGAGGCGGGGGAAGAAAGGCCAGGTTAGACGACGCAAGGTGAAAGAAAGGTACAGCTTAACCCTACCATTCCTTTGATGCCATGTTGTAGGTCTCAACAGAACAGGCAAGAGCTGCCGCCTGCGCTGGGTCAACTACCTTCACCCCGGCCTCAAGCGAGGCCGCATGACCCCCCAGGAGAAACGCCTTGTTCTTGAGCTCCACTCTCTCTGGGGCAACAGGTTTGCTTCATCCTCCTTTCGCGTGTTTTCGGTGCCACGCATCAATCCGTGACCAGTTGTTGTGCGATCGACATGCTTGACATAGGCATGATGATGCAGGTGGTCTCGGATCGCGCGTAAACTTCCGGGACGCACCGACAACGAGATCAAGAACTACTGGAGAGCGCACATGAGAAAGACGACCAAAGAACGAAAGCGGAGCTCATCGTCGTCGCGTGTTGATCGTTCCCTGGATCCCACCGAGCTTCCGCTACAGGCGGCGGCGGAAGCCCATGATCTAAGGAGCAGCAGTGCCTGCAGCTGCTTAACCGCGGAGGAGTTCGAGAAGGAGGAAGGCGTGTCAAGTTACTCCATGGATCAGATTTGGAATGAGATTGCTACGTCTGAGGACTCGTGCCCCTTCATGCCGTCGTCTCCTCCTACGTGGGAATGCTGCTCCGAGGCAGTGTGGAAGATCGACGACGAAGAGCTCAGGATGCTACTTCAGACCGATCATCTGATCTCTGACCACAACGATGGTGGCCGAGAAACTTGCAGCTTAGCCCAGCCTGATCAGTACTCGTTCTCTCCGATGTGCTCCTGAACAGCATCAATGGAGCTACTTCTCTTGTCCAAATTGTTGCTCGTTTCCCTTCAAGAAGTGCATCGGTCTCTTCTCCCTGTAATTTTCACAGTTTCTTATAAAAAAAATATAAAAAAAAAACCCTCATATCATCAACATAAAAATTATCTCAATCCTTTCAACAGTATTTTTTTTTCTTTTACTTCTTACTAAACACATTTGAAAAATTAAATAGAGAATATAGGATTTATATGTAACGAAGTAGCTAGGTTTGGTGGTATATGATTGTATTGTCTTTGAACGGTACTTTGTGGTCGGATTTAGTCGTGGTCTAGGGACACTTCATGATCGGATTTGATCACATCATCGACGAGCGATGCTTCATGATGGTATTCGATTGCATTATCATCGAGAGATGCTTTATTGTAATATACAACCGGTTGGGGGTACTTCATGACTAAATTCTACCATATCATCATCGATCAATGCTTTATGACTAGAGTTGACTTCACCATGGTTAAGTGACACTCTACGGTTGGATTTAGTTGTGTCATTCTTGAATAATGATTTTTTGACTAGATTCAATCGTATTATACGTACCTCGTCATTCGGTGTGCTGTGCATGTTATTATATTTTTGCTTATTTCGAGTTTTGGCTTGCATAATGAATGTTGCAACAAATCATATTTGCCCATGTGGTATATCACTAAGGATGTTCAAATTAAAGTAAGGTAGTCCGAACCTAAATTGATTTAATCCTATCTAATTATATCGATTCATAACCAATTAATCTAATTCAGTTAAGGGACAATTAAGTATGAAATATTTTATTCATTATCTAAAATATTAGAGTTCATTGGATATGGTGATAGTGATTGAGTCGGAAGCTATGATGATGAAATGAGTATAATCGGATTTGTATTTTATTTTAGTGAAACAATATTCACATGGTCTTAAAAAAAAAGTATATCATTGCTCTATCGTGTTGTAAAGTAGAATATATATTAGTATCTTCTTGTATTTGTCAGAAGATTACTCATTGAAGCGTATCAACATAAGCTTTCCTTCTATAAGAGATTACAACAAAAACAAAGAAATAGAACTACAACATGTCAAAACAAGGAAACAAGTGATCAATATACTTACAAAAACTCTTAAATTTAAAATATTTCAATAACTTCAAAAGAAATTTGACAATAGAAAAAAGTTTAATGGGGGAGAATATTGGAATTAAATTTATTAAGGTATCATTAAAAGATTCATCATATCAAGAAAGAGAGAGAGAGAGAGAGAGAGATTCATTGCATTAAAAAGATAAATACATTAAGAGAAGAATAAATTATCGATTCTTAAAAGAGTTTCTTGGGAAAGAGTGATTTATACTAAATATAACTAATGCAATGTATCTTCGAAGGCTATATAAACCTCAGGTGATGAAATATAGTGTTGTTGAAGTTTCAAAAAATTTTGAGTGAAATATAGAAGATTTTTATCTCGTCATACTTTGGCTTTCTCTATTCTTCCTATCTAGTTCAACATTATCTTCTCAAACTCAATTGTCACACTCGCTTAATCACTACTCAGGTATTATTCAAGATTCTTTTCATTGGATTTTATCAGGTTTTTATGAAGATTTTTTTTAATGCACTTTGGAATCTTTTATGTTATGTTGATTTGAATTGGCTTCCGTCGATTACACTTTGGGATTTCAATTGTATTTATGATCGAAAAGACAAGCTTGGTGGTAGAAGTTTCTCCTTAACATCTTCTAATCATGTTTTTACTAAATTTATTACGTACGCTGGTTTGTTTAATCTTGGTTTGATCGAAATTCTTAGAATCCTTTCAGACCATTCCGATTTCAAATAAATATTTCTATTTTTTTTTTTTTTGTAATCTATTCAAATTTCAATATTTTTTATTCGAGTACAATGAAATTGAAGAATCATTTCGACTAGTAAAAATCTCCCATAAATTCTTTCATTCCCATGCAAACACATCTCTCGTAGACCTACAAAACTAAGAGGCTTTCTTTCATATCGGAACAAAAATTACCATGGCCCTCTTGACGTCTGCTTGAAATCCGCTCAGTTCTTAAATAAAAAATTTTCTAGTCTCCTATATTCGGAGACCTTAGATGAAACATTTATACTTGCTTTGCTTAGTTGTTAATTAATTTATTTTTTGGAAAAAAAAATATTGTAAGTACTTTTGTCGATGACTCTTCTATGGTCGTAAGAGATTTATTCATTGACCTAAGCGAGAAATGTATCTATATGTCTAGTATAAAATAAATAGTGATCGATCGTGTTATAGAGAGTTTAGAGAGGTAATTACATATTATCTCATGTAGTTAACCATGATTAGCATTGAGATTCTTACGCTTACGAAGATGAAACATTTAACCTAAATTCTCTTTACATATGTCGTTGACTTTATCGATGAAAAAATCACACGTGTAATCATGTACAAAAGGAATATAAAATAAATGAAAATAATAAAAATATATATAATTTTATCATTTTTAAAATTATTAATTAGAGTCTTGTAGGATTTTTATTATATAAATTTTTTTTTATTTTTTTAAATTTTATATAAACTCACATCATACACAAAACATCAATAAGCTTTGGGCAAAAATGATCATTTATATTTTTATCCTTTCTATTTATATATATATTTATATGATAACATGTATGATTTTTTTTTTGGTTAACGGGTTACGACATAAGTAAAATTGAGATTAAATGTTTCCCAATGCTACTTTTTTTTTTAAGTAGAAAGATCCGAATGCTAATCATGATTAACTACATAAGGTAATAATTATCTCGAGTTTAGAAGAGAAATAGTTTTGTAATAAATTTGAGTTTTATATTTTTTGTCGGATAAAGGTTTGCTGGTAATTCTTGTAAAGCAAAAAGGAATGCAACGTATACAAGTTGAATTGGATTCATTGTGAAAACGTTATACATAATATTTGTATTTTATGTATATATTTATATATGTATATATTAAATAAATTAACATGGTCGAGTTATGTAGAGCAGTAGCGCCAAATGCCGGCGGCCCGTTTCATGTTTCAAATGGCTTTCATTTCCTTAATGCCGGCGGCCCGTTTCAAGTTTCAAATGGCTTTCATTTCCTTAATGCCGGCGCATGCTAAACTGTCGCTTGCCTTCTACTTATATATATGCGGATCCCCTCCACAGATTGCAGCTATCTCGTTTCGATGCGACGGCTGATATTAAAACGACAAGACTGGATTCCCACATTTGACGGTTGGATTCTCGTCCGGAATATTTCTTTTAAATCGAGGGATTGGGGAAGATCCTCAGGAGAAACAAAGCGCTCCTCCCATCGTCGTTAAAGGAATCGGCTATCCCATTTGGAATCATCGCTAACCCCAGGATTAGGAATAGCGTCCGGCTTCTCTCTCAACCACCATGGATGCCCGGGCCGCCCCCGAGGACGAGGCGGCGCCTCTGTTGGTGGAGGTCAGCTCGTGCTCTTGTTCTTCTTCCGATGTGCGTCCAGCGAGGAACCACGCCAGAGACGTTCACATCTTGAGCTTGGCCTTCCTACTCGTCTTCTCCGCTTATGGGGCCGCCCAGAACTTGGAAAGCACCGTCAACACGGTCATCATCCCTCCTTTTGTTCCGGGTCTCTCCCCCTTTTTTCCTTGTTTCTTTCTGTGACTTAATTGAAATTTTGTTGGGTTTGATTTGGTTAGGAGGAAGATTTGGGGACGATCTCGTTGGGGATTCTGTACCTGTCCTTCACGTTCTTCGCGGTGGTGGCCTCTCCCGTTGTGAGGGCTTTGGGGTCGAAGACGGCCCTCGTTCTCGGTTCCAGTGGCTACTTGCTGTTCATAGCCTCCAATTTGAAGCCCTCATGGTGTGCAATCTGCTCTGACGTTTTTAGTTTTTACCAATTTCGTGCATAGTAATCCCTCGCACTTCCGGTATTTCGTTGGACAGAATTTATTCCCCGAATGACATTATACGAGAGAATCATTCTCATTGCATATTTTGGAAGTCTTACATATGGACATAGCTTTGCTTTTACGTTTCTGTAACATCTTTTAGTGAAGAAATGTTCTGCACCACGTTTCCTAGTTTAGGGATGCTGTTGGTTATGCAGATTGTAAATATTACAAATTTCATCTGTGGACCCAGTAAATATGGGCTGACTGTTTTAACCTAGTCAATATAACTAGAATTTAAAGGCTTCAGAAAATGGGATGTAGAAGGAATTCTATGGCCTTGACGTGTGCATAATATTTTCGGGGAAGGACAACACCTGGCTTGTCTTTGTAAAAGCAAATAATAGAACCCACTGTTTGCACAAAATAATAGAACCCACTTGAAGAACCTGCAATTAGTAGGAAGGGAGACCACCGATCCCATCTTATATGGTAAAAGCAATATGGTTGTTTTGGATGAGAAGTTGCTCTCAGAATCAAAGATTGATCTCTTGGGATTTTTCCCTACCAAAATTCGGGCTAACAATCCCCATCTATAAAGACATTGTAAAGGCGCCATGTGGATAATCCATACACACTACATGAGCTTCCTTTGGTGTAGTTCCAGTATGACTTTTCCAGCCTAGATCATAAATATTAGCTACGGATGACTTCAATATCTGAGATCTGACAGACTGCGTTCAAGACCTGTTTAGATTCCAGTTAGGTTAGAAGCTGAGGCATTACTTGTAAGCTTTTCTGGTTTAAGCTCAGATGCTATTTTCTTTCTTCTATGCAATAAAGTTAACTAATTTGGTAGTATAGTTCTCTAGTTGGTAGGTTAAGAGGGTTCTTCTCCACTCGGAATCAAAGTTCTTGTTAGAGTTGACAATCCTACAAGTTGGTAAGAGAGAGAAAATCTACCCTGAATTATCAACACTTCATTTATTTTTTGACATTATGGAGATTTGTGTGGCTTCCCTGTGGCTTTATGTGCATCATCGCATGGACCTTGTTACTAGCTATGATCATCACAATTTAGTATAGGATTTGTTTGGATATGCATATGGGCAGAAGCAACATACGAGAAGTTTTGCTATGTTCACACACATCAAGAAGTTTTCAATATTGGGCATCGGACCCATGGGGTCCTCGCCTCGGCCACAGCATCATGTTGTCACTATGTATTGAGTATTAGAAAAAGCCTGAAAGAGGTTGAAAATTTATAAAAGTTAATGCCTGGTACGATTCTTATAATAGGAGTTTCACTAATCATGTTTATTATCTGTTTGGACTCAAATAGGTACACGATGGTCCCAGCATCACTGTATCTAGGTTTTACTGCATCTATCATCTGGGTCGGGCAGGTGGGTGATTGTAAGATTTAAGTCTTTTTTTATTTTTGCATTTGAAAAACGAATTGATAGTCGACGGTTATACAATGTTAGGGAACATATCTCACTTTAGCTGCTTATAGCCATGCAAAAGATTGCCACTTGCATGAAGCGACTGTTGTCGGTAACTTCAATGGAGAATTTTGGGGAATGTTTGCTAGTCACCAGGTACAAAAAGTTCCTTTGTTAAACCGTTTATGAGGAGGGAGCCTTTGTTATCATATTGTAACTTTGTAAGAAACATGCAACAGTGCCTATTGCTTTTATTTCTCCTTTCGAGCAAAATGCTTATGCTATGGTTACTGTCGTCCTACTTTATTTTATTTTATTTTTTTGATTGAGCAGGTGATTGGCAATTTATTGTCACTTGCATTGTTGCGAGGTGGGAAGGTCAGTTATCTTCATACCATAATCTTCATAGTTTGTACTTATAGTAGAGCCTGCCAACTCAAAATTTAAATTGTTGTTCAAACTGGTTTTACCTTTTTGATGGTTACGGTTTTTGCATGGACTTCGTATTTTTGCTTTCTAATTGGAATTTATGGTTGTTATTGTTACTTAAATTATGGATTAGTGCAGTTCTCTTTTCCTTTTTCCATTTCTAAAAATCTGGTATAAGTGAAACCGGAGAGGATTAACATGCACTTTACAAAGAAATTGATAACCTTGGAGTAGTACAAGGTTGATTCATTTGGCCAAGTTTTGGAATTTAATTATTGATGTGTGAATTTTCAAGTAGTTGCAGCAAGCTGATGTTGACAAGGCTTGTTGGCATAATTCTTGGCAATGTGACACTACTTTATATTTGTATTGATAACATGGTACTATATCAATTTTGGCTGTTGCTGTATGTCTAGAGATGCAACTAAATGAACAGTTATGTAATTGAAGCATCTGAACCAATTGTAATTGTGTTCTTTGTAAACATGTTCCATCTATAAAATTAATGCTTTTATATGATCTTATATAGAGTCAAAATAATTAGATGATTGATTCATAATAAATGCTGATAATAACTATAAAATAGAATGAGAGTGATGTTAAGTGGTTTTCATTTAAATATTAGTGGTATAGAAAATGGAGAAATAGGATCTTCAGCTAGGTCTATCATATTTAGAGATCGATGTTAATGACTACCGCTAGGTATAGGCATGCTGCCATGCCAGGAGAGCAAAACTGCTTTGGTTTTCATTATGGGAAATATTATTTCATTGTAGGAGTATTCGGTAAATTTGGTATTTTTTTTCATTTTAATGGTTACTGCTTTCATTAGTTACTGATGAGCTTTTGTTCCTTGTACAATCTCAACACTTAAAAATTACAAGTTCTTGTAAGAGGGTTTTAGTTCCACTTGCTAATGGCAACATTGGACTTCATCTAATGTTGGTCATTCTTGTTAGCTGTTGCTACTAATTGTACTTTATAATTTATATATAAACAAATGCTGTTCAAATAGAAAATAAAAACTTACGTATTATTTTCCTTTCGTAACTGTGCATTTTGGTTATTGTCTTGATCATTTTGCAAAAGCTGTTTAATCTTATAGTTAAATAATTATGAAGCATGATAAAGAAATTCCTTCGCTTCTTTTGGGCATTGGTGTCAAAATTGAGCGTATTCACTTTTAGTGCAGGAAGGAGACACTGTCACTGGCAAAAATCTATTATTTACTATTTTCCTTTGTTGCGTGGTGCTGGGCATCATTCTGATGTGCTTTCTGTCGAAAAGAAACGACAAAGAAATCATTCTTGCAACAAACTCATCTTTCGGATCCATACTGAAGTCTGTTGTTGCTCCTCTATTTGACAAACGAATGCTGTTAATTATTCCTCTTATTGCATATTCTGGCTTACAACAAGCATTTGTATGGTAAGCACTACATGCTGTTGTTAACAACAATTATATTGTTGGAGTTATTCATTCTTATGCTTTCTTGTTCTCAGGTCTGAATTTACAAAGCATATTGTAACACCAGCACTAGGTGTCTCGGGCGTGGGTGGTGCCATGGCAATATATGGTGCTGCTGATGCCACTGTAAGCAACATTTCGAAATGTTTTAGGCATGATTTTCCTCTGTTATATAAGCACCAATTATCCTTCTGTTTCTAAAAACAATTTTCTTTTTTTCCTGGTTCTGGTAATTTACTTTGATAAAAGATATTTAATGTTCTCTTGCTTATTCGTGGGAACCTTATGCACTAGCCTGCCCTCTTATCAGATGAATCTATACTCTATTGGTTCTCATAGATCTCCAAATTGGTTTGAACATTAACATTTAGCATTTCTTTCTGAAAATTAATCACCTAGTAACATTATTGTTTATGTTTCTAGGGACCTTGAATCTAAAGAAGACCATTGTAAAGCCAAAAAATGCCTAATTGTTTATATACAATGCTACTAGGTTCATCATCGTAACACATTTACCTACCTGCAATGGATTTACACTAAAGAAACTCTTTTGTTTTCTTTTTTGGGGAATCTTTGAGTTTGCTTGACTCGTCTTACTTAGATGAAGTTCAGGTATTATCACTAACAGACACTAGGGAAATTAGTACTTGGGTGCTCACTTAGGCACTTGGGCAAGGCGAGGTACAAGGACCTGCTGTCCGAGGGCACTTAGAAGTGGGTGCGTCCTAGCCTCCTAGGCATGCGCTTGAGCCTATGCACTGGGTGGTTCAGGCGCATCCCTGAACTAAATCTAGCATGCATGAATCGGTTGTGAGTTAGATGCGTTGATTCTATTTAATAAAACCAAATTAGTGGAAGCCCAACTCCCCCCTTCCCTTACACGCAACTTACTGTCAATTCCTCCCATTGGCCTATGGTGCACTAAACCCTGTTTCTTCATTTCGAAAACCTAATCGGCAACAATGTCTTCCTCTTGAATAACAAAAGACAACAACATCTTCCCCTTTAATGGCGAACAATGGTTTCTCCTCTGGCGAGCACCTTTCGTACATTTAGTGGATCTCACGGGCTCTTCTTTTCATGGTAATTCTCTTTCCTTCGCTTCCCATCTTCATGCCTTCTCCTCTGTCATCGCCCCCTCCCTTCCCTGCTGTGACTCCTCGGACCCCGACAGCCCTCTTTTTCTCCTCCTCTGATTACTCGATTCCTCCTCCCTTCCTCTTCTTCTCTTTGCATTGTCTGCTCCCTCTTTCTCCTCCTCTATGCTGTCACCTGTCTCCCCCTCCCTTCTCCTCCTTCCTAATAGCTTCGTCCTAACGGACAACTGCTGAGCCTTCCCGGATCCTGACAGCCCCCTCTACCTCCTCCTACTACCTGATTCCTTCTCCCTCTTCTCTGGGTCCATGAAGTGTCTTATTTTGATTTCTACGGGTCCATGAAGATAGGGAATTCTGTCTTTGGTCCATATTTGATATACATTTCAATTTCGTAATATTTTGGTTTGTACTTAAAGTTTAAATCACTTTATTGTTATCTAATTTGAATATGCTATTCAAGAAATGAGGTGAAAGAATCCTGAATCAGTACTTTTCATTTTTTGGCTGATTGTTCAGCCCATTTTTCGAAATCCAGTATATACCAGTGTACTAACACTCGGTTGTACCAATCTGGGCCTAGCTTAATTCAAGACAGGTACCCGAAATTGCATTGCATGGTCATGTCAGTAAGAACACGCTTTACTGTTGTCCCCGTCAGTTGAGGGATGATTGTAGCAGAAAAGCATGGTTATAGATGTAATATACGAATGCCATGGAAGTGTTACCACTTACCACATAGACTCAGGGCTGTTTGGTTGTCAAAAAATGTTGCTATGAGCTGAAGTGTCAAGTGTGGAACTTCCACTCGGTGCTTTACTCAGACGTGCTCCTTTTCCTTTTTGGAAATCAACATTTCTAGTTCTATCATTTCATTTCTAGTTTGATAAGACATCTGTTCTTTTCCTCTTTGAAGAAATAATATTCTGGATTTGATGTGAATAATATTTTCACTTTTGATTATATTCTTAATTGGTAGACTTTCATTTTTATCCCTCATCTGCATGCCTGCTACTCATCATAACATCAAATTTCAGCTATACAACAAAGATTACTTTGATTCGGTTGTCCTTACAATGATCCTAGTTACAGAGGTAAGCTTATAAACAATACTTGAAACTTTAGTAAAAGATGGTTGAAGGAAGAATAAGATGTGTGATGAGCATTTTTGGAAGTTAGTTTAGTTTTATACCCAAAATATGAATTATGGAGGTGGCTTATTTATTGAGATTGTCAATGTAAGAGTATAGACTAGAAAAGAAAAAATTGAAAATGCTTTTATTGACTTCTAAAAGATTTAAAAAATTGCAAATGTTTCGACTAAAAAATGATTTATGGTAGATTGTCTAAAAACTAGTTTCGGTTGGTTTTAAAATGAAAAAAGAGTTTCAAGTAATTATATTGATATATTTGAATCCAATCATAGAGTAGTCACTAACATTAGGATTCTATCTAACTAGTTTTGTATAATTAAGGGTTAAGGATCCACTTTTAGTCCTTAACTTTTTTGTCATTATTAATTTTGGAAATTATTAATGTTTGCTATTGTTTTTATATACAATTTTTAGTGGGTTTATAGAATCAAACCAGGGTGTAACTAGAGTTGAAATTCATAATATGTATAGTATAATTTGTGGAATGTAATTTTGTGTGTGGATCACTATGAGTTCAGTCAATGTGTGGCGCTCACCATAGTACCAAGAGAATTTGGGAGAGGGATAGCGAAAGAGGAGTGAAGATGGTGAACGAAGATAAGAAAACGAAGAATAAGAGATGAGGCGATGACTTGTCATGGACTTGGCCATAATTGCTTGAGTTGTGAGGTACCCAAGTGACACTTATCCTATTCGTAAAGAAAGTCAAGTTTCAATTTCACACAATCCATTAAGGATTTGCAAATAAGAAAACAGTTAGTTGAAGAGATTGAGTGATGAATAAAGTGCTATCTTTTCCTAGAAGGTGCACAAAACAAACAATTAAACACAATATGACCTTAATTAGTCTTAAAAAATTAGTTATAGTTCCAACAATAGGGTTTTGCAGTCTTAAAGAAATTGAGACTGTACAAATTGTACAAATTTTGTACAAATTGTACAAATTTTGCAGTCTTAAAGAAATTTTGTACAAATTGTACAAATTTGTACAATTTGTACAAAATTACCACTTATAGCCTCATAAGTTGTTGAAGCTCCTTAACCACTATACCGAAGCCCCATCCAGCCAACACCACATTTATAAGTTCTATGGTGTTGATGTTAGGGATTGAGCTGTCACGGGCAAATTGTAAACAGCTTGTTCAGTGTAATGCTCATACTTGTCCGTGTCCCTTTTGGTTTGGTATTACTTGTAAAAGGGCTTGCCAAAGGCTAAATGCCCCATTTGAGTGAGTTTGGCAGTCATTGTAGGCTTGTACATACAGTTTGCGTCGAGGGAATACTTGTACTCGAATTCGGTTTGTAGTGGACCAATTTTATACCTTTGTTGTGCAACCGTTCTGAGCTTGTGATATCCATGGCTGGAATTTACATTGGCTATAAAGTGTCTGCTGAAAGGGTGGCTTGTGGATCCCGTGTGAAGTGCTTTCTCTGTCTCATCTTCTCTTTTGTAGGTCCTAAGGGATTGTTGGAGATTTTGGGGAGGCTGACCATTACGGTGATTCGCAATGGTGTCGCACGGCTTAGGCAAAACCAGCTAAGTCCGTGATAGAGCGGCACTAAGAGGGGGGGGGGGGGTGAATTAGTGCAGCGGTAAGGAACGAGAAATTTTTCAGCGATTAAAACAAGTTCGGAAACTTCGTACGAATGAATGCAACGTTTCGTTTGAACCCGAAAAGATTGCGTTTTATCTTTAAAGCGTACGTAATAAGATGAAGATGAAGTTGAGTAAATAAGACAACAAGTGGAAAGGGTTTGCAGCAAAGTAAATAGCAAGAATGTAAATGCAAATCAAATTTTAATAGTGGTTCGGTCATCCGACCTACGTTCACTCCCGATTCCTCTTGCTTGAGGCCATCGGCTTTCCACTAGCTATCTTCCTTCCAACGGGCGAGGATGAACTCCCTTACAGCACTTCTCCTTTTGATGGGCTTAGGAGATAACCCTTACAAAGCCTTTCACCCTCTCTTGGACTAGAACACACTTCAAACTAAGAGGGTAGATTTTGAACACTTTCAAGAGGGTTTCTCCCTTCTTTTTTTTTCAGTTCTAGACCTCTTTCATCCAAGAATGTGAGGGGTATTTATAGGCCTCAAAGTGATTCAAATTTGGAGCCCAAATTTGAATTTTTTGAGTTTCTCGGTGTCGGGAGGTTCAATCACCGCAGATCGACACATGAGGGGCGGTGCTACCGCCCGGCTGAAGGTTCCACCGCCCGGTCATTTTCAAGACAAAGGGTTTCTACTAAAACTCGATCGAAACCGGTCCAAACAAAGTCCGAATTGGTTCAAATTTGGTTTATAAGATTAACACCTAATCCTAAACCAAATTATGTGCTAACTACAAATTTTAAAGATATTTTTTTAAGCTATTTCAAAGTCCATAAGACAAGATTTCTTTCGGTAAGCTTTCGGCGAACTTCCGGCGGTCTTCCGACGAACTCTCGGAAACCATTCTGCGGACTCCCAGCAAGCTCCCGGACTTCATGATGATCTTGGCGAGTTCCATCGAGCTTCTTTGGCAAGCTTCGATCTTTCTTGGCAAGCTCCGCGAACTTTCGACGAACTTCCGAAAACCCTTCGGCAAGCTCTCTACTTGTTCTCGATCGGTTCCGGCAACTACTCCCAACGAATCTTCGGACTTCCATCGAACTCTCGAACTCCCAACGATCCATCTCACTTGTCTTCCGACACTTTGTTTCGCTTTACGTCTTCATCGTCATCGTAGTTAATCCTGCACACAAACAAACAAACACTCTACTTCGATCTAGACAGTTATTACAACACGAATTGACATTCAGTTGCCCGGCACGTCATTGGTCGACGCTTCGTCCAATCCTTCGACACATCGTCCTCTTTTGCGGTCCATTGTCCAATCGGCGGATGACCTCTGAAACCCCGATATCCTTGGCGCAACATGCATCTTGGCTCCATGCCCGACGTACGAAGCCTTCAGCCGATTGTCGATTGAACCTCCGGCTCGATATCCAATATCCAAACGTGATCACCCGGCGCAACGTCAATTCCTCTAGCGTCAACTGTCTAATCTGATCGATAGTAGACCTGCGTAACTCAAAACGCAGTTAAACAATAAACCACAATCAATTAGTTTTATCATCAAAATCCGAGATTCAACAGTTGAATTGGCCAACATTTTTTCCGTCAGCCAACAACACTAAAAATCCTCCTATGGCATGGGCAAAGAGGATTGTTTTTTTCAGTTTCATCTCAGGACCATTGATAATCGACGGAATGACTTGTGGACTACATGTACAAAAGAAAACAAGAAGGGTACCAACTGAGAAAGCCTAAAATGAGAGGCTTTTCATGGGAATTTGCCTAATTTTCTTGTTATTTAATTATTTGCATGCTGCAGACAGTCAACTTAATCATAATTTGATTTATTTGTATATTGTTTTTGTTTCTCTTTTCCTTTTTGTGAGGCATCCTTCTGTCTTGTGCTTCACTTCTCCTGACCTATTTGGTAGCGACATTAGATTCTGATATCTGAAACTGTTAATATTTGGTAAGTGTGTTTGGTACATATTAGATGTGAAAAAAATATATCCGATGAGATTTCAAACCCTTAACTGTTGTTTGAACAAGTTAGGCCAAGAATTGACATATATTCTTACTGATTATTGGTTTTGAGCTAATTACATAATATCTGGAAAATATGTATGTCAAGTAACTTGGTTATATGTATATTTCATATTTTATAGGACATGAAATATTTCATGTTTTATATGACATGAAATGGTTATGTAGATTGACTCGGCCTCTTATATGAATTACTATTTTCAGTGTTCTTTGGTTGCTGGGCGGTTGACTTCTGGTTTGCATTCTATCACTTTACTTGTGTTTGGTGGATCGTTTCTTCAGATCATTGTCATCCTCTGGCTTCTGCTTGGCTACAGGTTTCACCGTGACTTCTAGTAGTGTCTTCTAGTTTATGTGTCAACTCATAGCTAGTTGCTTTAATACTCTGTCCCTGAATATTGTTATCCTTGTCTACATCACAGCTTAACAAGTGGGCTACTTGGCTATATATATCCATTTCTCATGGGTGCTATATGGGGTGTAGGAGACGGAGTGTTTAACACACAGCTGGGTGCATTACTTGGAATACTCTTTAAGCATGACAAGGTAATGTAAGCTAGTGACATTCTAAATGGAATGTCTTAGTATATGTTTTTAACTATTTATTTTGCTGTTCTTATGATATATTTTGTGCTAGCCTCCATTTTATTGTATATTATATTTTCCCCAAATTGCTTTTCCGATGGCCAATTATTTTGATATCTTTTAAACTGTTTTGTTGACAACTAAATCTGATTTCTGTTTTTGGCAGCTTTGAGCTAGATAATAATATTTGACAACTCTATGCATATTGTTCCATGAATTTGATACAATGAAAGGTTTGTGAAAAAGAAGAAAAAGATAATAAAAAGTCTGTGATTATTTACACTGTTGGGCATGCTTATTCTCAGAGTAGATCATGTTGAGGAAATATAACCAGGCAGCACATCCACTTAGACAAGTTGGGTTGTTAATTTAGTAGGGAAAGCATATGTGATGAGAGTTTACTTGGTTGCTTAATTATATCTATTCAATGTACTTTTCTCTAAAAAATAAAGCATTTGTTCAAGGTGATTAGTATTTAAGTGCATCATTTATGTGTTTGGATTCGGAATCAAAATCAATAAAAAGAAAAGGATGGATCAAGGATGCATTTGTGGTCAATATATTGTTTGATATCACTTTTTGGTTCTATTTACATGGTGTTGGAATATTTAGTTGTTGGTTGTAGCAGAAGGATGTCTATGTGCATGCACAGATAATGTAAGGCAGGTTGTAATGGGACATGCACTACTTTGTGAGAACAAGAGCAGATTATACAGGATTCATCTAGATTGTAGTTTGTGGTGAAGAGTAATTCCTGTAAATAGAATAATTGTGAGGTCTGTGCTCTTCAGAAAATGCTTGGTTTGCAAAAGTAAGGTAATGATTTTAAATCTAACTTTTAACTTTTTTTATTAGACAAGGTTATTTTTATTAAGTTGTCTAGGTAAATTCTTCAATCTAGGATTATTTAACCTTTTTCTAACTCTATATTTGGCAGGTTAAACCAACAACAATTGTCCTAGACCTTAATCCCATCTCTAGTGCAGGCTAATTTTAAGATTGGTCAAAACTGGTTGATGGGTGTCCATCAGTTTGATATTTTTGGTATTCACTTCACCATTATTGCAACATTTTAGGAGACAAAGATGATGAGCTTCTGCATCATGACAAGGTTATTGTGATTGGGGTTTGAGTTATGAAAATAGTTTATAAGCTCATAGAGTAAGAATGTATAAATTGAACCTCCCACATATTAGCAATAGCCTCTGCTTATGATGTTTCGGTTACTATTCTAATAACATTCTATAGTATTCGAAGTGTCACTGTTGTCTATTGAGGTGTCTATTAGAAATCACGTGACATAGAGTGGGTGTGTTGGAGAGATTAGAGGGGGAGAACATTGACTGTTGGAAGGACACGACCAACAGGAGAAGCTCAACTTAAGTTTCACTGTAATCATCTAGAAAACATGACATAATTTTAAAACTCATATATTTAGAAAGAGAACTTGAGAATTTTACTGGTAGGTATATATCAACAAAATCTACTGTGTATATTTTCTTATTTCTAGCCAGCCACAGCTTCTCAATTTTATTCAGCTGATTGTTGTTTCCTTCACACAAATCCAGCACTAACATTAACTTATAACTTATAATCCAACTCATTTTGGATCAGAAACAAGAGATCTTGACAGATGTTTTAGAAACAATGTATCTGTTGAAAGAGATACTCTGCTTAAAAACAAGAAATCTTGAACTAAACACTTTTTCTTACTTTGTTTGGTTAAAAAACTGAGTATCAATGTGGCACAATTTCCCCATCTCACCCTTAAGAAGTCCCTATGTTTATGTCTTTAAGTCCATTGGATGCCCAACCTGGATGACGCGTTCAACGAAGAAACAAGTCCACATAAGACTCTTTTTTGAACTTCACATAGATGAAAAGGATAGACTTGTTATCAACCGTACGGTGGGAGGTGCTATATTTACAGTACAGTCCATCTATATATATATATATATATATATATATATATATATATTATATACATGGTTCGTTTTACCGATCTGTCATGAACGGTCGTTGCTCACTCGCAGCAACTTCGTTCAACGTTCTGTTTGTCGCTTGCCCATGCCTGTACATATCTTCAGCAGCCTGTTTTGTCATGTTTTGATGTGTTTTTCCTTGTAAAAATGTAAGAAACAACAGCTGCAGCACTGCAGAACGATCGCTCGCTGCATCTGCTTAAAAACCCCAAAAACAGCTCCGTTTTTGTGTGCGCTGAGCTGATTTACGCAGCGCCTTATGGCGTCAGCAATCTACGGCACCCGCAGAACCCCGGGTACATGCGTTTGGATGGGTCTTCAATATAGTGTCGGACGTTGAACACTTTCACAAGTTTGTATGTCAACTTGACGGAAACTTGCCTTCGCGCCTGGCACTTGGGGAGTAGTTGTTTACGGACTTGCAGCTGCTCATTCACCCTTCTAAAGTCCTCATTTTCCTCCTCTCCTTTTCTGCTTTCCTGCACTCCAAGTGCTCGCTCAATTGCTTGTAAAACTTCTCTCTTCGCGAGACGTCGGGACTTGTTCGCCGCTCGTTTTCAAAACTAATCAACTTCTCTTTTTACAGGTCCTACGGGACCTGCACTAGGTTGCAACTTGGCTGACCCTTTACGGACGCGTATGTCGCAAGCGCGTCTCAAGACTTAGGCAATTCCAGCTAAGTCTGACCGAAGTGGGCGCAAGGGTGCTTCTTGACTTAGATAACTCCAACCAAGTCCGTGTTTGCCGCAAGGGTGCCTCATCACTTAGGCAATTCTAGCTAAGTGCGTGACAGATCGGTACCAATGTACCGACTAGCTATCGATACGGTATGTACTGAACTATACTGATTCGTACCGAGCATACTAACACATGATACACGGGGGCATACTGATATACGACTCATATTGGTGCCCTGTCAGATCAGTACGTATTACTCGTATCGAGTATGTCATGGTACAACGAACCTTGATTGTATGTTTATATGACTATAGCATAACCAGACTTAAAATACGGCTAATACATCAGAACCAAGTTAACCCAAAGAATTTTTAACATCCTTCCAGCTCATAATTAATCTTATTAAATAACTCCAAAAAAGTCTCAAGTAAAAATAGAAAAATTCAACCTAGACCTAATATGAAAAACTGTACCCTATATTGACACACGATCAAACCCAATCCAAGACTCACCTAGGACTTGAATGCCTGCATGAATTACATTGTCAGTTGCTGATCACCTAGTCTGACTCAGCAATAGAAGTGGAAAGTGTGATGATTGAGAGAGTTTTTATGGGTAAAGAGTTGGCAAATGCATACTTTCAAAGGGATGCTCTCACTTTCTAAAATAAAAAATTTTCAACTGTAGAAGCATTTGGTAGAGTGTAATGCGTGTGGTTTCTAATGCCAATCCAAGGGAGGACATAGTCATGACGTCAGGAATCCAAGTAAAGTGTTTTTTTAAAAAAAAAAGAAAAAGAAAAAAAGAGGCCAATCTGAGAGCAAGTTCTTGGAGCAGATGTGGAACTGTTTGTGTCTCTCTCCAACGATGGTAAGAGTTATGTGTAGAAAGCAACTATTGAATTATAGGCCTTATGTAGTAGGCTAAGAAGCTCTCGTATCATCCCTGCCTGCCATTGTGTGGCGCCTTATATAGATAAGGATTCCAGCGAGCTTGTCATGATGTGAATTTTTGGTTCCGGTTTTATCTTTGTTTCTCTAATGTAAACTTTACCGAAGAATAAATTGATTTATTTTGGTTCTGTATTTTTGTCGATGATTCAATAGAGCATTTATCTATCTTATTCTGAAAAATGCTGAACAGGAATCGGCTTTTGCACAACTGAAGGTGTGGCAAAGCGCCGCCATCGCTGTCGTCTTCTTCTCGAGTCCGCACATGGCGTTACAGGTGATGCTGTTGGTGTTGATGGCTGCTCTGTGCTTTTCACTACTGTGTTTCCTTTATCTCACTCTTCATGTTGAAAGATCCTTGTATCGTGAATCTTGATGTTGTTGTTGTTGTTGTTAAACCCGTTCACAACGTTTACCACATCAGGCCATGCTTCCCTTCTCTCACTGTCCCGCATACTGTTCTGTCGACTGTAAAAAAAATAATAATAATTATTATGTTGGGCCTGGTGCACAGTTGGCAACTTGTTGTCGACGTGACGCAGTTACAACATCTTCTGTGGTAAAAATGCTAAAATTAGAAGGGAAATCCTGAGATTGATGGGGGATTCGATTGTGGCTCGTAGATGTTTGTTGCATCACTTCAAAAAAAGTTATGCAATCGATGGATCTTAGGTCTGAACAATGGAATACTTCCGTAGAAGATCTTTTAAACCAGAAAAAAATAAATAAATATATTTTTATATATTGTGTCAAAGATTATGTCTGGATATGCTTATCAAATCCTTATAAGACAATATTAGTTCTAGCTCACTTCTAATGGTAGACTATTTGAGATGTTACAGAAAATATCAAATGTTGATTTAGTCTGATATTAGATTAGAAGCAGATATGGATATGAATGAATAAGTCTATTATTATTATTATTATTATTATTATTGTTGTTGGATTAGTAGTTGAGCCTTGTTAGTTAGTTAGTTTTTTTTTTAAATTTAAAAATTTGCGTATGAATTTGCCTTAGATAATGCATCATCAATCAAACTAATTTAAGCCATTTGATGGGAGAAAGCATTCATATTAGCTCTGAAATAAAATAAAAGGCTCATATTATTGAAAAAGTTCCTAAAGCACTTCTCTCCTTCGTTTGCTTCTGCATAAATATGTAGCCAACAGCTCAACCAATCATGATTGTATTATGTATAAATCTCTGATCAATTCAAATTCTTAAATTTCAGTTGAAGTCAATAAAATTTGTTACCATTTTAAATACATGCCATTAAAAACAAAAATTAAGAAAGCACTAATCCGAAAAACATTATAATTAAACAGATATTTGTTTTTTTTATTATTTATTTTTTTAAAAAAAACAGTTATACACATAATAAGTCTATAAACACCATGAGCAGCAGGAAAGAATCTAATGCTCTCTCTCAGTCATCATGTCGCGGGGAAAGGTGGGAGTTGCCATGCACTGCTTTGAAGTCTTCCACTGAGTCTTCGGATAATTCTTAAGCCTTCCTTCTCTCGCTGCTACCACTCGTGCTTGTGCTCTTCAGATCGAGCTCTATGGCTCCTTCCGTGGAGAGAAGAGGCGCAGGGCCGGCGACCGGAATCGACCTCGGAACGACCTACTCGTGCGTCGCGGTGTGGCAGCACGGCCGGGCCGAGATCATCGCTGACGATCAGGGCAACCGCACCACCCCCTCCTTCGTCGCCTTCACCGGCACACAACGCTTCATCGGCAACGAGGCCCAGAACCAGGCGGTCATGAACCCCACCAACACCGTCTTCGGTGACTCCTCCTCCTCCTCCTCCTCCTCCGTCTTCTTTTTTCTACTTCTTAATTTTGAGTCCATTACTTTGCTCTTCCTGGTACAATATTCCGGAAAAGCAGATGTACGATAAGCTCATCGTCACGATTCCCCTTGACTGCTGCATGACCACCTTGTTCCTTCTCCAGATGTAAAGCGCTTGATCGGGAGGCGTTTCAGTGACCCCTCGGTGCAGAATGACATGGCGATCGTGGCCATTCAAGGTCATCGATGGCCAAGGCGACAGGCCCCAGATCGTCGTCCAGCACAAGGGCGAGGAGCAGCAGTTCACCGCAGAGGAGATCACCTCGATGATCCTCGAAAAGATGCGTGAGACTGCTGAATCCCATCTTGGATGCGCCACCGACGACGTGGTGATCACGGTTCCTGCCTACTTCGGCGACCACCAGCGCGAGGCCACCAAGAACGCCGGAGCCATCGCGGGCCTCAACATCGTTGGACTCATTAACGAGCCAACCGCTGCTGCTATTGCTTACGGTCTCCACAAAAGATCAAACAGCGAGCGGAATGTGCTCACCTTTGACCTTGGTGGTGGCACGTTCGATGTCTCCGTGCTCACCATTTCGCAGGGCGTCTTCGAGGTGAAGGCCACTGCCGGCGATGCCCATCTCGGAGGCGAAGACTTCGACAACCGGATGGTGAGCCACTTCGTCGACGAGTTCAAGAGGCAGCACCGAAAAGACGTAAGCGGGAACCCGAGGAAACTGCGGAAGCTAAAGATAGCGTGTGAGAAGGCCAAGAGAACACTCTCTTCCACCGACCGAGCTACCATTGAGATCGACAGCCTGCTCGAGGACTCGGATTTCTCCTCCACCATCACTCGTAATTTGTTCGAGGAGCTCAACGACGACTTGTTCGCCAAGTGCGCGGACACCGTCAAGAAATGTCTCCGGGATGCAAAGATGGACACGGGCAGCATCCACGACGGTGGATCGACGAGGATTCCCCGAGTGCAGCAGCTTCTGCAGGAGCTCTTCGACGGAAAGGAGCTATGCAAGAGCATCAACCCCGATGAGGCTGTCGCCTACGGCGCCGCAGCCAAAGCCGCCATGCTGAGGGGAGACGACCACGAGAATCTCCACGGCATGCTGTTGTTAGATGTCGCTCCCCTCTCCCCCGGCCTGGAAGCCAGTGGCGGCAACATGGTCGTCGTGATGCCGAGGAACACCGTCATCCCCACCAAGAAGGAGCGGGCTTTGTGCTCCCCCGTCCGCAAACCTCGAGCGCGTATCAAGGTCTACGAGGGTGAGAGGTGCAGGACGAGGGAAAACAACCTCCTTGGCCGATTTGAACTTTGCGGCACTCCTTCAGCTCAAGACAGCGCGCTTGAGATCAACGTCTGCTTCGACATCGACGCCGACGGCCTCTCGGACCTGTCGATCTACGACAGGACCACGGGGAAGGAGAAAAACAAGATCACCGTCACCCGTGACATGACCAGGCTGAGCAAGGAAGAGATCGAGGCGATGGTCCGGCGAGCCAACAAGTACAAGGAGGAAGATAGAGGCCAAGAATGAGCTGGAGAAGTACGCCCTCAAGATGAAAAGCACCGTCAAGAAGGTGGAGGGCGTCATCGAGCAGACCATAAGTTGGCTGGAGGCTGCGACTCTGGAGGCAGAGGCCGATGAGTTTGATATGCTACAGCCTGGGGGGGGGGGGTGGAGATGCAGTAGTTGTATCTGATGGAAGATAAAGATTTCCCCACGGAAATCTCTCAAATCTGTGTTAAGGGAAATCTTCTCCTATAAATAAACATTTATAGTTTTGTAAATTCACATTCGAAAATAATTTGCAGATAAACATTTCTTCGATGCATTTTAATATCTTAAAAGAAGTACGAACGAAGAATGGACGACGTCACATCGAATGCCGGTTGCACCGACCCAGAAATGAGGTAGAATTGGGCCCTTAGTGGGCTAATACTGGACTTGGCCGTAACGCCGCTTGGCATAGGTAATACCGTCTGATTTGGAGTGCTGACGGGGACACGTACCGACCCCACAGCCACGTCGCCATGGGGAGTCCACGGAGGGCGAAGCGGCAGGCTACGCCGGCACAGCACAAAACCCCTCGTCCGTGCCAACGAATACGTAATGTGTAGTAGCATGATGCCGCCCTAGAAGACTTGGGACGGCGCCTCGACGGTGCCACCAAGCACGAGTCCATACATGAGCGGATGCCGCCCAGAGCAGCATAGCACCATCCCGAGAAGCCCGAAACGATACCTTCAGGTATGCACTCGTACTCAGACGGACGCGGGACGACACAGCGCCAACCCCGAAAAGCTCGGGATGGCACCTCTATGGCCCATCAACAAGCTAGGTACGATCAAACGCCCCACACCTGTATAAAAACTCCGCTAGGCCGGCACCAAGCGAGAGGATGCTTTTTGAACACTTAGCTCCCTCTCACGCAATGCTAACTTAAGCTTCGGGAAAACCCATCCCGACTCGACTTGTGTGTAGAAACCAGCGGGCGCGTGGCTAGCCGCTCAGCGGACGGAAGAATTATGCCCGAGAGACAAGCGACCAACTCCACTCAACCCGACACCGACTTCTCGCTCGAACATCTGTTAGGTCGACCTTGCGCATCAGGGGTCGGACCAAGCCATGCTAACTCTGCGACCCCTAAAGGTATACTAACAATTACTTTTTTATCATTTTCTTCATGTTTTCGAGGTTACTAAGGTCTCAGTAATGATTGGTTGGTCGGTTGAACATAGAAATTGTCAACCGTTCTTAAGCAATTTTTGAGTTTATGTGAGAAATTTGTATTCTAAGAAGTTATCTCGAGTTATAAGTCTTATCTTTAGTTTGTAAAAAGAGTTCCTCAAATCGTAAGTCTTCTTCTTAAGTTTATAAAGCAGTTCTCTCTCGAGCTGTTAGTCTCGTGGTTGCACATCATTTTTTGACTATAACTCTCTCTCCCTCTCCCTCTCTCTCTCTCTCTCTCACACACGCACACACACGCGAGATATATATATATATATTGATCGGGCATATTCTGATAATACGCCCACGACAACAATCGATAGTTATATTAGCGCCAATGCAGAGCCTCAAAACTGATATGGTACACTACGTTGACGTAACACCTTAGACAAACTCAGATAGAACGGTCACCTGTTCCCGTGTTGTTTGAAGCCGTACAAGATGCATCGCATAGTATAGAGCAACTCCGGAAAGCTCGGAACAATACCGTGCGGCGTTGATCCATGCAAGTCAATCGACGCTCGCACGGAAGGTATGAGCGGGCCACCTGAGGAGTCAACTGTCATTAACAGACCACGTACGATCGGCCTTCGTTCACAAGTATAAAAACCAACCTCTTGACCAGCATCAAGAGAGGCACTTTGAATATTCATCCACACAATGCTAATTTAAATTTCGGATGGGTCGAGTCTAGAAATCCCCCTCCCGACCTTGACTAGTGTATAGGAATCCAATGAATATGAGACGAACCATTTGTCAGGAAGGGAAATCGTGCTCGGAAGGTGAGTCTCCAGCTCAACCCGATGCCAGATCGTGCTCGGAAGACTAGTCTCCAGCTCAACCTGACACCAGATCATGCTCAGGAGGTGAGTCTCTAGCTCAACTCGACCTAACTCTCTCGCTTTTCTCACCCAAGTATTTGCCTGGGCAACCTTAAGCATCCCAAGTAGGACAAAGTCTTGTTTACACCTCGACCATGATGCAAAGGGTCACCAATATATATATATATAAACTAACGGAAGATCTCATTTTGTCGAAGAATTCATGAAAGTGCACCCGAGTTGGCGGGGCCCAAGTAATCTGCACGCCACGCGGACACAAAAAAAAAGGATTGGAGCACGATCCGTCGATGTCACATCCACGGCCAATGCTGCAGGCCACGACTGGCCTCACGACTCGTGGCGTCCGTCACCGCTGGCACGATGATCCCTCCGTCGCCGCGATATCTGATCCACACACCACACTGATAACCAAGCCTTGTGAGTTACGTAACTACGACGCGATTCAAAGGATGTGGAAACGTCAAACTGGATGCCTACGAATGGTCGCCACCAGCCGTGTCCTCTCGTTTCCGGCCGACGCCGCCACTCGGAGGACGTGAAATATAAGCCCGGCGTTGTCTGATTGCAACAGTAACACGATTCTGACATCTAAAGATACAAATCACTCGAGATTGACGAGAACGAATGTTTCTTTTTATTGCAGGGAAATCTACTGAACTCCCAAAACAAACGCTACGTTACGACGTCGGCAGATGTAACTCGATGATTGAAGTTTGAGGCTGACGCTGCGGCTTTTATTTTCCTTGATAGGTAGTAGAAATATGTAGCAGCAAGCAAGCCAGCAAAGTGATGCATGGTATTGCTTCAACTTGAGAAATCGATGCGGAGGCCGGCGACCGACACCTTGCCCTTGCCGGCTTTCGGGACGATGGTGACGAGCACGCTGTCGTCGTCCTCCGCCCCGATGTCCTCGAGCAGGTCGGTGATCCCCAGGCAGAGCCTCGTCTTCAGCTTCTTCTCCTTCTTGCTGTGCTTGTGCTTGTGCGGGACGTTGACGAAGCTGCCCGCGAACTCGCTGGCGCCCGGCGTGATGCCCTCGTCCTCGGTGGCGTTCACGAAGACGTCGAACTTTATGAAGTAGTCGCGGTCGAACTCGATCCCCTCCACGATGAGGACCTCCTCTTCATCTTCCTTCTCCTTGCCGCTCCTCGATACCTTGGGCCTCTTCACCGTCGTGCTCACCGGGGATTGCAGCGTCACCGGGAACGGCGTCTCTGCTGTGGCTTTCAGTGTTTTCGCTGCGGTTTTCTTCGCCTTCAGGGCTTTGGGAGTCGGTCGGGTCTTCAGCCACGGGATCTCGACGTCTTGGTACTTGTAACGCAGCCGCTCCAGCTGCAAGCAGTCCTTGAGGGTGACTCGAACCAAGTCGGCATTCTCGTCGTAGAAGAGGAAGGTGGTGTTGAGCCAGTCCTTGTCGTCAAAGTCCCGATGCTTGCCGCCGAGCTTCTTCCACAAGTACCACATGCGGTCGACGTTGGAATGGTGGGCGAAGAAGATGGGGTCGCGCCCCGCGGAGTAGAAGTTGCCCATGTCCTCGCCGTTGGGTTGGGTTCTGTCGCCGGTCCACCCGTGGACGGGGCCGTGCGGTATGTTCTCGAGCGAGCCAGCGCCGGGGTTTGGGTTGTCGCCGGCGCGGTAAGCCGAGCCCAAGAACAGCAACGGCGTCTTGCCGTTGGAGATCACCTGCCGGTACATGATCTTGAGGTTGTGATCGATCTGCTCTGCGTCGGTGAAACTAGGGTCGGTTCCGTTGTAGTCGAGGTCGACGAGGACCGGCGGCTGGTGCTTGGCGTCGCGAAACTTGTCATAGAGCGGGGAGGAAGGGTCGGCGTAGATGGAGGGCAGCTTCATGCCGCCGGGCGCATCCCAGTTCCAGAAAGGGAGGGCGAAGGTGTCGTCGCCTATGAGCTTGCCGAGGATCCTCTCATGGAAGTAGAGGTAGAAGCGGTGCCAAGGGAAGAAGAGCCAGGAGTTGTGGACTTGGAGCTCCAGGTTGGGGAAGCCGATCTGGTCGTAGGCGCCGTCACAGTAGGCGCAGTGGACATTGGCCTGCTGCGTGAAGTTGCGCGGGTCGTCGGCCGGCAGTGCCCTCATGAGCTCCACCGCCTTCTTGTACTTGTCCAGGTAGTCGGAGTCGACCAAGTGGGCGGCCGGGCGGACGCGGAGGGGCGACGAATCCGGCGGACGCTTGAAATCGATGATCTTCTTGTCGGGAAAATAAGGCGGGCAGCAGTCGGTGGGCGTCGCGCCGGAGGGCAGATCGGCGGCGCCGCACTTGGTGAGATCAGGCGCCTGGATGGGATTGCCGAGGGCCTTGCCGTCGATCCCGAGGCCGGCCGCGGCTCCACAAAGCCCGCCGAGGCCGACGAGCACATCGCGGCGGTCGAGCTTGGCATTTGCGGTCATCCCATGCCCATCGCTAGCTTTGCATGAGATCCTGGGGCGGGCATGGCGTCTTTTATCGGGGTACGAAAAATGGAAGGCGCATGCAAAGGAGTTGGGGCTGGGGCTGGAGCTGGAGGGGAGATGGAGAGGAGCTTTAGGAAGGCTGGCCATCGGTGTTGCAAGCGGTTGATGTGGGAGGAGGCGTCGGGTTCATTTATTGGGGTAGCAATGGTGAAGGGTGGACAAGCCGTCTCCAACATCTAAGTAGATATTTTGTCGTAGGAGAAAGCAAAGTCTTGGAAGCTGACCAGGATCTGCCGGCGGTGTAATGTGACGCAGAATTTTCAAAGAGGATCTTTTTTCTTCGTTGTTGGATTAGAACGACGACGGAGGAGTACTTCTTCTTCTGGTCCCCTCTCCGTTCGAATCAAACAATTGTTGGAAGGCTGGAGTTTCTTCTTTGTTTCCTTGTGGGGGGGGGGGGGGGGGAAAAGGACCGATCTTTTCACAAAAGTCCAAGTTTCCCACTTGTTCCACAGGCACAGGTTGAATGTTCAATCGGAGGACGAATCTTTTCTTTTCACAAGTTTCCCCACTTTGTTCCACGGGCACCGTTGAATGTTCAATCGGCATTTACGGCCATCATCGAGCTTAATTTTCAACACAAGCAGGCTGTTAAATTTCCACCAAAGAATATATACGGCTGTCAAACATGACAAGGCGGTCACACCGAGAAAAATATATACGGCTGATAAGGTTGCTTGTTTTGCTACTCTCTCTTTATTTTTATATAAATATATATCATACTCTCTTTATAATTTCCTTCCCCAAAGCCCTACCCTACGATGTCAAAAGGATTTTACTAGCTCTCTTTATAATTTCCTTTCTAGTGACCATCACCAATTGCCAACCGCATACCCATTTGCTCCTACAATAAGCACATCAACACATCGTGGCTAAATCCTAGATATCAAGAAAAGACGACAACAACAACAACAAAAGACACAAGGGAAGAAACTAATGGAGGAGCAGCCGACCCATATTGACTGGCTACAAAACAAAAAAAATAAAAATAAATAAATAAAAGACCACAAAGAGATCACACAACATTTCATATAGATAGATAGGGGAGAAAGTACTCCTTGTGGATGCCTTGGCCCGCTAAAAGGACAACGCCTATGAGAATTTGAGTCCTCCACAATATTCAAACATGAAGCAACAGAGATTGAATAACTCGATTCAAACAGAGAATTTAGACTCTTTATCATTCTAGAGTTCATTGAGGCATATCAAGGAATACTTGTATATGAATATCAAGTGGAAGATGACCTCTTCCTAGATTGATTCAGTAAATAATAACTGTTTTTGCTTTTTCTAAAGGAAAAAAAAAAAAGGAAAAATAATAATAATAATTCTCAACAGCCACAATCACCAGCATGACATACGCGCTTTAAAAATAAACAATTCAAACAAAGAAGGAAAAAAAAAAAAAAAGGTCCTACCTCTTCATTTAACTCATCTTTCTTCAGCTTCAAGATGTTACCGTCTCTTTGATGCTTTTCCCTTCTTGGGAATCCCAGCATATTCCTCTGCTTCATCACCATCTTCTTCTACCTTTCTCCTCTTTCTATTGCCATTGCTGTCCTTTATTTTCTAGTTAACCCCCACCAAAAAAAAAAAAAAAAAATCAGTCGAAAGCTAATCCCCAATATAAAAAATATAATGCAATAACAATTTGGATATGTGGACTATACAAAAGAACAAATTAGAAACAAAAAGTGACATACCATGAGAGCAATCCTCTTGGCATCCGATACACGTTCCAAATATATAAGGACTTCAGTTTCATTTGCTGGGTATTCTGGTAGTTTTTTGCCTATAAAATAAATGGTATAAGCATATCAGTGCTTTCATAAGTCTCACCACTATATGACAGAGAGCTTGACTAAAGATAGTGAAGCCAACCAATGAGCTGCTCTATCTGTAGGTACCACTCAACCTCATATTGATTCACCAAAGATATCGCCAACCCAGATCGCCCAGCACGTGCGGTTCTGCCCACACGATGGACATAATCCTGCAGTATGTCACTCAGTACAAATTACGACATTAGTTGAACGAAAAACCACAAGAAAAAAAAAAAAAATTTCCACTGGTGCTAAGAAAAATTAAGGGTGATAGAGCACCAAAAGCATTATAATGGCTTAAAATTGGCATCAAAAGACTATCAGGATTTTGGAAGAGTTTATATATGGAAACCTTCTCAGTACAATTCAAATTCTCAAAAAGAAGAAAAAAAAAGGATATCCAACGTATCATGGTACATAGTTGTACATCGTCCATTCTATTTACAGATATAGTAAATGACCTAACCTAATTGAAAAAAAAAAGATTTTGTATCTAACCTATGAACCTAGTTGTATATCGTCCATTCTATAGACTTAGCTTGAATAATATTTGGTAGTTCAGGTTACAGAATTAAGAACATCAAAGTGCTCTTCCAAATTATTCACTAAACTTTCTTAAAGGTTTAATATGAAATACTGACTGAATGCCCAAACAAATTATTTGGCATTCATAAGGACCACCGTAAGTTCAAAAGTACGACTTAAATTCATTTCCAAAGATGATATGACTGCCTTGATATTCATGTGAAACAGACTGATATCACAAGTAGGTAGTTAATCACAGTAGAATTTAGCAAAAAAAGCCATCAGTATCGTATGCTCATCTTTAGGCAAGCAAAGAAAAACACTAAAAAGTATCATATGTAGAGGAGAAAAGCCGGAACTACTTTATACATGCATTTCGTGTTCAATTTTCAAATTAATCAAGATGGGAAAGCAAGGTTTTAAATACCAATCATTATCAAGATCAGTGTTGAACATATATCTTGATACTAGTACAAAGCCGTTCATTTTTTATTTTTTATTAGTTTGTTTAATAATACTGGCAGTATAAATCGGTAAACCACTCGATATATTGGTACCCTACTGGTCGATGGACTATTGTACCTAGTAGCAAACTAAGATTTACATCCATGATGTGAAGACATGTTTGATTAAGATTCTTTTTTCATAAATCAAAGGTGAGAAATGAAATTGACCACAAAGCAATCTTTTCATCATGTGATTTTAAGATGGAAAGTCAACAAGAAAATCCTTCCAGTAACTGACTACCTTTTATTATTCAACTAAACAAACTTGATATTACTTGAGTTGTTCTAAGCCAAGAAACAAGTGTGAAATATAAGGTGGAGAGTCAACGAGAAGGCCTTTATGCTATCTCACTCTTTTTTATTATTCAACTAGAGAAACATGGAATAAATTTGTTCAAGGCAAGAAATGTTGTCGACTACAGGAATTATTGGCTGCAACAGGCATTAAGAAAATGTGACGAACAATAATAAAGGGGAAAACATGAACCTTAGAATTTGTAGGTATGTCATAATTTATAACTACATCAACTGAAGGGATGTCAAGCCCCCTGCTTGCAACATCAGTGCATATAAGGACGTTGCAGTCTCCTGATTTAAATCTGTTTAAAGCCCCCAACCTCTTAGCCTGTCAAATCAATTCCATAGAAGAAAAAAGGTTAAGTCATTAATGCAGAAAATACTAATGACAAAGTTTCTAGTAATGTAAAGAAAACAATAAAAGGTCAGTTTCAAATTGCATGCTATAGTCAGAATATTGTTCACACAAGTTAATTATTCAACAAATGGATATCCATGTCTTTTTCAAAGAAAAATAGTTACCTGGCTCATTTGACCACTGATAGGGATGGCACTCATACCAATGTTCCGGAGAACTAGAGAGAGAAGTCGTGTCGACTCGCATGTTCGGGTGAATACCATTGATGTGCTTCCAGACATCTCAGTCAAAATGTAAACCAGATAACAATCCTGAACCAAACAAGAAGTCAATGGGTCAACTAGAACGACCAAATGAGAGAATTGTCAACTATATCTGACACAGGAATGATAATATTTCAGTAATGAAGTACTATTACTTGCAGCCAATGTTTGCAGATACAGTCAGAAACCCATACAGTTCCCTGGTTGGATTAGTTCGGTACTAGATGGTAGGGCCTACAATGTGTTGGTACACCTCGATATGGGTCCAGTCAAACGAGGAACAGGATGAGAATAAATAAGGAAGTAAATGAGGAATTGAGAAGGAGAAGGTGGATGAGGAGGAACCAGAGGAGGGGGTAGTGGTGGTAGTAGACGAGGAATCAAGCATGGAGACACCGTAGGAGGCAAGTGGTGGCAGATGAGGAATGAGGAGAAGAAAGAAGAGAAGCGGAAGATGAGGCAAAAAAAACAGTGGACAGAATGAGATGATGGCAATGGTAATGCATGGAAAAGGTGAGACAACGATGGCAAAGGCATAGACAACTAGTGCTGCGAGACGAAGGAAAGAGGTGGGAAAACAAAAGAAAAGAGGAAAACATTGGAACAAAAGAAAAGGCTGTTTAGGCTGTCAACAGCTGTTGACAGGGAGGAGGTAGGAGACAGCAACAGTGGAGGCTGCTAGGCATTGGAAAGAGATAGGGAAATGAGAGGAAAACAGGAAAAAGAAAGGAATCAAACAAAAGGTTATTCAGGCTATCAACTGTCTGCAGCTGTTTTGACAAGGGACTAAAAAATTATATACAACTATTTGGACCTTGACAGGATGATTTTGCTTGGTCAGCATGCCAATTCCTATAAAATTGGTAATACCAGACTGTACTGGTACCACCTGGTATTTAAAACCTTGCTTAAAGCTAGTACTACCAACTTATGAGGTCTAGCGGAACTCGTCCGCCCATCTATGTTTTGTTGATCAGCTTAAGAATCATTTGGGGCAGTGCTTATTGTGAGCATCTACTGCAGATATTGCCAGACAACAGGGCACATCGAATAAATAACTTGCAGCCATATGCAAAATTCTGGTATGGTTTTCAGCCTAGTATTATTTACCATCTTAACAAACAATGGATTTAGAGATTATCTAGTCTAAATGGAGAAGCTTCAAAATGACTTCCCCTTAATTTATTGAAACAAAAAAAAGAAATCCATAATCTATTTACATGCTTTACGAGGCTATCTTGCAAGGAAAAAAAGTCTGGATGATGCAAAAGAATACAAAACTACTTGTGTTGTGTTAGAAATATTTTAAGCGACTTTTGCTATGATTGAATACTTTATGCAGTAAAACTAAGATATATTGTTCCAAAGTCAGTTTCAACTTTCAACAACCCCATATCAAGTCAAAACTAAAATATAATTAAAACAAGATAAAATAAGCAACCTTATACTTTGCTGGAACTAAGCGAAATTGTTGCTTCAGTGTATCAACTGTGGAATATTTAGAAGCAGCCTCAATCTGCAATCATCGATCAATTGACATAGGCAAGCATTAGGGCAATATGGCCTTAAAAATGGAAGACAATGCAAACATAAAATAAGAAAAATCAAAAACAATATCAGTGCCTACCTTCACAGGATTCCTAAGACAAGCCCGTTGAAGTTTGCTCACCTGTAGAAGAAACAAAGGTGTCTCAATCTGGAAATACCCTGATATATTACCAAATTAATGTGTCTCAAAAACACAAATTTCATAACATGTTCACCAATTTGATATGTTACCATGAAAGGCACACCTCAGAATATGATTCATGAAGCCATGACATGGATGTCACACTTCTTTTTACAGATATCATACAAATGAAAATTGACAAAGCTAAAAGTAAGTATTGGTTATATACACTCTCAATTATAGCACTTCTTCTCAACATTTAGGAAAGATGGATTTGAATACAGGTCAAACTGGTACATACAGATTAATATTTACATGTCTGACTTAGTACTATCTAAAAATATAGTTCTGTACCCACACTAATTTTTTTTATTCCTTATTCAATGATACCACACGGGTACAGGTTGGTACACCACCCAGGAGACTGGCATCACATCAGCCTAATTAGTGACAGAACTGGAATTGCATGGATTTTTTACTGGTCATTACCATGTTTGAACCCAATTCGATAAATGACAGAATAAGCCAAATAGAACTGATGCAGCATACACAAGCACAACATGTTAAGTGCCGGCATAATGGCACTAGAGGAAATTAAAACACATGCATTAACTGTCAGATATCAATCAATAAAACAACTCATTTTCTAGCAAAATCAAGAGCTACATCATAATAAGTAGGAATATTTATAGGAAAACCAAATCCTACATGAATTGATCCCAGCATGCAGCACCAAATATGTCCCAGATAATTTAGGAAGAAGCATTTTCATTCAGGCGATGGCACAGAAATTGTAAGTTTGGTGTAACTAATGCTAGACGTATAGATCCTTCTCCCTGAAGCTTGATACAAAAGTCCACTTGGAAATGTATACTGACCTTTTTTGTCATAGTGGCTGAAAAAAGGTACGTCTTTCTTTCAGGAGGAATAACCTTCAAAATCTCATCAATTGTTTTCTCAAACTCCAAGTTGAGCAATCTATCAGCCTCATCCAGGACCTTACCATCAAAAGATCAAACCAGGTCATTTAATAAATAAATTCTAATAGTTTATACTGACATAATTCTTCACAACCACTATTTAAAGAAAAGAAGAGATATGTAAAAGGTGTCGCCCTTCTCAGTTGAGAATAAACATATACACACCAACACAAACAAAAAGACGCACACATACAAATGCATTTGTACACACACACACACACACACAGAATAAAAGTTGATATGCAATAAGAGATGTCTGTTGCAATCAAATGCTTCTTAAATGGTTACTGCAGAATATCACCAACCTCACTAACATAGAGTGAGAAATAAGCAAACAGCCTAAACTAATTAAAATGCTTGTCGAAAATCACACCCCATAAATTAATTAGTTTTACATGTGAACCTAACTACAGCAAATTTTTGAAAGGAAAAGGCCACATAATTGATGACAAATAATTCTTCTGAAAATCTTTTGTTGCAACTTACTCTTGGGTAATGTATTGCCACTGAAGTGATTTGACCATCTTCCAGTATATATCATGGGCATCAGGTTTGCAGCATGAATATTGTTTGGGTTCAATTTTAATCAGTTCTATAGCCAGTTTAAGAATTTAGGCAATTAAAGGTAGATGGCTATTAATTTTAACTATTGGTCACACATTGCAGAAGAAACAGTGCAAAGTATTGTAGTGTTAAAATAGCATGCTACATTAAGCTAGTTGGCAGATTACAATTTCAGTTTTTATTATAATTAAGCTATTTAAATAAAGTAGCTTCTTGCTATTTTTAGGAGTTCCGAGTCCTAAAAGAGTCTAATATGATTTAGGTTTACATTAAAGTAAGATACTGATTATTAGTAGTGGAAATTTTGTATTCCATGAATTTGAAAAATGTTATGCACTTTTCCATGGCTGCCAAATCTCTAATAATCAATCTTCCTTCTTCCTCTATTTCTTCATCCCCTTCACTGTTTATTATTATTTACAATATTCTGCATCTTTCTTCCTGTAGCAGCCTTGTACTGCACACTGTGTTTTTTATATACAAATAACAACAACAACAAACCATTATGTCCCAACTATTTTAAGTCGGCTGTATATTGTGTAGATGTTTTGTCGTCACTGAGCTGCATAAGAAACCATAGCCTAAGTTAAAATTGTTGTGACAACACACTGAATTCTCAGTGCCACAGGACTTTAATCATTCAAATAATATACCAATATGTTGTTAATCTAATTAAATTTAATTGTGGAACACCTATACCTCCGTTCTAACATCACTGTAAGTTACTAGTGTTGGGCTGCACTCAATCTGACTCAACATGCCCTGGTAGCTTTAATAATGAAACTTCATTCTCTAAATCTTTCAAAGCCCTTTTACATACTGGACAAAACCGTGCCATTGAACAAGTAAATATAGAAGTGCCCATAAAAGAATATAATGAGAGAAAAGCACTAAGAAGGTGCTACTACAGTGCCAATCAAGGAGAAGAGTTGATGACTCCCTGAAAATATTGAGTAGAAAGGAACCTAGCCAGAAGTGAAACATTTACATAAAAGTTGTTGCATGGATAGAACCATTTCAGAAAAATGTTCGAACAAATTTATTGAACCCAACCAATTAACTTGGCCTCAATTTTTGTTGATGTATTCTACATTGGTAAAAGTAATCACTCATCTTATCACTTCACCATCAAACAAAATCAGAGCCTTGAGTCCTTTCCCATGTGTGGGCAACCTAGTGGGAAATCATCATGTCTAACAGATGTAGGATTTATGTTAGGTAACATTTGCTAAATAATCCATGACTTGATGAATGGCCATATTATCAGAGGTTTACTCTAAAAGTGTACACCTACAGCAGTTAATAATATTAGGACTTCTTAGATTTTCAGTGGTTTGTGTCATAAATTGCCTAGCATTGGCATTTTTCAAGATTCTCTTCATTTCTCAAGAAAAACTGACACACAACAATCGTTGAGATCTTATTACAGAGTGAGGTTTAGCATTTTAACTTTGATCACTTTTCGTGCATAAAGTATCACTTTAATTTGTCTTTTAGCAAGAGCCTAAGATATCTTGTTAGTTTGAAAAGTCTTCTAATAACAAGCAGGAAGTCAAAGAACATGAATGTAGATTAATGCAAATGTAACTCCAGCATGCATATTACACATCAAACCATGTTCTATATAATGGCAGTTTAAGCCTGGTTTTATAAGATATGGTTCATCTTGATAAGAAAAAATACAAGCAATCGTTGTTGAAATGCACAGATAAGCAAACTGGCTTTACCATGGCACATCCAATGAGGATATAGCTCTGTTACAGCCATTTTCAAACTTTCAATTTAGCACACAATTCCTATGTAAGGCTTTAGCATTCAACAAGTGTACAGAAAATAAACAGATTGTATATCAATAACAAATGCCTCTCACTGGGTGCATTCACCACAACGGGCTAGCTCAAATCTCTGCATTTTCCCTGCATATCATGCAAATAGTGCATAAACTAATGTAGATCCCTAGAAATTTTAAGTAATTGCAATTACAAATGCATTTTTAGGTTCAAATCCTGCACTTCCTCATTAGACCAAATTGGCCATAGATATACTTACGAACTAATTCCTTTATGGCTTTATCTATCATTTGCTTCCAACATCCTTGTTCTCCATGCATAGATCTCCATTCTCATGATTTCTTACTATAAGGTCATTCTCCAAGCTTCAATGCCCTCGCATTGCATAGCCATGATTCTGGGATATGCATATGGTCTCAAATGCTCAGATCCAAACACCAAATTCACAAATAGGGATCCAAATTGCAACTGCAGACACCCTAAATCCATAGATGCTGCATACAAGATGCAAGTTTCCACTAATGCAAAGGCATTCAACATTTCAATGATCTAAGCAATGCAGATATATCTTTCAATCAAAGAATTTAGACTTTGCCAGGATGACACTAAACAGTAACTATCCTAACTTTTTCTTTCTGTTGCATGATAATATTAGAGTGCATTTAACTTTAAATTTTCATAATTCAAAATATAATAACCAAGCTGTCTAATGCAAATCATAATTTAGGGTTCAGCACCATTAATAGTTAATGAATTAATTATTTCTAATGAATAGAATATAATTGTTGTTTCCACTAAAAATATAATCGACACTTAGAACTACAAAAATAACAAGTCATAACATCAAAAATGTAGATGGAGAATATTATACTTCTTGCAACACACTTCACATCAACATGGTGCAATTGAGTCTTACCAAAAACTTTATTGTGCGGAGACTAAAACCTTTTGTGTTGGTTAAATGATCCAAGAGACGCCCAGGGGTTGCGACCTACAAGAAATAGCATTTGTCAGATGACACAGCATTGAATTGTTGAAAGCTTCAATAATGATCAGTAATGGAAATAATGGAAGACAAAAGTAATTTTATCATAGAAAACTGTGCATATCTAGCAGGAGCTCCAATAGTGTCAGATGTTTGGTTGTTACATAATTAGAAAGAGATGCAGAATGAGTAAATAGATTCCAAGTCCTTTCTATGTTAAAATATATGCTAAATATAACTTTTTTCAAACAGATGATGTAATCAACTAAATTCTTTATGAGCCCATTGTCGCCCATCTGAGTGGTTCACAATGGCCATAGAAAGATAACATATGATTGGAGATAGACCCCAACTCAGCAAAGAATTAGAATTAGGCCATTACTGATAAGATTAGTCAACATAACCAAGAACTGCTGCTTAAAACAACATATTTGCCCATAAGTACTATACATGATGCACAAACTATGGTGTAAAACATCACATTAAGAAAACATTAAATACAAATATAAGCATAATTAAAACAGCATGATTGCTTACTAAGTATTAGTAATAATCAATGATTTAAATAGGTGCTCGGGCACTTGCCTAAGTGCTCGGGCGAGGCGAGGCGAGGTGAGGCTCGAGCACCTCGTGCGTGCACCAAGCGACGCGCTTCAATGAAGCACTGCCTAGGCACTCGCTCAGACGCAGTTGCTGGGCGCTTTGGGTGAGCACCCAATTCAATTGGGCGAACCAAACCGGTTTAAGGCTGCTTTGGTTTGTAGTTTCTTACCTTAAAAGCCACGCTTCATGCCTGAGCAACCTCGAGGAACCCTAGCGCTGCTTCTACCTACACCGCCGATGCTTTCTGCTGCTGCTTTCGTCGCGGACGCAACGAACCGAGCCTTCCTCTATTGTCGACAGATGAATCCGACAGCCCCTATAGCTTCCTTCTGCTGTCGTTACCTTCCACGGTCGAGGGAGAGGACTGTAGGTTCCTCTGCCACCGACAGACACCATCTGGAGCTTCCATCGCCGCTATTTGCAACTTTGCATTGTCACTACTCATGCGCAACTTCCCTGCCGCCTTTGTTGTTGTCCACGCTTGTTATTCTTTGCTATCTTTCGCATAGCCACAACTATCTTAAACTAATCCTCCACCGCTGCTGCTATCTCCTTCTACTACGGTTAACATTTTTTCTCCCCCCATCTTAACTTTAAGTAATATACTATTAACAATATATTTTAATTTAAATAATTATTTTTTAATTATATTATATATATTTATATTTTAATATTTCAGAGAATATTTTTAATATTAATAGTATATTTTTAAATTTAATATTATTTTTATTTTAAATAATTATATTTTAAATAATATTATATATTGAGCACCTCAAGCATTTTGGGACCTTAGCGCCTAACGCTTTTTAAATCACTAGTAATAATTATCTACCTAAACCTCATCGAAATAAATTGCCAAAAAGACCATATTTGCTGTGTTACCAAATAATCTTTCTTCGTTGTTAAAAATCTTTCGTTCTACTAGAGATATTTCTTTTGGACGAAAAAAAAGATAGCAATATAGGCCAGTATATTATTGATTGAAGAATGGACTGCCTGGGTAAGAACATAATATGAAAACATTATGAATATTTCAGTACACCCTCAGATGACAATGATGAAGAGGTACTCTGAGTTTGAAATAAAGTATTCATTCTATGATAACAAGTATAAATAGATTCTGAGATATACAAGGGGCATCTCATCTTAAAAAAGGCCTTTTAAGTCACATCCTCCTCAACTTAGGAGCTAATTCAAGTCTCATTTCTGGTTTAAACTTGTGTGTGGTGACCACCGCTGATAATCCATTATCCATTTTTATTATTCAACGAGAGTAATGTGGCTAAATTGTAAAACCTACAACGATCCTTTGGGTAAGAAACTTGAGTTTTGTTTTATCACATACTGCTATTATAAATTAAATGGAACCAATTACTCAATAATAACTCAAAAACCTTACCAGTAAAGTAGCTACACCAAGTATACAAAGTCACTAGTATAAATTATTATGACCTACAAGCTCTATAAAAATTAACACAAAGGCAGACATACAACAAAAATTATATCTACAACAACATACCACGATATGGGGACGCTTTCCAAGAGAAATTGCTTGTTGTGTCATGTCAACCCCTCCCACAAGCTGTGACAAAAAAAAAATTCAGCCAAAACATCATACCAACATGAAAACATTGAAGCACAAATCAAGCCTTTAATATGATTACATAAGAGCATCATCATTGAACTTCTCCATGAAGGAACTTTTGATTGAACAAAAATAATGCATATTGATTACCATGTTGACATGATCGAGCACAACAAATTTTAAAAGAGACATGACCCCGCTTTAAATGCTCATACATCATATATTATGCAATAAAATTCCAGGATGAAGTGTGTGTCATAAGCTTTTCTCGGAAATATACATGATTTATCAATTGGTATCATTCAACTCAATAAACAGTTGACAAAATATCACAAGTATAAGGCAAGTAAAACAAAATAACAGGTGCTGGATCCAGATCTACAAAAATTGTCTAACCACAACCCAGGACTCACCACTGTACATTTTACGCCAATGCCAGATCCTAATGCTTCGAACTGCTCAGCAATCTGAATTGCCAACTCTCTGAAAACATTAAGGAACAAAAACAAGAGGTGAGATCCATAATCACCAATTCACAGAACTTGCCACAAGGAAGATTCCAAGCAAGTAATTGCGAACGAACCTAGTAGGAGACAGCACACAAGCAAAAAAGGGTTGTGGAGTCTCCAACAAAGCTTGAATAATCGGGATTGCAAAAGCTCCTGTCTTACCCGACCCCGTTTGAGCCAGACCGATAATGTCTTTCCCTATCAACCAACCAAACAAACAAAGTTTTTATACATTGTTTTTTTTAAATTTCTATATGAAAAAAAAAAGCCTCTGGATAATCTCGAACTTAACAAGACAAGAACGTCATGAAAAGTTACTAAAAAAAAGCCACAAGCGGTCAGATACCTTCAAGGGCATACGGAATAGACTCGATTTGGATCTTCGTGGGGGCTTTCCACCCCAAGCTTTCGCATGCTTCCACCAGTTCTTCTCTCACTCCAAGAGTTTTGAAAGTTTGCGGCGACCCATCCTCAGCCATCTCCGGAAACCTTCCCTTGCAAGAAGGAACAAAGCAGACGGTCCGCAGAGAGACAGCAGTCGAGGACGGGAAATCGCGAGCGGAACAATCTGGTGGAACCCACAGAACCTTCAAAACCCTAACCCAGAGACTAAATCTAGGGCCAGAAGAGAGGACACGGAGAAGGAGGAGGAGACGAGGCAACGGGAGGAGCAGGCGTCAGAGCCGCCGCTTGAAGAAGACGAGGACAGGAGGAGGGCGTGCCTTCGGTGTCACCGCAGTCGCCGCCGCAGATAGAGAGCAGCGGGGGCGAGCAAGGCGGGGGAGGTTGTCTCCTTCGCAGGGTTATGCATATGTATTTATTAAGTTCGGACATATTCAAATATTTATCTAGACGTAATTAATTACACAACCAATAAAAAAATATAAAATATTATATATTTTAAACATATATATTATTTTAAATATAATATGAAATACTTATTGTAATTTGCATCATATAAGTCTACTTTATTTAAATTATCTTTGTTGCTAATTATATAGAAATTTGTTCTATTCAAATACCGTAATAGTAACTGAACATAAATTTTGATCTGCATAATCAAACTCATGTGATAGTAACAGTCATGATAAAATTAAAAAAATATCATACTTTCATAAATATTATTTCATAATTTTAATCATATGCTCATGTATGCATTTTAATAACCACATAATTATCTAAAGTAATAATAAAAAAAATTAAATATCGCACACTAATAGGAAATTAAATTTGAAAAATAAATATTATATCAATGAAAATTTCACCAATAATAATTTATGTAATGTGGAAAACTACAAAACACCTGTGATTTAATTGAGCCTCTCAATCGGGCCAGTTAAATTGGACAGCTCACAATTGCGCCAGTCAAAATTGAATAGGCTGGTCAAACATGGCGAAGTCGGGCCAAATTTTGGGTTTTGAGAGTCAAACTTCGGCTTCGTCAACTCGGCCAACAGCGCACAGATTCCCCACGGCGGCCGATTTCTCACCACGCGGGCCACCTCCGCTGCGCACGGCCTCCTTCCTGGCGGTTCGTCTCCTCGTTTTCCGGCGACGCAGCAGCTGTCCGCCATCGCCGTCCGCTAGACGATCGCCATCAACCCCGGCCGTGGGCAGCACGCGGCCGAGTTCCACCGCCGTCCACGGCGATCCTTCCTGCCGCAACGCGACACGAACAACCGCGGCCAGAAAACCATCAGAACGGCGGCCAAAGACCACCGCCGGTCCGGTGCAGTCGCTGCCCTCAATGGGGCTGCCGCCCCCTTTCTCCTGTCGCCACCCAACGTTTCTGTCCACAGCCACCTTGGTACCCATCGACGCAACATTTCTGTCCCCAGCAACGGCGCAGCAACCACTGCCCACGGCAGCCGCCGCCACCGGTAAGAGCGCCGGGCAACACCCATGCCGGCGCACCTTCCCCTCCTTCTCTACCGCCCGTGGATTCCACACGCGTACACGTGGGTGAGGACGGAGGTGCAGACTTGGGCTGGCACAATGCAGACGGTCGACTCCGGCTCGTACAATGGACAAGCTTGTCGGAAAGGTTTCAACGCATCCCAACGGCAGTGCCCGGCGGTGAGTAAAACATGATTTTGTAGCTTCCCTCCCGAAGCTGAATGCAACTGTGATCAACAAGCAAGTTTCGTCTTCCATGACACGAAAGTGTTACAGTTCGCTTAATGAGCGATACACTGCGAACTGACGACGAGGGATTACAAAATCTTGATTCCTTATGTGTCATAGGAATTAAAGATTCTAATTTATGGATCAGAAGCATCAGGCCAAGTTATAAATTATAAAAAAAAAAGTTTATTTGCATCAGGAACAATTTGAGGATATCCAGAGAGCTACTACGCTTAGTAAAATGGTTACAAGAATCTACTCTACTAATAAGAAAAGGAGGCGTCTCTCCCTACTTGAGCGAGAACTTGAATTGCATGAAGTGCTTGTAAACCTGGCCGGGGCTATAAATCTGGCTAGGGAAGTTGGGGTGGTTTACAGAGTCAGGGAAGCCTTGAGTCTCCAGGCACAGACCGTCATGTATCTTGTAGTAATGGCCATTCTTCCCCCTCTCGTGCTTCAGGAAGTTACCGGTGTAGAACTGCACCCCGGGCTGGTTGGCCCAAAGCTCGAGCACTCTCCCGGAGCCGCGACCGTCCTCCACGACGGCAACCTTCCTCACACCCTGCCCGTCCGCAGGCGAGCTGAGAACGTAGTTGATGTCGTACCCGCCGGGGACGCCGCCAATCTTGCTTGCGATCTTCGCCGGCCGGCGGAAGTCGAAGGGAGTCCCGGAGACGGACCTGATCTCGCCGGTAGGGATGAGCTCGTCGTCAACGGGGGTGATGTGGGAGGCGAAGATTTTGATCCTGTCCCCGAGGATGGAGCCGCTCTTGTGACCGCCGAGGTTCCAGTAGGTGTGCTGCGCTAGGTTTATGGGGGTGGGCTTGGTCAGCGGCACCGCATGCATGATGACACTCAAAACGAAGTCGTCGTCGATTTTGTACGTAACGTGGACGTCAAGATCACCAGGGAAGCCTGTTTGATGATGCAGAGCAGGCAAAAAGATGGGTTATCTTAATCTTCATATATATATATTCTTTACAAAATTAGATCTTCTTCATCCTCCTCTTCCAGTTTAAGAGGGAGGTAATTAACATTCTATTGACCATCTTGTCTTCGATCAGTTTAAGCTTTCTTTCTCACACTCGTAGAATGAAGAATGCAAACGATAGCATTCTTACTCACGTAGAACCCTAGCAGAAGTTATGTCGATATGTTCATCTTTTTCTTCACAGAATAAGATACTCAGAAACACTAGAATTAGCAAAGAAACCACAAACAGAAGCTTGATGCAACTAAAACAAGCTCTACAGAATTGTTATACCTTGATCTCCATCGGAGCTGCGATAGCGCAAGGTGATGTAAGGGTATTCTCCATCTACCTTATCTTTCACAGTCCAAATCACCCGACCGAATCCTCTTGGCCCACCTAATGCAGAATAAAAACAATAATAATCAAATAATAATAAAGAACGTAGCATAACAACGTCGAGACTGCATGAATCAAAAGGAGACGTACCGTGGAGAGTGTTGTTTCCGTCGTTGGGCAACAGATGATACGTCGTCCCATTGAGAGTGAAGCGTGCATTTGCAATCCTGTTGGCGACTCGTCCCACCAATGCTCCAAAATTGGTGGTGTCGTTCTGCACAAACAAATGCAATGTATTGTGGAGCTACTCTTCACAAGCTTAAATATTAACATCCATTTGTGAGCAAACAAATTTCAATAAATTATATTTAAAAAAAGAGACCTAAAATGTCCTTGTTATACTCGTTCATTATCAAATGCCATCGGTTTTCAAGGACTTTAATGACCCAGCCCAACATTTTCTTTTTCTTTGCCTCTGTGTGTGTATATGGCGACATGGCTCGATTGGTATAACATTTTCCTTTTCTTTGTCCTCTGTGTGTGTATATGGCGACATGGCTCGGTGCACCGGACGTCCTTAGGCTGGTATGGACCAATCCAACCATGCACAAGAACGAACCCAACGTGAAGACCTTGTTTCTTATATTTCTTTTCTATTCTCTTTGTCCTTCACAGTAAAATTTAATCTTAAAAGTAAATATTAATAAAGAACTGAAGACGTAAAACCGACAGTAGGTTGAAGCGTCCCACTAAATTAACATTGTTGTTGAGTTTTGATGTAATCAACTAAAATAAAAGTCGACAACTCTGAGTTTTCGAAAGATATATACTAATTGATGTAAGTGTTTCAAGAGGATCATGAATGAAATCGTCCCAAATGTTGAGAAAAATACTTCGCCGCTATTTGCAACAAAATAACCCTAAAAGGATAACCTGATCTTGACATCAAAATGATCAACTTGCCGAATCTGTTAAAAAGGAAGACACGATTTGCAAGAACAAGGAAGAGGTGCATGCGTAAGGGATCACGATTTCTTACGGTATAAGGGCGGATTCCATCGTATCCAAGAGCTATGTCATCCAACTTCCCTGTCACGTACAAGCAAAACATGGTAACCGACGTGCATTATCGCTACAGAAGAACACAACAGTGCTATCCGAAATCCATCCTCAAACCTTTGGAGTCCGGGAGATCGACGGAGGTAATCGTTGCACCCCAGTTGGTGACTTTGACGGCGAACTCCCCTCTCCTGAGCTCATAAATCCCGACCCTCTTCCTCGGCGCGCCGGCAGAAACGCCTGCGGTGGCCAGAAGCAGAAGAGAGAGGAAGAACAAGAGCACCGAGCTCCTCGCCATGGCTGCTGGTCTTGGCGGAAAGAAGAGAGATGGGGAAGGAAGAGGAGGGAGAGAGGTGGTACCTTTTCTTTTTTTTTTGTGTCGATCACAAGTGGTATTTAACGTGCCGCAGCAACAGAGAAGACACAGATTTGGCTTGTTTGGATAGCATGGAATTCTGCCGAATCTTTCCTTGATTCATGGCGGCAGATTTGTTCTTATCCGAGTGGTGGTGCGTTGGATATAATTTAGGGTTCTTTAGGATAGTATTGATGTGCAGATGGGAGCCGTTGGTCTTCATGCATGGCATTGCATGAGATAAATAGAGGAAGTAGCACATTCCAAAAACAAAAGAATTAATTTCAATAGACTATCCAAATAATCCTGGATAATTGGGGTGCGTTGTTGTTTGTAATCCAAATCACAACTCTAAACATAGTAGAGTTGTGATTTGGATTACAAACAACATTTCTGGCATTCCATGGCAACCGAAAGCTACTCATAATAGATAACTGAGGTGCATTGTTGGAAAAAAAAAACAAACTAATTATTATTTTCTCATAACCTAAACCCTAACTAATAGGTGTGGTGGCTAAGGAAAAAAAAAAAGAGGATAGTGGTCGCTACGAACTTCGGGTTGAAAAAGAAACTACATCAAGAGAAGAAAAAAAAAAAAAAAAAGGAAGACAACGATAACATAAATAAAAGTTTGTTCTTAATCATCTAAGCAATATTCTCATCTTAGTTTAGATTAAATTTATAGTGAATTCTTATTATGATCACTTGAGAAGAATTTTGATATTGTACACAGTGACATAATCATTATATTACATATATTTTCTTATGATTGTTGTTTGGGCTTGGGCAAAAGATTTTGAGATATGCATATTCATTATTTTTATAGTAGATTTTCTCTTACTTGTCTAGTGATTTTTACCCTTCATGTCGGAGGGGTTTTCCACGTAAATCTTGATATCTTAATCGATTGTGATTTTTATTTAATTCTACTACGTGTTATCATCTGCTTGTATTTATTCATAAATATTTTTTTTTTGATCCCATCAATTGGTATCAGAGCGAGTTTTGATGATATTTAATTTTTATATTCAAACATAGAGGTTGGTAGTATTTTTCACGTGATTAGTTTAAACGAAAATAACTAGATAATATGAAAACAAAGACTGAAAAATCTCTTGTATTATAAATATTTGTATGACCCTTTGTAATGAGATAGTGCAAAGCCCACAACTATGACAAATGATGAATGGAAGAAGTTAAACTAAAAAACAATTGGGTTTATTTGATAGTGGCTCGATGAAAATGTCTTTCACTATATTTCTATTGAAAATTCTGCATACTCTTTTTAGAAAAAGTTGGAAGGTTTCTATGAAAGAAAAATGATTAGCAATAAAACTTTCTTGGTAAAAAAACTTATGAACCTAAAATATAAAGAGGACGCTTATATTGCTGAGCATTTAAATGAAATATAGAGTATCACTAACCAGTTATCCTCTATGAAAATGTCTATTGATAATGAGTTGTAAGCATTGTTACTTTTTAGTTTATTATTAGAAATTTGGGAGACACTATTGGTTTCCTTAAGTAATTCTATGCCCAGATGGTGTTGATCATTATAGTTCACATGACATTCAACATGAGATGATAATTCCTGATACATCTCAACATAATGTTATTGTAGATGTTAGGAGGGGGGTTGAATTAGTGCAACGGTTAATACATTCGATTTCGGAAAATCATTTCGTACGATAAAAGCCTTATCGATGAAAATCGATTTGGATTGTGCTTGAAATTAAAGTAAGTACAAGATGGAATAAGCAAATAAAACACTTGCTAGATAAGTAAACAAGCAAAGCACATAACACACTAGATTTTTATAGTGGTTTGATCATTAGACATACGTCCACTTCCGATTCCTCCTTCGTCAAGGCCACCGACTTTCACTACTGATCTTCCTTCAATGGGTGAAGACCAACCACCCTTATAGCTCTCTACTTCTTTTAACAGATTTAGGAGTTAACCTCTTATAAGCCCACTCACCCCTCTCATCACTAGTTAGGACATACACCAACTCAGAAAGAAAATAGGAAAAACTCTATTATAATAGTGTTAAAATTCCTAATTGTTGAATATCAAATTTTGATAATAAAACAAATTAATAAATTATTGATCTAATCTATATTTTAAGAAAAATATGTAGGATTAACTATGATAGTGAATAAGGTATTAGGCAAATATAGTGTCGGAGTCAAAGATCGAATGATTCATCAAGAGTCTAAGAGTTCGTCGAAAGTTCAAAGTGTTGTCGGAATTTGCTGAGAAGTTTGTCAAGGGCTTGCCAAAATGTACGTCGGGAGTTCATCGAAAGTTTACCGAGAAGATCAGAGCTTGTCAAATAAGCTCGTTAGAGTTTATTGAAAAGATCGTCAAGAGATCAAGAGTTTACCGGGAGTCCATTGGAAGATCACCGTGAGTCCGTCAGGAGTCCATCGAAATATCGTTGAAAGCTTGTCGGAAGAACTTTTTGACGTATTGGACTTACTTGCTTTAGTAGATACCTTAATTGTCATAGTTAGGATATAATTAGAGTTAGGATCGAGAGATAATCATAGTAACTATATTAAGGGCCAACTAGGCCCGAATCTAGACTGATTTGGGTCGGACTGTTGGCCCAAACAATATGCTAACCTAGGACTTAGTCTCCTAAAAGTTTGGGCAATGGTACTGTTCAAATTGGGCTATGGAGTAACATTTGAAAAAAAAAAAAAATCTAAATAGAGGAGATTTTTTTTGAGAAATTATCGAAGAATATTTAAATTTTAGTAAGAATATTAATATGGTAATATGGTTTCCACTACAAGTGTGGAAATTTTTTTTATTAAATTCATTCGAATCTCTTTTATTATATTTAAAACATAAATTTAATAAAATTATCCATATTTTACAATTTCAAATGTAATACGTCTATAATAAAAATATTAAATATATAACTACTTAATTTAAAAGTTATATTCTAAAGTTAATGCCATACTCTCTTTTTAGGAGGTTCGAACTCTGCTGTCGACGATCTTTTATATTTTTTAATGGCATTTTTAATTTTTGAATTTTCTCTTTTTAGGAGTTACCTGCCCGACTCGAACCACTTTTTTTTTTCTCCCTCTTTCTTCAATCGAACCACTTTGTAGTCATTCTGCGCCTGCGCTGCCCTCACTGCCTCTGGTCGGCGCCATGGACGCGGGAGAAGCCGTCACGTTGTGGGCTTCGGTGGAGAGCCTGGTGGTGGTGCACAACGTGGCGAAGCGCCACAACGTGGGGACGATGGCCCGCAGCGCCACCGCTTTCGGCGTGTCGGAGATCGTCCTCGTCGGCCGCCGCGATTTCAACGCCTTCGGCAGCCACGGATCCACCTCCCACCTCCGCTTCCGCCACTTCCACTCCCTCTCCCAAGCTCGGCACTACCTCAAGGCATTCTCTCATAAACCCTCCTCCCGATCTAGGGTTTCCATTTCGCGTTAATCTGATCCTCTTCATCCACTTCTCTTCCTACTTTTAGGAGGAGAGGAACTGTGACATATGCGGGGTGGAGATCACCGATGGGGCGCTCTCCATCGCGGATCACCCTTTCAGGAAGAGCACAGCTTTTCTCCTCGGCAACGAGGTCTGCTCCGCTTGCATTGAAGTTTTTGCTCCTTATTCGTTTTCTTATGATTATGAACATTTTTTGGAATATCTTCTTATCGTGATGAAGGGAACGGGGCTCTCCGCGAAGGAGTGTGAGATATGTGACTTCTTTGTTTACATTCCCCAATACGGATGTGGAACTGCATCACTTAATGTCACGGTTGCGGCTTCTATTGTGCTGCACCACTTCGGAGGTAATTTTGATTTCCTTCTGCTATCCAGAAGCCATTTCTTTTCTCTATATTGATCTCATTTTTTTAATTCAAGAACTGATGTCTATTGCTTTAGTTAAGTGCGTTATATAATTGATGTACTTGTTATATGGTGCATTTTTGTGCAACAATTAGAAATTTACTATTAATTAAATTTAATGGCTAAATACAAATGTCACAAGCTTTAACCTACTAATTTAATAGCTATGAAGGATGTGCACTTTCTAGCGTACTTGAGAGCCGTTGAAGTTATCGAGAAACTAGTTGCAAGTTTGTATGTGAAAATGTGATTTGACTAGAACTTGAAACTGCTATACAAGGTCTGTCCCATGGTTGTCCATGCAGACAATTGGCGGTTTGTCTGTTTGTTTATTCATTCAAAATGTGGAGCCTTAATTGTAAGGAGAAGTGTCTGGACCTTCCATCGTCTCGCCACTTTGCTTTCCTAGATGACATTTGAGATGAAAGTTTTTGTACATACACTGCATTTTGGAATTGCAATTTTACTTTATATCTCTAGGTTTTCTATGATAACTTCAAAACTTTTTTGGATGCACATTGTTGTTTGCGTTTATTAGATTAAACCTAGAAGCAACCACTATAGATTATTTGAGAACCTTTTTTTATTCGTCTTGATGATGAAATAGGTCAATGGCATCTATTCATAGATATTGTAACCATATCTTTCTGCTCTCTGCCATTCAAATTATGATTTACTCTACTATGAATACAAAGCATAGTAGTTGTTGAGCATCTAATTGTTATGAGAATTTGTATGTTGATGGGATTTTGATTGAAGGCCTTTAGCAACCAAACTACTGCATTCAGTGTTTTCAAAAGGTGCTTAGACGAGGCGAGACACGAGCACCTAGTAACACGACGGGGCGAGACTTTTCGATAAAGTCCCACTTGGCACGCGCTAAAGCCCAGATGCTTGGCAACTCGGGTGTGCGCCTAAGCCAAATTGGTCGTGGCTCAGCCTAGGTTTGAGTCTAGGTGACTAAGTTGGTTTAACCGAACCAACTAATGCCACTTACCCCCCAATCCAGTGAAAGCAACTAGCGAAATCCTATTGCTTCATCCGCTGCCATCGGCAACTTCATCCACCACCATTTGCAGCTTCGTCTGCCACCATTTTCCACCTTCCCCCCACCTTCCTCCACAGCCTTGCGCCGGTTACTTCTCCATCTCCTCTCTTTCTTATTTTATAGGCAATAGCCTTTCACACTGTTAAGCAGAACATACCTTTTCCTTACTCATACAAGTTAAGCACTAGAAGTGTAGTGATAAATGATGTTACATCAAAATGTCAAGGTTTCATTCCAAAAGTAAAGAAAAGAAGAAAATAAAAGGGATCTACCGTGCTGTCTTTTATCTACCTTTTTAGAACTTCAATTAGGAATTTTAACTTCAGTCACTTGATAGTTTGAAGAAAAGGGAACATTTGAACAGCCATGCAGCTTACTGGCTGGTATAAAAAGACAACCAGATCCAGTATGGTCTCCATGTTTATTAATCTTCATAAAAGAACTACACTGATAGCGTTTCTATGGCCTGTGTCGATTACCTCTTCTAGAAAATACACACACATTATGTATAAGTAAGCTTATGAGAGCTGTTAGGTAGGCATAATTGCAAGAGATATAATTTGGTAATTTATATGATTCCAATTTGATGTGTCCTTTTTATTTTTGTGGTCATATCTAATTATTTATCAATCGTAATATATATTTTTTAAAATTTATTATTCGGGAGCATCTTGCTTCGCTCGGGCAGGCACCTCCTTGGATGTTTTGGAACCTTGGCGCCATTTGGCGCATAGCACTTTTAAAACTACTGATTGCATCTGGTTAACCAATTCCTGGCTGAACTTTTGCTCTACACATATTTCAACTGTAAATTGTATATATGTCCATACAGATTAGGACAGATTTCCACTAAAATGATTGCTGACAATAAGAACTTTATAGTTGTTAAACACCATTAGTGAATGCACTGACAAAAATGATTTGAAGTATTTCACAGTATTTCACTAGCATAAAAGAATAAAATAGGAAGTAGTCCTAAACTGTACCTTAAGTTGCGAGCAAATAGAAAAAAACTATATCCTTGATCACATAACCGACCATGTAGTATAACTTATATTCATGGTACACTTTTTTTATTATAGAGAATATTAAATGGATGTGCAAAATGCAGATCTGTTAGGTAATGACAATTATTCAAAATTATATCATGAGAAATTGAAGAAGATTTCAGTGTGATGGGGGGGGGGGGGGGTGTTGTTGTTGAGGTGTCTGTGCTGCTTTTCGTGAATCCCAGCATACCCATCTTTCTTTGGTATCTTTCTTGGTGGATTTTGATTGTTTCAGTCCAATAAAAGAAAATTGAATTCTAACAATTTCTGGAATTTGCATTGAATTTGTGTCAGCAGTTTGTTTACTTGATTTGAATCAGAAACTCCAAAGCACATAAGTTGAACTAGCAGTAAGTAAAGTAAACAGCGAGTTTTGGAAGCTCTGCTGTGCTTTTAATCAATTCTCTCATAAAAGGTAGGGTCAAAGGGGGGAGCCATGACATCAGAGGTCTTTCTCACTCATGTATTGCATAAATATTCGTCTGAGCGAGTTGGTCATTCATCCTGGTCCGAATGGCACTTTCCTAGTGGTATGCTTTCATACTCAGCACCCCTATACACACTGCTGACAGCTGGCTCAACCCACCCCACAACAATAAGAAGTTTGCATTATGCCAGGTCGATGAAAATCTTTCTTTTGAGTTTCAGGGAACAAGCAAACAAGCTTAGTTCTGTTGTGCTTACGTGAGCTCCAGACAAGCCGTTACGGGGGGCAACATAGATTAGTTACAATTTGAGTTTACCCTGCCTTAAATGATGAGAATGTGCTTATTGACAGCTTGACCAAGATGAGGGAGCTGGTATACTCGGGGCACATCGTCGGCTCATCCTGAGAAGATGAAATCCGTAAGGGAATGATCAGAGGTATAGAAAGAGAAAGTGAAAAACCACTAGAGACTCACCCCTATAATATTTGATTGATGTCTGCACGCCGAAGTAATAAGCTAACGCACCTGGCCAGAACAGAAGATCGTTCCGGTTGTGAGAAAGCAGGAGTCAGAAAAAAAAAATAAGAAAAATGAGGCAGTTGACATATCCTTCCTGTCCTAGTGGTGTGGTTAAAAGAAAATTCTTCCTCTGAGGAGAACTCCAAGACTTATTTGCCTCGTTGGTCTAGGGAGAAAAAGTAAATCAATTTGGCTTTCTCATGGTCTTTGGTTTGTATGTACCAATGGTTGATGAGTCATGAACTATTACTTATATATAGTAATTAGTCAAGTAATGGAATGGATTTTTTGTTGGTAAATAAAAGGGAACTTACAACGTTCATTGCTCAAATATTGTAAGGTGATTTCACCACATGCAAGGAAATTATGTGTTAAAGGCATCAAGGAAACCATAGACACCAAAAGATGCTAGATTAAGCAATGATCCTGATAAGGAGGATTATATTACAATTTTGTTTGAAGATTAATCTCTAGGGAGGGAACCCTATGGAATTGTAAACAACTTACATTTTTAAAACATATGATGCTAGATAACTGTAAAATTCGCTTTATATTATAATGGACGTTTCAAAATATGTTTTGTCTTCAGGCAGATACCATATTATGGAATATTTAATGATTTTGGAATACAGAAGTTTGGAAGCTAAATTTGATTTTTACGATGTCATTCAATGTATATCTCTACCATTAGGCCTCCAGAAAAATTTTATGAGAGAGAATAATATGAGATATTGTCACTATTAGCTGGAGTAAGTTTTACTTCCCTCAATAGAGTTTGATGGCAGAGAATTGATCCATGATGCCAACCTTTACTAATGTATTTAATATGTTTAGGAAGCTTAATGCCTGTATGGGAAAGCTTCCGGTGGACTGGAAACAGATGTACATGTAGACCACTAGAGTTGCAAATATATAATTTCCTTGCATCTTATGTTACAGATGCACACCTTGGATCTTTTAGTTTTGTGCATCAAAATATGAAGATTTACCATGAGTACAAGCAACGGTCCTATACTCAAGAATTTTTGCAGCATTTACACAGTTTTTTTTTCTTCTTTATGCTGTTTATGGTTTTTTATTGGGTGATAGATTCATTGTATTATATGTGAAATTAACTTACTTTGCTTTTTTTGCAGCTTTGGTGCTTTACCTTTTTTTTTTCTCTTAGAATTCTTGTTTTCCTTCTCCCATTTGTTCTGTCGAACTGGTTTCCTTATGACATCTGCTCAACCCAACTCACTTTACGGTATACTGCTACAATAGGAGTAACCAATTCAGTAAAAGGGCTGCACTTTCAAAGTTGACAATCAAACAAACTTCTCATGGCTGGTCGATTGTTGGCAATGATGTGTAGCGGTGTCGAGGAAAGCTATCCTAGAACTAAAAGATTTTGGAGATCTGTTGTTTAAGGTTAGAGGAATAAGAGCTTCTCCATACGAAGTAGGATGGGGAATTCATGTTCTCTTGATGTTTACAATTTCTTGAGTTGTTGTCAATCTGTTGCTGGGAAAAAATGCCAGTGATATGACCTGGAATTCATTGCCAATCTTTAGCAGCTTGTTTGATGACTAGCAATTTCTGTTTGATGAGTGGGTTCTGCAATTTTAAATACTCGGTCATGCTGCAACGTAGCGTTGTTCATTCCTTTTTCTGTTTCTGCTCTCTCCAGTTTGGGCAGGTTTTCCCGAAAGAAGTAGAGAGGGCAACAAGTTCGCCGTCGCCGAGAAACCCGTCAAGCAGACGAGGAGGAATTATTGTGCCAGTTCGGCCGAATCCATCGCAGAGGAGCGGAAGAGCAGAAAGCAATCAGCTTCCGTAGACATCTTCGAGGAGAACGGGACCAGCGAATCCAAGTCGACAAACCTTCTGGAAGCACTGTTTGATGATCGAGTGCAGCGTATGACCATCGGAGAGGAAAGATAAGATGGTCAACTCAGGATCATGCATCGCTGAAGGAATGCTTCTCACTCGAAGTGCTTGCAAACAGCACAGGATCATGCATCCAAGTAAGAACTAAGAACAAAGATTGTTTTAGAAGGGGAAAGCAGCAACCCATGAATCCAAGATTGCCTTCCCTGCGGCCGTTCCATCTACATGCACATCAATTTGAATCTTTTCGCTACTTCTTGTGTGTGTGTGTGTGTGTTTTTTTTTTTTTTTTTTGCTGACAAGGACATGAATCGGACGTCAAGTGGTCGTTGATAATTAGAAATAGACCTCGGTCTTGGCTGTTATTTGTTTTCTCTGTCGCGAGTTCTGAGACCGCCGTCCTTGTCTCATCACTCGCCTTTCGGTGGCAATGCGCCGCAAAAACGACTGACGCCACAACCGATAACAACTCCCGCGCTTTCCTCTACGTGGCTGATGGCAGAGAGAGAGAGAGAGAGAGAGAGAGAGAGAGCAGCTTGATCCACGTCGAATGATATGCTTTATTCTACTACTAGTCAAAACACTTGGAGAGAAGCTCAAGTCTGCTTTCAGAACGTTGCAGTTCCGGTCGTCTTCTTGCCTAGGGTTACGACTGGGGACCCAAAGCCACCTGAAACTGTACAGGTCGTAGCCTCTGAGATTAATCATGCACGACTCACCTACTTCCACTGAACCCAGCTCATTGCGAACGCGACAACCACTCGCAGGCGGCTACACGAGAATGAGGTCCCCCTTGATCTTGCCCACAGCCTCTTCGTCCATCTCCGACGCCGTCACGGTCACCGTCGCGCTTCCATCGTCGCACGCGACCGTGGCGCTGAGGACCTCCGCCTTGTGGTCCTCGAAAACCTGCAGAACTTTCATGACCATGCCGGGCCGCGCCGCGAAGCTTATCGCGAAGAACGCGGCATTGGCGGACGTGGACACCTCCACCGTCGAGCTCCGTTGGCTGTGCAGCGTGGCCGGGCCGCTCGACGCTTCCCTCGCCGCCTTCTGCGCCTCGAGCGCTGCGACGACTTCCTCGAGGCCTTTGATGTACGCTATCGCTTCGTCCACGATCCTCGTCCTCGTCGCCTGCACAACTCCTCCTTGGATCTGCTTTAGCAGCTGTTACGTGGAGACAATCCATATGAACTCCTCACACACACACAGAGTGCCGCTGACCTTGGGGAAGAGATTTGGAACCATCGACTGCAGCATGGTGTAGAACTCGGTCATCTTCTCCCTCCGGCTCCGCTCCATGTGGATCACATCCTTCTTGCTGCTCCTCGACGCCTTGCCTCGACCCGCAGAGCCGGCCTCCGGCATCTCATCGGTCCGAGGGCAAGCACCGCATGCAGTCGCCTTGTGGAGATCGCAAGCTTCTTCTCCGGCCGTAGCTGCCTCGACCCTCTTATAAACTACTCCACGATCTATTCGGTCGCAGCACCGGTTGGAGGAGGAGGTCGATATGGAATGGAAGGGAGCAAGTAGACGACATGTAATGGTCCTTCTTCTCGGTTGGAGAAGGGTGATGATGAAGGTCAGAGTTTTGCGCTACCTGATGAGGAAACCTGGTCAGATCTCCATCGACATGTCTGCCAAAGAAGGCCGGGGGATTGTGCTGGGACTGGAAGATCCCATCATTAGCCTGCTTCGATTCTTCCATGCAATGATTGCTGCCTCATCATCCTAAGACTGTGAGGAGCTCGGAGAAGCACATTGCTTACAAGCGGGAGCGGCCTTGTTCTCGCATATGTTGACGGACGGTCGAGTGGTTGGGATCTCACGATGGCCGGCTGGATCTGAGGACCTCAACTCGCAAGCAAGTTTTGTATGAAATGACACGAGTCTTCTTCTTCTCCCAGCTCCTGATTACCTTCCGATTGCAATGCAAACGATTCCAAAGCCTTGTGATTAGACGTAAGCTTACTGGGTCGTGCTTTATTAATCAATAAATAATATAATGTTTACCAGCAAATCCCTTGGATACATACCTCGAAGAATAATTGAGAGATAAATCATAAAATTTAAGTGGTTCGACACTATTTGCTTATTTTTGTTAGCATCTAGAGCGGTACTAAGAGGAAGGAGAGGTTGAATTAATGCAGCAGATAAAAATCGACGATTTAAACCGATTTCGAAGAACTTCGAGAAAATTTCGTTCGATGAAAATGATTTCGACAAAGAAGATTGATTCGAGTGAATACGTAAAAGAGTAGAGAAGGAGAGAATGAATGAGTATAGTGAAGTAAAGAATTGAATGCGATAATTAAATCTACATACCAAGAGAAAAACACAACGATTTATAGTGGTTCAGTCAAATTAATCTACGTCCACTCTTAAAACCTCATCCGATGAAGTTACTAACTTCTACTATCAATCCTTCTTGAAATCGAATGATCAAACACCTCTTGTATATATGACTATATATTAGTAATAATTCCAATGGATATCTCATATCCGAACCTCTACTTGTCATAACACCTACTATATGTGTGTGACCTTGTAGGCCCAATATCGAGCTGGCCATGAGTCATACTTGTCAGAACTCCTTCTGACTTAGTGAATTATTATCTCTATAATAATTCATCCAACTCATCAATTGTAGACGTACTAGGCTACTACGCTGCAGCCCCTAGACGATACAGGGGAATCCAATCCTTTAGACATATCTGTCTTCAGTTATCATGTATCTATAGTTCCTCATCCATCTAATATCCCGGAGACTCTATACCGAGCATGGTGTTGCCAGGCCCATACGGTTTCTTCTCGAGTCTTGCTCTTATCGGATTCTCCCGGGGAACTCTTTCTCTCTTAATCCGAATAACCTTGGCCAAGGATTTGTTCGAGCAAAAACACATGAGATATTCCTCTCATGATACCGAGAGCGGATGATCCTCTATTGACACTCAATAGCCTTCGTAAGGTTGACTACCACTCTCAATAACCGGTTGTACTAGATCTAAAACTTTTGAAACCTATAAGTCTGGTATCAAAGAGTGGAGTACTCATACAGGACATCCTTGGTGTCTCAAGTCTAAGAACCAAATACACTACTGGGACTACGGAATCACTGTCTGACGTAAGGTATCAATAACCATCCAACATTCCGTAGGCGGATCAATCAGTAAACTCATTCCCCAATAAGCACCTACACTGTACCCTTAGTGTCCCCACACGAGTAACTATGAGACTAGCCACCTCCATCATATGGACGGGTATACAGCACACCAGTCTATCCGGTTATCTCGATGTCCTTCTCGAGTAATCTATGACCAGGATTATTTAGGGTCTGCGTTTAAAGGTGAATCGGTCTCATTATCGTGATCTAATCACGATCCGATTCTCATTGCACAGATCCAAGGACATCACAATATATGCAACATGCAAGATAAAGTGATAAAACGCCTAATAATACGCAAAGAGAAAAAAAACATATCCAATCACAAGTGTTATCACTTACGTGATTGACTTGTAGAACATATATGACTAACATGCTCAAGCTCGACTCGGGCCCCACGATGAGACGAACCAAGGCATCAGTGACTGGATCGAGCCGAGCTGACACATCGATCAGTGGTAGGATAGGTTCGACAATAGAGGTAAATCCGGAAAACTAACATTGCGTAATTATATATATATATATATATATATATATATATATATATTTACATAGTTCTAAAATGACGATTCATAAATGGATCGGAGCCACCTTGTTATAAGGACTTCTCCCAACTCGAAAGGACCTCTACTCATCCTCCATCAGTTGGTGCCGCTTCTCTCTAAAGCACAAAAGAACAAATGGTGATACTTATGAACCCTAGCCCCTAATAATCACCTTGACTTTGTTACTTTTTTTTTAATATATATATATATATATATATATATATATATATATATATATATATATATATATATATCAATATATATATATATATATATATATATATATATATATATATATATATATATATATATATATATATATATATATATATATATATATATATATATATATATATATAAAGCATCGTCATCGTCCTCTACGATCGAGTTTGTGAGCCTAGGATAACTCCTTCCTTTTGGCTAAGCCAGAGGAGTCAAAACTGAACGTTGACCACGGCAATGGCCAATTCAAGCTCAAGGGACTCCCAAGTGCTACTGGTTAAATCAAAAAGGGTGGAGGAGGAGACAACCTCACCAACAAATGCTGTAGATGGTGGCCTAGTTCATATCGATGTCACTCATTTATATCGATGGCATGACGATCCAAGCAAATCCAAGAATGGCTTTTCGGGACCTTACCAGGACCTGCTGGAGTTGGCAAGTACAATTAGGCAAGGTTGAAGTAAACTACAGGAGCTGTAATAGATGAGTTTAACAGAAGAAAGAAAAAAGTGCTATTATATATATGTATTTATGAATTTATGTACCAACACAAAAAAAAAATAAAAATGTACATGTGGGAGTGTATTGGCAGAGGTAGGTAGTCAAGAATTTTTGTGCCAGTGCCCATTAATTTTACCATGTATATATATCTCCAGGGAAATGGAAGTTCCTTCATGAAAAATATTTTAACCTTTAAGAAGGAGGTTTCAATGGCATCGGACCTTTTTTGATGTGTCTGTTCGCTGTTATCGATAATGTCTTCGGTCCGACGATCACTTCATGCTACACGCGTTGCATCTCCGCTGCTTGAATTGTATGCCATGATTCTTTTTCAAATCTAAGTTGTGGTCAGGTGAGCATCTTTCTGTCTCGGGGCTGAGATCGCTACCGCATTTTTGCTTTTGCAAAACATACGCCCGCCAAGAGGCCTGCACAAGTGGCTTAAGCATATAAGTTACTAGAAAACATGAATCTGGATACACACACACACACACAGGCAGAGAAGTAAAATGAAGAGAACCTACCAAAAAGAATGCTCAAGAAATTCTCCATGCTGGTTGGAACTTTGAAGAGAATGATACCGGAAATCGAAAGAGGGATCTTATTGAGTGATCCTACAAGGCTGGCAAAAGCCACACAACAGTGTCATGAGTTGCTCAAAATTTTTGAAAATTTGTACAACTAGCATCATAATGCTTGATTATTGACCAGCAAAAGAAGTTGCTTACTACATTCCTTAAAGCCCAAATATAGAATGTCTGATTTGAAGCCTCCAGCTCAAACTCACTTGTACATAGAAGCTACAGAATGCTGGATTATAGCCTTGAGCTCAAACTCACCATGTCCACCGAGGAGGGAACATGATGCATGTTTATCAATCATCATAAAAAAAATTAATCTAATTAATGTTCCTACTTCTAGGACCTACCAACAAATGCTGCCGATCCAGAAAAAAAAAAATCTAGCAATCTTAAAAATAATTATACTTCAATATGTGCTTTTACAAACCTAATTCTTATTTTAATGTATTGTGCCATGCCACCCAACTTTAGCTTCGGCATTAGGTGGAGTTTGAGTTTAATTTATTATTTTAAACATGGGCTTACTGTAACATGTTATTTCTATCTAAGTGAACAAGTAATATAGATGAGCTGTGTTTTGACTCTTTTTTTTTTCTGAAGGTAAACATGGTGAGTTTGAATTCTATCCTGAGTCTAACAAGCTACAGCACACTGTTTTAGTTTTTAAAGGAGATACTGCTCTCTCTAGCCATTGGCCCTCTCTGTGTTGCTCTTCTTTCCTATATTCTTCGACTTTTAGTGTTCTGTTTCAGTCTTCTTATTTTAACCAAAGTAAACAACATGTGTTGCATCAACTAGTTTTAAATGTCTGTCTATCAAACAGATTTGCTCGTTTGTATGCCAGAGGTCCAGGTATTAGAGCATTCTAATTTCTGAAGCGGTATCAACTAAAAAATTGACTATATAAAGAGATCTCAACTGAATCAATGTGAACTGGAATAAAGAATAGCTGAAACAGTGCCAAAGTTACCAAAAAGGACTTCAACGAAGAGAAAAACACATTATATTTTTAGCTGACTTACTGAAGTACCATCAGACTGGCATGCTCATCATGAGGTCGATGACACCTTAGTAATATAAATAAAATAGAAGGATCTATCTAGAAAGATAAATTAAGTGTATCTATTCGAAGACCGTCCATCAATTACATGTCAAAGGATTCACTTTCTGCACCAGAATCTAATGGCAGCACATTTCAAAAGCTTGCATCTGAGATCCTACGTAAAAGGACATCCTACACTAATATTTTTCTAGTTCATTCAACAAGTTTGGCCCATCATTTGTGTATTTTCGTTTTTCTGATACAGAAAAAGATTCAAGTATTCAACTTTGATTTTTGATGATTTTAATGTAGGAATTCATACTCAACATGTTAAAATTCAACCAATTTGAATTTAAATTAGATTTCTGTTGGAATGTCAAGTGGACAAGAGCGTTTCAGCGACAGCAAGCTGGTGCATGCATGTTTGGCTTTAATGTAAGCTTTGGTTTAAACTTTAAAGACTCAGCCTTAATTTTACAGTTAGTTAAATAGGGATATTAAAAGCTCAATGACAAAAAAGATCCACCTAACTGACCCCAAATAGTTGTGACATATGGCTTGTTCTTGTTTGTTATTTCTAATTGGACAAACAATTTGTGATTCATTTTGAACTTGTTAAAAATAACAAATTTTTTTCTGTAAATGCACAAGAATGTATCTAGCTGTCAAAAATATAATATGCATGAAATTTCTTAAAAAAAGGGAAATATATAATTTATCACCCTTCCTTTGCTATTATCGTCCATAAGCTCCTCTAGTTTTCCTAACATCCCTTCTAATCCTTATATTTTGTACATTTCTGCTGCCAAGTCAATTCAACACAAGATAATTTATCTTCTATTGTTAACCAAAATCAGTCTGTATACTGATCAAATTTAGGTGCATATAATTTTAACCCCCAGATAGCGAGGTAAATTATTTGTCCTTAAAATGCATGAACCAGCTACAGATTCAGAATTAGTTAACTCATCCACCAAGTGTCATTATTGAAATAGATTTTTACCACCTTAACGATGCCTCAATCTGTGTATATGGTGAACTTGTGAAACTTGCCCTCGATCTTGTGCATTGCCTTTTATGCTAAATCAGAACAAGAGTAGTATAATAAAAGAGCATAAACAATAAAGTTGAAACTAAATAAAAACATTAGACCGAATTTTATGAAATCCACAAATCATTCGGTAGAATTGACAGTTTATTTGGCAACTCAAGCTCTAGAGAAACAATATGCTTCAATGATGTTGATTGTTGATATGGTGTTTCTTCTGATTCATATAGATGAGCAGAAAAAAGAAAGGGTGAAGGTAAAACTATCCTGATAATGTTCAAACAAATATGTGGTGCTTTGCTGGTGGTGGGTGAGGCTAGACAACGGAGAAATGAGAAAGTGCAGTGCATTTTATCTGACAACTAAGGTTTGTTCCACCATACCTATATGTAGTTGCACCCGTCTGATGAAGAAACCACATTGAGGTAAAGCTGATAGCAAGACCTAAAAAACCACTTGAAGTTATCACCAACCAGAACATAGGCATCTTCAAAAGTGGCCTGCCCAATTCACAAGAGAATTCATAAGATATCACCTCCTTCCCAAAACAATCAAGATAAGAAAACAATATTCTCTTGTGATTAAAGTGTCAAAATGATGCCAAGCCAGATATGGTACCACAGAAATGAAACAGTGGATAAGTGCAGAGAAGAAAAAGATAAATCACCCTCAAAGTTATACATTTAGTCTCACAAAAACAAGCTTTTCATATTTAATTAGTTTTCTGGATTTTTTTCTTGTTATTAATATATAGCAATTGTTATTTCCTTTTAATTGCAAATGCTTTTTAAAACTTGAATGAGTTGACAGAGGCACATTAGAGTTATTTGAGTTCAAAGTTTGACTAAGCAGATTCATTTCCATTATTATTTTTAATTAGCATTCAAAAATCTTTGGTCTTACATTTTTCACAGGTAAATTGATTTAAATCTAACACCGGATACTAGTTTTTCTTTCAAACCTCTTGCATATATTGTACAATTTTCATCAAGTATATATATCTGCAGATCTTTTGTTTTCCTTATCAATTTGTGATATCTCACTGCTGAGGTAGAGTATGTCATTGAATTTCCACTTCAGTTAATAATGATTAATTGGTCTCTAAATTATAAACATATCACATTTGTAACCTAATAAACATGTATGTAAGGTTTAATGACATGGGTCATGCCAGCCAATCACTAGAACAATGTGCCATTATGGTAACACATGCCATTGCCTGTGCAAATGCCACCATTTAGGGAAAAAAATTAAAATATGATAATAATAATAACAGTAAACAGTGAGGAGAGAAAAGAAAAAACATAAAATAAAAAAATAAAAGACCACCCGATTGATTTCCTGACAAACTGACCTGTCATGGTACTATGGGCATTTAATTATCAGTAGGTTGTATCTGTTGAATCTCGAATTTTGATGATGAAACTAATTGATTGTATTTTGTGGTCTAACTGCGTTTTGAGTTACACAGGTCTACTATCGATCAGGATTAGACAGTTAACGCTGGAGGAATTGACGTTGCGTCGGAAGTGATCACGTCAGGATATTGGATGTCGAGCCGGAGGTTCGGTCGATAATCGACAAAAGGCTTCGTACGTCGGGCATCGGGCCAAGAAGAGCGGAGTTGCGCCAAGGATATCGGGGTTGCGGAGGTCAACCGTCGATTGGGCAACAAAACGCAAGAGAGAACGATGCGTCGAAGAATCAGACGAAGCGCCGACCAATGACGTGCCGGGCAACTAAATGTCAATTCGCGTTGTAATAGCTATCTAGATCGAAGTAGAGTTTTTGTTTGTGTGTGTGCAGTATTAACTACGATAACGATGAAGATGTCAAGCGAAACAAAGTGCCGGAAGACAAGTATGATGGATCGTTGGGAGTTCGAGAATTCGACGAAAATCCGAAGATTCGTTGGGAGTGCTACCGGAACTGGCCGAGAACGAGTAGGGAGCTTGCTGAAGGGTTTTCGGAAGTTCGCCGAAAGGTTCGTCAGAAGTTCGTGGAGCTTGCCAAGAAAGATCGAAGCTTGCCCAAGAAGCTTGTTGGAACTCGCCAAAATCATCGTGAAGTTCAGGAGCTTGCCGGGAGTCCACAGAATGGTTTCCGAGGGTTCGTCGGAAGACCGTCGGAAGATCGCTGGAAGTTCGCCGTAAGAAGTCTTGACTTGTCGGACTTTGTAATAGCTTAGGAAATGTTTTTAATTTCGTAGTTAGCATATTAATTTGGGTTAGGATTAGATGTTAATCCTATAACCCAAGTAGGGGCCAAGTGGGCCCGATAACGAACTGGTTTGGGCTGAGTTTATAGCCCAAGTGTCTTAGTGGCGGTGCTTGCCAGTGAGCGATGTACCTTGATGCACTATCGATGTCGACAACGCGGTGTGCCAAAATCGGGAAAAACGAAAGTGATTCAAATTTGGGCTCCAAATTTGAATCCTCTTGAGGCTTATAAATACTCCTCTCATTCATGGTTGAAAGGGTGTCTAAAACTGAGATAAAAAGAGGGAAAACTCTGTTGAAAGTGTGTCAAAATCTTCCCTCTAAGTTTTAAGTGTGTTCTAGTCCAAGAGAGGGGTGAAAGGCCTTGTAAGGGTTACCTCCTAAGCCCGTCAAAAGGAGAGAACTATAAGGGAGTTCATCCTCGCCCGTTGGAAGGAGGATAGCTAGTGGAAAGCCGGTGGCCTCAAGCGAAGAGGAATCGGGAGTGGATGTAGGTCGGGGATGACCGAACCACTATAAAAACGGTTTGCGTTTATGTTCATGCATTTATCTTTCTGCAAACCTTTACTTTGCTAAGTTCATTGCCCTCATCTTCTTACGTACGCTTTCAACGTAATCAAAACATTATTCTTTTCGTACGAAGTTTCCGAAACGTGTTTAAAATCGCCCAAGTTTATCGTATTTATCCGCTGCACTAATTCACCCCCCCCCCCCTCTTAGTGCCGCTCGATCCCTAATAATTGGTATCAGAGCCTCGTTATTTCTCATTCAGATTTACACCCATAAGAAATGGCTCTTCATGGCTTTCAAAGGGTTTTTCGATTGTTCGTCCTCCGTTGTTTAACGGTTTGGACTACACTTATTGGAAAACTCGAATGAGAGTTTTCTTGCTTTCAATGGATTTGGATTTATGGAACATTATTGAAAACGGTTTTCAACTTCCCTCTAAACCGACGAACGAATGGTCGGATTTGGAGAAGAAATATTTTTCTTTAAATGCAAAGGCTATGAATGCCTTATTTTGCGCTTTAGATAAAAATGAGTTCAATCGGATTTCTACGTGCGAAACGACTTTTGAAATTTGGCGAACACTTGAAATCACGCACGAGGGAACTAGTAGAGTTAAAGACTCGAAAGTAAACCTCTTATTGCATGATTTTGAGCTCTTCCAAATGACACCAAGCAAAACTATTGACGATATATACACCCGTTTCACGGATGTCGTCAATAGCTTGAAAAGTCTTAGTAAATGTTTTTCAAACTTTGAACTCACTAACTAGATTTTAAGATCCCTCCCAAAAAATTGGGATTAAAAAATAACGACTATTTAAGAGTCTAAAGACTTGAACGTTTATTCACTTAAAGAACTAATCGGGTCTTTATTGATCTATGAAATGACTCTTGAACTTGATGAACATGTGAACCACCTTCCAAAGAACAGGAAGGATTTGGAACTTTGGATAAATGAATGCAACTTGAGTGATGAAAGTGATGAGAACAATGAAAAGGACATTGAACTTTTAATGAATCTTAATAAGTTCATTAAACAAAAATCTAAAACTAACAATGAATTTGAACGGATGAAGAGGCCAAAGAAGAGGAAGGCACCTAAGGGTGAATCAAGTAAAGAAGAGACAAACTATGTTTTGACGGTCTTCGACTACAAGGTAAGCAACTTAACTCCCTTGAATTACTTTGAAATTACTTGATATCTTTTTCATGAGTGCTTAATTTAGAAAGTAGGTAATAAAAATTATTTTTTAAAAAATTATATCATGTTTCTCGTTTTAGCACCTTTAAAAGTTAAAAACTTGACCATGAAAATTACATTGCTAAGCTTTCATGCATGTTATGGTTTGAAATTTTGATTGATGCAACATTATGGGTGATAATCACTTGATTTGTGTACAAGATTAATTCCATGAATGTTTATGATTTCCGTATCGGTTTTTGATATGTGATTTTAGCAAAAATTTGAGCATTGATCATCTTGTTATAACTAATTTTAATGATGCTCTCATTTTTTAAAAAAATATGATGCATGACATTTTCATATGAAAAATTTAAACATTCTTATGAAAGATCAATCACATAAAAATAAAAAATGTGCTATCATGATGTTTTTTTTTTACACTTTATGTGTTTGTTCTTGATGGCTTTGATAAGATCACATTTTCGGTCTTAAACTTGATACACAACTTTTATAAAAATTGTTGAATCTCGGATTTTGATGATGAAACTAATTGATTGTGTTTTGTAGTCTAACTACGTTTTGAGTTACGCAGGTCTACTATCGATCAGGATTAGACAGTTGACGCTGGAGGAATTGACGTTGCGTCGGAAGTGATCACGTTAGGATATTGGATGTCGAGCCGGAGGTTCGATCGATAATCGGCAGAAGGCTTCGTACGTCGGGCATCGGGCCAAGAAGAGCGGAGTTGCGCCAAGGATATCGGGGTTGCGGAGGTCAACCGCCGATTGGGCAACAAAACGTAAGAGAAGATGATGCGTCGAAGAATCGGACGAAGCACCAACCAATGATGTGCCGGGCAACTGAATGTAAATTCGCGTTATAATAACTGTCTCGATCGAAGTAGAGTTTTTGTTTGTGTGTGTGAAGGATTAACTACGATAACGATGAAGACGAAAAACGAAACAAAGTGCCGGAAGACAAGTGTGATGGATCGCTGGGAGTTCGAGAGTTCGACGGAAGTCCGAAGATTCGTTGGGAGTGCTGCCGAAACTGGCCAAGAACGAGTAGGGAGCTTGTTGAAGGGTTTTCGGAAGTTCGTCGGAAGGTTCGTCGGAAGTTTGCGGAGCTTGCCAAGAAAGATCAAAGCTTTGCCCAAGAAGCTCGTTGGAACTCGCCAAGATCATCGTGAAGTCCAGGAGCTTGCCGGGAGTCTGTAGAATGTTTTCCGAGGGTTCATCGGAAGATCGTCGGAAGAAGTCTTGACTTGTCGGACTTTGTAATAGCTTAGGAAATGTCTTTAATTTCGTAGTTAGCATGTTAATTTGGGTTAGGATTAGGTGTTAATCCTACAACCCAAGTAGGGGCCATGTTGTCACGGACTTAGCTGGTTTTGCCTAAGCCGTGCGGCACCAATGCATATCACCGCAAAAGTCAGCCTCCCCGAAATCTCCTACAATCCCTTAGGACCTACGAAAGAAAAGACGGGACAGAGAAAGCGCTTCACACGGGATCCGCAAGCCACTCTTTTAGCAAACACTTTATAGCCAATGCAAATTCTAACCATGGATATTACAAGCTCAGAACGGTTGCACAACAAAGGTATAAAATTGATCCACTACAGACCGAATTCTAGTACAAGTATGCACTCGACGCAAGCTTTATGTACAAGCCTACAATGGCTTACAAACTCGCTCAAATGGGGCATTTTGCCTTTGGCAAGCCCTTTACAAGCTTTACAAGTGACAACCAACCAAAAGGGACACGGACATGCATAAGCATTACACCGAACAAGCCGTTTACAATTTTGTCCGTGACAATGTGGGCCCGATAATGGACTGGTTTGGGCCGAGTTTAAGGCCCAAACCAATGTGCTGAAAAGGCTGGGCAGTGGCACCGCCCAATGGCCGAGAGCTCGGGTGATGGCACTGCCCAGAGCCTGTGCGGTGGCACCGCCTCAAGACACTATCGCCAAAGTGCGGGCGATAAGTGGTGGCATAAAGTGATTCAAATTTGGAATCCTCTTGAGGCTTATAAATACCCTTCTCATTCATGGTTCAAAGGGTGTCTAGAACTGAGATAAAAAGAGGGAAAACTCTGTTGAAAGTGTGTCAAAATCTTCCCTATAAGTTTTAAGTGTGTTCTAGTCCAAGAGAGGGGTGCGAGGCCTTGTAAGGGTTACCTCCTAAGCCCGTCAAAAGGAGAGAGCTATAAGGGAGTTATCCTCGCCCGTTGAAAGGAGGATAGTTAATGGAAAACCGATGGCCTCAAGCGAAGAGGAATCGGGAGTGGATGTAGTTCGGATGACCGAACCACTATAAAAATGATTTGCGTTTATGTTTATGTATTTATCTGTCTGCAAACGTTTACTTTGCTAAGTTCACTGCCCTCATCTTCTTTCGTACGCTTTCAACGCAATCGAAACGGTTTTAACCGAAATGTTATTCTTTTCGTATGAAGTTTCCGAAACGTGTTTAAAATCGTCGAAGTTTATCGTATTTATCCGTTACACTAATTCACCCCCCCCTCTTAGTGCCGGTCGATCCCTAACAGTATCCAATTATCTCAGGCATTTAATGCCTCTATCACTTGAGGCAATTGTGGTCTTTACTATGATTGCAGTTGAACTCATGGTAAAATTGTGAAATTGCAGTTTGGTAGAAAGGCCATCAAAGGGGAAAGGGCAAAGCATATAGGAATAACAAGATCACCCCACACCCCCGACCCCCCCCCCCCCCCCCCCCCTCTCTTCTTTTGTATGTCTTTTCCTTTTTAAACTAGTATAAAAAAGGAGTATTGTCAATCAAATGCAAGTAATTTGACAATATGTATAATCTAGAACTCCCATTTTGGCTGTAATTCCCTTGCTAGAACAGTAAACTCTGGCCAAAACAATTGTTTCTGCTGTAACACAATTATTACTAACCACCATGGTAAGCAGACTTTTCTTTCAGTCCAACTCTGTCATTCATAAAGGTTTATTTGTTTTGCAATGCCTTAAGTAACACACAGCATAGAATTGAAATAAATTAATTTCGAGAAATAAAAGTGGAAGAAGCATATATGAAGTGACCGACGAAAATGATGTAAAAATTATAATAATCAACTTGAATTATCCACTCACACTTTACAGAGGTAGTCCACTTCATTGAAAACAAATATAAGCAGAAGTCCCAAAGGCAGAGAAAGAGTGTTATTGAGCAAAACCATGGAAAATTCATTCAAGTTCCCAGATTTAGTGGCTTGCTTTGCAGTATCCATGATTCGACGTAGTGTTAACTGTGATATATAAAATTGCATTTGTTAGTCATTCATATCAAGGAACATAAAATGAATTTGGTGTTGTGGAGAAGACTTGTGTCATACTGTTATAAAATAACTGTGATATATATGTTGCATTTCTATATATCAACTGTTAGAGATCAGAAAAATGGCCAACACACAAAATCAATTAGAGATCCTCTTCAAAGCTGCAATATGTAAGTTTTATAGTAGGGCCAAAATGGCATATAGATCAGCTGTAATAAGCTGACTCCAATATGGCCAAACAAATGTATCATGTATCCAGAAAATAGGTATCCAAGTACTTACAACTAAGCATGAAGATACATTGTACCATACGAGTGTGAGCATACAGGCTTTCTCCATGACAAGGTGAATACTAATACCCACATTTCTTGAATGATTTAACACCAAAATTAATAAAAATAATAGATGTAGATCATGAGTAATTAGGGCCATTTTGAGCTCCATTGAGGACAATATTATTAGTCAAACAAAAAACTACCATATTCCTTAATTGTTCGCAAAATTCTCTTCTAAGACTTTAAAGTGCTACTATATCCTTTGTGGACTGAGAAATTAAAGTTTCAAAAGGCAGGTCCATAAATCACTTTCTATCATCTCTTCATATGTTTTCTCTAATGTTTGCAGGATAATTAATGTTCTATTAACAAGGCTGAAGACACTCCCGCAAATCGGGCCCGTTCTGAAAATTGGCACTTCTACTCTCTTTTCTACTATCAACTACATTCCTGGAAGGATGGTTGCCCCCTCCATGTGAATAGATCCCTGTGTCCAACCATGATGGGGCTTGGATGTAATTTGTTAAATCACTAAGGATAGCCTATTATTGCTACTGTCAAAGGAAGACCTAAGGAGGAAAATTCTCATTCATGAATTTCAGACAATATCTCTTGGCCTTGTGGAAGCTAAGAAAAGGGGTTCGAGGTTAATCTACTTATGGTTAGATTTAAAGGTTGTTATGGAGATACTGACTGAAAGGGTTTAAGCTTCTTGGAAGTGCTAGATAAAAATGGATCGAATTCAAGCTTTGGGATCATCATTTGATCACAGAGTGTTCTCCTTTGCACAAGAGAAGCAAATAGAGCTACCAATTTTCTTTCTCATCTGTGAACTGCTATAGTCAAGAGACTCTCAATTCTCAATTCCCTCCTGAGATTAATAGGCTTCTCCAAGCTGATGCAAAAAGCGGAGAGTTTTTAAAGATAAGCTGAATTGTAATCTCTTTATGTCCTTACATTTATTGGAGTGTGATCCTGGCTATGGGAAATGTAATATATAGTTTCCTGTGTCTTGTTCTCAATCACCACAACCCTCAAGGCTGTGGGAAAAACCGACTTTCTGGTGCAACATTATCTTTCAATTAATGAAATCTAACCTTTTGCGAATATATATATATATATATATTACTCACGTCACCTTGCTAGTGCTTGTATAACCTCTGTTGGATATGTTGAAAGCACCCTAAACTTAGTTGCAATTGCCCCCCCTTGTGCAGTATTCATGAATGCAAAATGTTTCTAGTCTTTCGGTGTGCCTAAACATTCATCTCAACATCTTATTTCAGCAACACTAACATAGACTTAAAGTGTAAGGGACACACACACACACACACACACACAAGAGAAGGAACTTCTGATACTAAAACTGTATCTTAGTTATACAAATGTTGAAAACTTTGTTCAAACAAAATCATGTTTTATGAATAAGATAGAAAAAATATATAGCATATGATGTGACTTCTTCATTTTTGACAAAACCAGAAAATACTGATGCTATATATATGCTGAGAGAATAAGGCACATAAGCAACTGACCGAATATGATGCCATCAGAAAACAATTTATGATCTGCCATGCATAGCCAATTGCATGAAAGGAGAGATCAGTTGCCCCTCCAGAAATCGCAGAAATTATCTGCAAAAAGAGAGAATGTTAAAAATTAGAAAACTAAATGTTAAAGTTCAAAGTCCTTCACAACTAAAAAATCTCAATAGCCTTTAATTGTTCTTAAAGATCAATGTGGACTTTTTCAGAACATGAAGTACTTAGATCTATTCAAACATGAATGTGATGAAAATTAGCTAAACTATTGAGAAGTAGTAAAAAAAAAGGTCTACTAATTTGCATCTAATAATTGTTTGAAATAAAGATATTTCCGAGTCAAAAGAGCAATGCATGAAGAGAAAGAGCTTCTTTATGCTAAATTTCTTTTTTAAATATTTTCAAAAGAACATTTATCTTATGCAGATGTATGCACCATCAATTGATGCTACCAAAACAAGGAACAACATCAAATTTACTTTATTTTTGCTTGAAGTAAATGTTGAAAATTTCTAAACATGATAGGAATGTACCATTAGGAACAGGGCTGTCCACACTTTTCTGTCATGATGCTTCATGAAAAGATATGTTTCCCCTAGAGCAGTAATGACATTGGTGACATTCTTAAGAACTGTTACCATGGCAACATTGATGTATTTTAAGCTGCAAATAGAAAGCATTCATTGAGCAACATTTGAGAAAGCAATTGATGACATAAGAATATAGAATTCCATATCGTCAGTCATATGTGATGAAGTTGTGGTTTATAGTTTATGCATGTAGAGGAATAAAGCATTCCAAAAGTATTATGATACCAAATGCAAGACTGATGAATTACATACAAATAAAGAAGGTATATATTAGACTGATGACCACTGATATTAACAAAAACAAGAACTAATTGAGAGTACTACAGACTGACAAAGGCATAGAAAAGAATTGGTATCAAACATACTAAATAAATAACATTTTGAAAAATCCATATTATCATAAGTTGTCTAAAAAGTCCAAACTAATTGTTTGATTGAACCCTAATTTGCTTTCAATCCAATTACCATGAAAAAAAAGATGTTTGATGCTAAATATTATGACAAGAAACAAGATTTCTTATATGCGATGAGACATCTGAATATTCTGTTCTAAAATGGCAATGTAGAACAACAAAAAACTCATTAGCATAATTCCACCGGCTGCTAGCATACAAATGAAGCTTGTTGTCAGGAATCATTGATCCATCTATAACTAAAAAGAATATATCTGTTACCTAAAGCTTCATTGCCTCATATCACAGCCTTGAGATCAGAAAAATGTTTAGGAAGAACTTTCTTAAGCTCTAAAGACATGAAATTTATAAGCAGATTAGCACTCTTAAATATGTTCTCTCACAGTCTACACTTATAAAATCATGCTTTGACCTTAAACAAAGACACAGCTTTGGTGATTCCTCTTCCTCCACTTCAGGACAAAGTGCAAGCAGTTCAAGCAAAAGATAAGCAAGTAAACATGAAGTACCTATCCAAATAAAAGTAGAAAAGGCCCTAAAATTACAAGCAGATTGCAAAATGTTGGAAGTAAATAAGTTGAATTGATTGACATTTCTCACAAAGACTAGTCATATCATTTTCATTCTAATTTAATAGTTGAGCCCATTAATTTAAATGTAAAATTCAAGACATAAGTAAATCTTGGAATTATCCAAAAGGATAAGAGTAAAGAAATCTGTGTTCTAGAAACTTGTTGTACCTAAACATGCTTGTAATAAGCATCCCAACAAATATAACATTCACCGGCAACCAGACTCTGATTAGTTTCCATGTGAGAGGTTCTGTTGATATTACACCTGATGAACTCAAAATGGAAACTACAATTACTGAAACAAGATTCTGCAAACAGAAAAAGGCATCAAATTGTTAGTCATTCTAGACCATTAATGTTGGGATAATGTATTACATTATAGTTCATTAGGTGTGATTTAGAAGAACAAAATAGAATACAGATTACCACACACCTGGTAAAGCATTAACGATATTCCAGCACTAAAATCATAGCCTGACAGCACAAACTTGTTTACGAGTATCATGCTGCATGATGATATGCAGTATGCAAGACCAGAAAGAAGAGCTTGATTACGTAACTTAATAGGTTTGTAGCCATGTAAAATATCATCCCCATCTTTCTCAACTTTAATATCTTCCAAGTCTATTTCAACATCACGAAAAGATTTTAATCCAGCCATCGACCTATATATATAAAAGTAGGCATTGCAAAAAGCCAATACACATAATTTAGCGGATTAATAGATAGATGGATAGGATCAAAGAAAGAGACAGATATAATGTAACACATGCTTAATGAAATGAGAGAAGGAAAAAAAAACCAAGCTATTCTTCAATTGCTTTCTAGATTAAACTAAAAACATATATATACACATGAGCTCTAAATGCAACCAAGAAATTAGATATATACTTATATGTAGCATGATGTACCAAGGTTTTTAATTTCGTACTGTACTGCCCGGTACGGGCGATATGTATCGATCCACCAGCTTATCAACACGCAGACCGCCTGCTACCGGGCAATACCAGATTTTTGGCCTCGTATCGGGCGATACAGGGATGTACCGGGTGGTAACAATTGAAATTTCAACCATTACCGACCTGTATCGGGCAGTACCGATCGATTTTGACTGTTACCGATCTACATCGAGCGGTAACGATCGATTTTCGAAATCGACCGTTACCGATTTATATCGGTTTTCAAATCAATTTGACCATTGGAGGCATCCTAAAGGGTTTTTAAACCCTTTCCTCCCCCATCTCTTTCAATCCATTTCACTCTCACACTTTCTTAAACTCTCTCAAACTCGTTTTTACTCACAATCTCTATCTTATTCTCACATTTTCACTCTCCTAAACTCAACAAAGTAATGATTTTTATTCACAAGCTACTCACAATCTCTAAAAATAATGTAAATTGAGTATTCATAAAATGATATGTGACACTATTTTTACTCAATTTACATTAGTTTTGCTAAAACTATACTAAATGTATATTTACTTCTAACTTTAAAACTCTATCCTAACATTTTTTTTCTATTTTTTAGATATTTTCGGAGGGTTTTATGCCTATTTTACGAACGTACCGTTCGATATGCCAATACGTATTGTACCGAGCAAGGCTCGATATGTAGGTACAGTACAAAATTAAAAACCTTGTGATATACAACTTGAGTCTCTTGCACCTTGAGTTAACCCCTTAATCAATATAATGATAATCAAGCCAAGAATAGTATTTTTATGTTAATATCAACTAACATAAACAATATTATTCCCACATTGTATAATAATATGAAAATAAAAGATAATAACATGCTTAATGAATAGTGTACATCTTCCATTTGCAAAAGACAAAATGTAAGCTACGAAGGTAACAAGGTGCTTAAGATTACTCTAAAATTGAGTGAAGCAGCAATGTAAAAATTAATAAGGAGAAAAAACTGAATAAAAGGCAAAGGGAGTAATAATAATTAAACAGAAAACGAAAAGTGACACAATAATGGAAAGGTACTAAAATCACATTAAAAAAAGCAAGAGGAAGAGCAACTTCACAGCAATGTTATCAGAATTGTACATTTGGGCTAGGAACTGATGATTGAAAAGTTACTGTATGAAAGATTAAAGATCTAGTTTGACCAAAGAGCAGTGATTTAAAAAGGCGCTCGGACGCTCGCCCGAGGCGAGGCGAGGCCCGAGCACCTCGCTTGACTTCCAAGCGACGCGCTTCAAAGAGGCGCCGCCTGGGCGCTCGCCCGAGCCCAGGCGTCGGGCGCTTCGGGCGAGCGCCCGAGTTAAACCAGGCGACCGAACCAGAATTTTAGTTCTGGTTCGGTCTCCAGTGATTTAGTTGGTTCGATTGAACCAACTAAATCACTGATAACCTCTTTCCCCAACCCTAAGCCGCTACCACTCGTGTTCTACTCCCGCCGCCGCTTCTCGCTCTCCGCCGCGCTCGCCTTAGCTCCGCTCGCTGCCGCCGCACCCACTCCGATTGCCATCGCCGCAGCTACACCCGCTCCACTGCCGCTGCGCCGCTATCGATAGGCTCGGTCTTCCTTCTTTCCTTTTGCTTCGAGCCTTTGACAATATACTGTTAACAGTATACTGTTAACAGAATTTTTTTATTTATTAAATTAATAATATATTGTTTTGATTTTAATACCATTAATTTTTATTTATTTGAAATTATTGTTAACAGTATATTTATTTATTAAATTAATAAATATTTTTACCTAGATTTTCTTAATTTAATAGTATATTTTTATTTAAATAATTATATTTTTAAATTATATTTATATAATTTTATATTTTAGCGCCTCACTTCGCTCGGGCTAGCGCCTCGAGCGATTTTAGACCTTGGCGCCTTTTGGCGCCTAGCGCCTTTTAAATCACCGCCAAAGAGTTCTATATATGTGATTAAATGGTTTAATATCTTGGAAAATTTTCAAGATCTACAGATTAGAAGTAAAAAAAAAAAAGGTTCCTTGGCCACCGATATGGGTATGGAAGACAAGCTAAAACTTTTGGACAAAGTTATTTTCAACTTCAACTAAAAAACAATTATACAAAAGCTTGAAATTTAAAGTGAATCATGGAAAGAATTTTGATAATCATACAAATATATTAATCAATTTTATAGAAGCAACTAAAACAATAAATTGAGCTTTAACAACAAGGAAAGAAGTTAGAATTCATTGCTTCACTGATATTTAGCTATCGATACATATATAAAAAATGCTTTAAAGTATTCTTGTCAACAATCACAGTGCAAACAGAATTTTTTTTTTTAATAATAAAGCTGCTCAACCTCATAGAGACACTCTTTCTCATACAAAATAGACAAGCCACATGAGTAATAAACAAGTTGCACTCAACATGAATCCACTCATACAGATTGGACCTTAATCAATCAAAATACTAGGCTGAAAAAGCACAAGGTACTAGAAGAAATATAAATCTTGACTTTGATTACTTCTTAATAGTCAGTTTATGTTTTTATTACTGTAATTTTTTTCAGCTAAACTTAAAGTAAAAAATGTATAACTATTAGTCAACTACAAAGCTGTAAAGATCAGACTAGGCAGTTGCAAGGCTTAACAGATGAAATACAATGAGACCCAATCTCCTGTTCTTCAGAAATTCAGCACTTCAAGTTGTAAATACTTATGTTTAGGTTAAGAAATCTGAAAGATGGAGCATACTTAAAAGAAATGACAAGAAAAAATAGGAACTGGCAATTAACATGACAGACACTAGAGTGTGGATGACAAGAAACATTGTGGATTAAATTATGAGACGTAATGAGGCCTGCCTGCTGACATCTCTTCTTCCACTGACTAATGGACTAGTTACTGGAACGACACCTCCATTCTGTTCATGGCTAATCAGCAGAGATCTTTCACCATTTAGAACCAACCCACTTGAATTCTGAGAACCAAGTCTACCAAGAACTCTTGGGAGAGTTTAGAGGAATACCTAGAGGAACAACTCTGGAATTATAAGAATAAGGACCAGAACAAAAGATAAATTTTATAGTCAACTCTGGAATTATAAGTAGGAACTGAATATGGCTAAGTAGGAATTGGATTGAGAGCATTATTTAGTTACTAGGTTTGAAGTTTAGAAAGCGTTATATGTTTTTGGAAAAGATTGTAGGGTTATAACTTTCCGAAAAATGGTTAAGTCTTCTCCCATAAGTTTGCTAAGTTTAGCTAGGGCATTTAAGAAATATACAGATAAAAGAAAATTACTGTTGATACTAGAATTGCATTTATAATTTCACTGAATAAAAAACTTGTTATTTCCCATTTCAACAACATTCCTCGCATTAAAGAAATTTTAAGAGTTACTATATTAATATAAACTTCGGTTGTAACTAAAGAGATAGATACCTATTTGCACTTTAGGTGTTATGGAAAGTACCTCCATTGTCTACACATTGCCTAGACCATTTATTTGGGAATAACTATTACAAAATTGACAGTCAATTGATAGGTCGCCATAAAGTTATCTGAACATCGTTCAAGGAACACTATTGGGATTGTGTTCTGTTCTACAACCAAACAACTGACCCTAAAACTAATCACAGGCTTTACATCATAGTAAGAAATCAGTACATTCCCAGAGGAGAGAATCATTTGAATTTGATCTGCCAATTATCTAGTAATTCCAGGCACAAGCAAACTGCAGTATTTATGTCGAGGTGATTTGTACACCTCTGAGGAGTGGATGCTATACATCCAAGTTCTACAACTTATAATCACAGATAAATTCAAGAGCACGTGAAAATAACCCAAGAGGTTTTGTTGTAACAGTACAATTCAAGCCACCCTGCCTAAGATGTGGGTCCTGTAGCTTTCTACCAAAAAATTCATAAACTTAAAGCTCATAAGCTAGAAACTAGGCAGGAATTGATGGTTTTATATGATCCAAACAATTATTAAAAGAGATATATCATCACCATGACAAGCTGTGCCAAAGGACCAAGAGAACTGCCGAAGCACAAACATTTTCTTCGAAAATCTCTCACTTCCAAGACACAATCAACAGCCAGGTGACCGTTAAACATCCAAATACCCAATCAGACACTACCAAGTCTTCTGACAACTTCGATCAAGTAGAGCACACATGAGTACGTAGTCAATATAACTAAGATAACATTATTCTCTATATATTAGACAGCCCACTGAGGTGAAATCCAGATTCAATGACCTAGATCAACAAATTATACTGGCAAAAGAATGGAAAAGGTATCAAAATGAGTTGTTACAAAACCAAAATTTCCATGCAAAACACAACGCCAACCAATTCGGAGATTAAAAACACGACAAAAGGATACCACTTACAAGTTACAATGATAAAAATCAAGAATGATGCACCGTTGAAAGAAAAGGTTAAAGAGAAGCTGAACCTAGTAGAGGTTGTCATACATAATATATTTTGATTAAATAAAAATGAATTCTTCGGCCAATTACTGTTTCTAGAAGAACTGAAAGAATGCAATTACTACATTTCGGAAGAACTGAAACGATACGAACTTCGACATAAACCAGACAAAGATCTGACGCACATCAAAAGCTCCTGAACACCCAAAGCATCCAAAAAACGAAAAATCTTTTCACTGTTTGGTGGTTCAGCAATGCGCATGCATAGCTGATAACAAGAAGCAATCCTTCCACACCGCTTGTCATCCCCAACAAAGAAAGAAGTAAAAACATTCCTTTATGGATGAAACCCCATCATGGCTAATTTTAAACCATTAAAATCAACCCAAAGTAAAACAAAAACAAAATTGAAAAGAACAAGCAAATCCCCTGTCATCGGGCTCTTCCAGAATCCGGAACAAAAACTCGATTTTCTCAGCGAGAGGTCGGAACAAATGCTTACCTGGAACCCATCAGCTGCGGAGAACGATCGAAAGAAATGCAAATCCGCCTTCTTCGACGACTAGAGAAGCCCCCCCTCCCCTCACAGCAGGACGAGGGACAGCTACGAAGGGAAGAACACAAGAGGGACGTGAGGGAAAGGCGAGCGAATCCCCCTTAATTCGAAAGGTTGACAAGACATTGAAAAGGACGTCCTTTTAACCTATTGGCCTTCGAAGGGCGAGCATTTAAAATGGTCTTATCCTATTGGAAAAGGAACGTCCTTTTGACACATACTAAATCGTCTGTCTGTGCACACCCCCACCGACGCCCTCACCCCACTTCCTCATCCGAAGCCTCCAGATCGGGGGAAGGGGACAAGCGATCTGCCGCCCTCGGCTGGTAGCTCGAGGAGCGAGGTGCAAGCTTCATTGCCTTCGAACAACGCCCCCATTTCCTGGGCAAGGCTCTTGAGGAAGGGCCATGGTACAGGCACATGGAGACCAGATCCTGCGCCGGAATATAAACTTCAGGGGATAGAAAGCTCTCAGCTTTCACCGAAACTGGACCTCGTGGATCTTGATGAGGCGAGAATTAAAGTGGCGCACAGGCTTGAAGAAGCCATCGGGATACGTCCTCAACAGCCCTAGAAAACGGAAACGGATTATGTGAAGCAAAAATAAACAACCACAAATTTGATGAGCGTAGAATTAAAATGGGATCGCAGAGTACCTGGAGAACGAATAAGAGCGGAACAAGATCCAGATCTGGGGCTAGTCCACAAGAAACTATGGGCGAAAACCACCGAAAAATGAAAGGAAAAATAAAAGAAACACTACAAGTTACGTGTTTTCCCCGCAAAGCTCCTCCATTTGGTTTTCCCCCAACCCGATCTTTATTTTGGCCAGAAGTGCTGTTAACTATATATTTTTTTAATCTTTTCCCTTGTTTCCCTCTCATTTTAAACACGTTCGATTAAACTAATATTTCAAAAATTAAAATTCCAAAAAAATTAAATAATATAAATGCATCAATTTATTGTAATAAAAATATGAAAATAAATATAAAATCTAACCAAAATATTTTTTTATATATTTTAAACTACTAATATATATATATATATTACTAATTTTAGTTTTAAAAGGTTGGATTTAACATAAAATAAGTAAATAGGGTGTAATTAAAATTTTTTCGGCAAAAATTTCAAAATTTTTATAAAGCCTTGCGATTGACTAGAGAAGCCCAAAATGACTTTTTTTTTTTAATTTTTGGACCATTAAAGGACCCATTTTGAGGTTTTTGGATCATTAAAGGACCTTTTTTTAAAAGAAAATTAAAAAAAAGATTCTTTAATGGTTTAAAAATAAAAAAAATAGTTATTTTAAGGCTATTTAAAAACATTGTAACTGTGCCAAATGGATTGAAAATCCACCAGAATTAAGCTCATATAAAAAATAGAGTTTCAAAATAAAAAACACTAAATAGGAAGACTTGTATGTAATATGCTTATGATACTTGTGGTGCCTCCATCAAAATATTATAAGACTATTCAAAACCACTCTAATTGAAACAGAAAAACTCAAAACCCAAGAGAAACCAACCTATATATATATATATATATATATATATATATATATATATATATATATATATATATATATATATATATATATATATATAAGAGGATTTTAATTATGTTTCTTATTAGTTTAGGAATAAGAACAACCAAGATAAAGACTTTTATATCAGTTATAGTATATTTTTTTAATTACATTTATAAAACACCTTGAGTAATAGCAGCTCAACAATCACAACACTCTGAACATTGTGCTGCTCTATATGCTGAATGACAATTTAGTTATTGATTCAACATGCCTTCATATTAAATTGCCAACAACTATTCTTGACTGGATAAAAATTATTGAAACATATTCTTTATGAAAAAGAATAATTAATGTCAAGACTGTTTCGCTTCGAGCACAGCGCTAGGCGAAATGGCTCCCCCTATTCAAATCAGCTAACACAAAAAAAATTACATATATATTGGCAGAGGTAGGTAGCCAAGAATTTATGTACCAATGCCCATTTATTCTACCATGTACACCTCCAGGAAAGCAAAATTCCTTTTTCCTTGATGAAAAATGTTTTAACCTTCGATAAGGAGGTTTCGATGGTATATCGAACTTTGTAGGATGTATCCATTCCCTGTTATCACTAATGTCCTCGGTCCCCACCAACACTTCATGTTATATGAGTTGCATCTCCGCTAATTGAATTGTCCACGATTCTTTCTCAAATCTAAGTTGTGGACGGACGAGCATCTCTTACTGCCTCAGGACTGGCTGAGATCCATCCTACATTTTTGCTTTTGCAAACAATACGCCTGCTAAGAGGCCTGCAGACATGGTTTACACACGTCAATTATTAGAGAACATGCATATGCACACACAGGTTGAGGCAGAGTCGTAAAATGAAGACAACCTACCAAAAAGAATGCTCATGAAATTCTCCATGCTGGTTGGAACTTTGAAGAGAATGATCCCAGCAACCGAAAGAGGAATCTTATTGAGTGATCCTACAAGGCTGACAAAAGCCACACAACTGTCATGATTTGCTCAGAAATTTTGAAACTATGTACAGCTAGCATCGTAATGTTCAATTGTTGACAACCAGCAAAAGAAGTTGCCAAGTACATTTCCTTAAAGCCCAAATATAGAATGCCTTGAGCCCAAACTCACTCCTACTCGAAACCTACAGAATGTTGGATTATAGCCTTGAGGTCAAACCCACCATGTCCACCAAGGATGGAACATGTTGAGCCTTTATCAATCTGTAGTAAAAAAAAAATTAATCTAATTGTTTTCCTACTTTAGGACCTACCAACAAATGCTGCCAACTCCAAGTGTCCTTAAAATACGTATGATTTTAACCCCCAGATAGCAAGGTACATTATTTATCCTTAAAATACGCAAACCAGCTACAGATTCAGAATTGGTTAATTCATCCACCAAGTGTCTTTTATTGAAACAGCTTTTTACCACCTTACTGATGCCTCAATCTGTGTACATGGTGAACTTGTGAAACTTGTCCTCGATCTTGTGCATTGCCTTTTATGCTGACTGAGAGCAAGAGTAGTATAATAGAAGAGCATCAACACTGAAGAAGTTGAAGCTAAACAAAAACTTTAGACTAAATTTCATAAAATCTACAAATCATTCGGTAGAATTAACAGTTTATTTGGCAACTCAAACTCTAGAGAAATAGTATGCTTCAATGATGTTGATTGTTGATATTGTATCTCTTCTGATTCATCTAGATGAGCAAAGATAAAGGGTGAAGGTAAAAATATCCTTACGATGGTCAAGTGAATGTGGACCTTCGCCGGTTGTGTGCGAGGATAGAATTAACAGAAAAATATGAAAGTGCAGCATATTTTTCTGACAACTAAAGTTTGCTCCACCATACCTATATGTAGTTGCACCCGTCTGATGAAGAAACCACATTGATGTGAAGCTGATAGCAAGGCCCAAAAAACCACTTGTAGTTATCACCAACCAGAACATAGGCATCTTCAAAAGTGGCCTGCCAATTCACTAGGAATTCATAAGAGATCACCTCCTTCCCAAAACAACCAAGATAAATAAGAGAACAATATTCTCCTCTGATTAAATTGTCAAAGTGACACCAAGCCAGTTAAGGTACTACAGAGATGAAGTGGATAAGTGCAGAGGAGAAAAAGATAGGTTACCTTCAAAGTTATACATTTAGTTCCAACAAAAAAAGCTTTTCACATTTAATTATTTTTATGCATTTGTTATATAATAAGGTTCATTTCCTTTTGATTACAAATGTTTTGAAAAACTTGAATGAGTTGACAGAGGCAACTAGGGTTATTTGCGTTCAAACTTTGACCAACTTGAGTTCATTTCCTGTGAAATATTTTTAATTAGCCAGCCCCAAATAGTTAGGATCTTACGGCTTTGTTGTTGTTATTGTTGTAATTAAGTGTTAAAAACCTCTTTGGTCTTACATATTTCAAAGGTAAATTGATTTAATTTTTAACACCTATATCGGTTTTATTTTAAAGCTCTTGCATATATTGTAAAATTTTCATCAAGTACATATATTTGCAGATCTTTTGTTTTCCTTACCAATTTGTTGTACCTCACTGCTGTAGTAGAGTATGTCTTTGAATTTTCTTCTGTTAATATTGCTTAATTGGTCTCTGAATTATAAACATATCAAATTTATAACATAATAAGCATGCATTTAAGTTCTAACGACATGGGTCATGTCAGCCAATCACCTGAACAATGTGCCGTTGTAGCAACACATTTAGAAGAAAAAAAAATTCAAAATATAATACTAATAATAATAAGCAGTGAGGAGAGAAAAGAAAGAACATAGAAAAATACATAAAAGGACCACCTGGTTTAATTTCCTGAAAACTGACCTGTAATGGGACTAAGGGCATGTCAGTAGGTTGTGTCCAGTTATCTCAGGCATCAGATGCCTCTGTTGCTGGAGGCAGTTGTGGTCTTTACTATGGTTGCAGTTGAACTCATGGTAAAATTGCAAATTGCAATTCGGTAGGAAGGGCATCAAAGGGGAAAGGAAGAAGTTAAAAGGAATAACAACATCACATCCTTTTCTAATAAAAAAAAAATAAGTATTTTTAGTCAAATGCAATTAATTTGACAATATGTATAATCTAGAACTCCCATTGCATCTGTAATTCCCTTATCACAACAGTAAACTTTGGCCAAAACAATGTGTTTCTGCTGAAACACAATTACCGCTAACCACCATGGTAAGTAGACTTTTCAATTCAATCTAACTCTGTCATTCATAATGGTTTATTTGTTTTGTAAAGGCTCAAGTAACACAGCATAGAATTAAAATAAACTTATTTTGAGAAATAAAAGTGGAAGAAGCATATATGAAGTATGACTGATGAAAATGATGTAAAAATTATAATAATCAACTTGAATTATTCACTCACGTGTTATAGAGATAGTCCACCTCGTTGAAAGCAAATATAAGCAAAAGTCCCAAAGGCAGAGAAAGAGTGTTATTGAGCAAAACCATCGAAAATTCATTCAAATTTCCAGATTTAGTGACTTGCTTTGCAGTATCCATGACTCGTCGTAGTGTTAACTGTGATATATAAAACTGCATTTGTCAGTCATTCATATTGAGGAACATAAAATAAACTTGGTGTTATAGAAGAGACTAATGTCATACTGTTATGAAATTAACTATGATATCTAAGTAGCATTTCCATCTTGTCAACTATTAGAGATCACAAAAATAGCCAGCAAAAAAAATCAATTACAGATCCACTACAAAGACTGCAGAATATGCACCTTTTATAGTAGGGTCAAAATGGTATATAGGTCAGCAGCTGTAATAAGCTGACTCCAATGTTGTCAAACAAAATGTATCAAGTATCCAGAAAATAGGTATCCAATAATATATGTGAGGCGTGACCGACTAGTATACCTCACAAATGTAGTGTATCGAGCAGATGGGCTGGTTCGAGTTTTGACCAGCCCTCGGTACGTATTGCTCATTTCAGACCATTATGAACAAAACAATAGTCTTTGGTCAAGAGAACCCAAAAACTATCTCAAATTCCCTCCTGAGCTTGATAGGATGACGCTCCATGCTGATGCCAAAGATGGAGACTTTTAAGGATAAGCTGAATTGTAATCTATTTACTGGAGTAATACTGGCTGTGGGAACTTATGCAATATATAGTTTCCCGAGTCTTGTTGTCAATCACCACTACCCTCGAGGCTGTGGCAAAAACTGACTATATGGTGTAACATTATCTTTCGAATCATGAGATCTTACCTTTTGCAAAATACATGAATGCAAAATGAGCCCAAAGCATTCATCTCAACATCTTATTGCAGCAACACTAACATAGAATTAAAGTGTAAGGGAAAAAGGAGAAATATAAGAGGAGGAACTCCTGGCACTAAAAGTCTATTTGGTTATACAAATCTTGAAAATCTTGTTCAAACAAAATCATGTTTTTATGAATAAGATAGAAAAGTTATATAGCATATGATGTGACTTCTTCATTTTTGACAAAACCAGAAAATACTGATATTTCATATATGCTGAGAGAATAAGGCACATAAGCAACTGACCGAATATGATGCTGTCAGAAAACAATTTAGGATCTGCCATGCATAGCCAATTGCATGAAAGGAGAGATCAGTTGCCCCTCCAGAAATCGCAGAAATTATCTGAAAAACGAGAGAATGTTAAAAATCAGAAAACTAAATGTTAAAGCTCAAAATCCTTCACAACTAAAAAAAATCTCAATAGCCTTTAATTGTTCTTAAAGATCAATGTGGACTTTCTCAGAGCACGAAGTACTGTGATCTATTTAGACATGAATGTGATGAAAATTAGCTAAACTATTGAGTACTAAGTAGTAAAAGAAAAGTCTACTAATTTGCGTCTAACAATTGTTTGAAATAAAGATATTTCAGAGTCCAAAGAGCAATGCACGAAGAGAAACAGCTTCTTCATACCAAATTTCTTTTTGAAATAATTTCTAAAGAACACTTAGCTTTTATGCAGATGTATGCACCATCAGTTGATGCTACCAAAACAAGGAACAACAACAAATTTACTGTATTTTTTCTTGAAGTAAATGTTGAAAATTTGTAAACATGACAGGAATGTACCATTAGGAACAGGGCTGTCCACACTTTTTTGTCGTGATGTTTCATGAAAAGATATGTTTCCCCCAGAGCAGTAATGACATTAGTGACATTCTTAAGAACTGTTACCATGGCAACATTGATGTATTTTAAGCTGCAAATGGAAAGCATTCATTGAGCAACTTTTGAGAAAGTATTTGATGACACAAGAATGTAGTATTCCATATAGTCAGTCATACGTGATAAAGTTGTGGTTTATAACTTATCCAAGTAGGGAAATAAAGCACTCCAAAAGTATTATAATACCAAATGCAAGTCAGATGAATTACATATAAATTAAGAAATGTATAAATTAGACTAACAAAAACAAGGACTAAATGAGAGTACTTCAAACTGACAAAGGCATATAAAAGAATTGGCATATTTACACATACTAAATAACGAACAAATGGAGAAACCAAGAAGCACAGAGTAAATGATTTTTGACTTTATTGAGTCATTGACACCTTGAAAATCCATATTATCATCAGTTGTCCAAAAAGTCCAAAACTAATTGTTTGATTGAACCCTAATTTGCTTTCAATCTCAAGAGTATACAGTTGTAAGATCTATTGGCATGAAAAAAAGCTGTTTGATGATAAATATTATGACAAGAAACAAAGACATGAAACAAGATTTCCTAGAAGTGATGAGCCCTCTGTATATTCTTGTCTAAAATGGCTCGGTAGCATAACAAAAAACTCATTGGCATAATTCCACTGGCTGCTAGCAAACAGATATCACTGATCCATCTATCCAAAAAGAATATAGCTGTTACCTAAAGCTTCTCTGCCTCATATGACAGCCTTGATATTAGAAAAATATTTTGTGAAGTAAGAACTTCCTTTAGCTCTAAAGACATGAAATCTATAAGAAGATTAGCATTCTTAAATTTGTTCTCTCACAGTCTACACTTATAAAATCATGTTTCAGCTTTAAACAAAGAGAATACATAGGTGGTTCATTTTCCTCCACTTCAGTACAAAGTGCAAGTAGTTCAAGCAAATGAGAAACAAGGAAACATGAAGTACCTATCCAAATAAAAGTAGAAAAGGCCCTAAAATTACAAACAGATTCCGAAAATTTGGAAGTAAATTTGAATTGATTGGCATTTCTCACTAAGACTAGTCAAATCATTTTCATTCTAATTTAATAGTTGAGCCCATTAATTTAAATGTAAAATTCAAGACATAAGTAAATCTTGGAATTATCCAAAAGGATAAGAGTAAAGAAATCTGTGTTCTAGAAACTTGTTATACCTAAACATGCTTGTGATAAGCATCCCAACAAATATAACATTCACCGGCAACCAGACTCTGATTAGTTTCCATGTGAGAGGTTCTGTTGATATTACACCTGATGAACTCAAAATGGAAACTACAATTACTGAAACAAGATTCTGCAAACAAAAAAAGGCATCAAATTGTTAATCATTCTAGATCATTAATGTTGGGATAATGTATTACATTCTAGTTCATTAGGTGTGATTTAGAAGAACAAAATAGAATACAGATTGCCACTCACCTGGTAAAGCATTAACGATATTCCAGCACTAAAATCATAGCCTGACAGCACAAACTTGTTTACCAGTATCATGCTGCATGATGATATGCAGTATGCAAGACCAGAAAGAAGAGCTTGATTACGTAGCTTTATAGGTTTGTAGCCACGTAAAATATTATCCCTATCTTTCTCAACTTTACCATCTTCCAAGTCCATCTCAACATCACGAAAAGATTTTAATCCAGCCATCGACCTATATATATAAAAGTAGGCATTGCAAAAAGCCAATACACATAATTTAGCAGATTAACAGATAGATGGATAGGATCAAAGAAAGAGACAGATATAATGTAATACATGCTTAATGAAATGAGAGAAGCAAAAAACACCAAGCTTTTGTTCAATTACTTTCCAGATTATACAAAAAACATATACATAGGTGGTATACACGAGCTCTAAATGCAACCAAGAAATTAGATGTACACTTTATATGTAGCATGATGTACAACTTAAGTCTCTTGCACCTTGAGTTAACCCTTTAATCAATCTTATGATAATCGAGCAAAGGATAGTATATTTATATTAATATTATCTGACATAAACAATATAATTCCCACATTGCACAATAACATGAAAATAAAAGGCAATAACATGTTTAATGAATAGTGTATGTATTCCATTTGCAAAAGACAAAATATAAGCTTAGAAGGTAATAAGTATGTACAGTATTTGGTGCTTAAGATTACTCCAATATTGAGTGAAGCAGCAATGTAAAAATTAGTGTGGAGAAAAAACTGAATATAAGACAAAGGGGAAAAAGTCAGAATGTACGTATGGGGAAAAAGTCTAAAGTCAGAATTCATTGCTTAACTGATATCTAGCTATCAGCCTATCAGTACAAATGTTGAAAATTCTTCAAAGTATTCTCTTCAACAATAACAGTGTAAAATAGATCTTTTTTTGTCTAAAACAAAAAAACTGCTCGACCTCGTAGAGATAGTCCTTCTCATACGAAACAGACAAGCCACATGAGTAATATGAGTAATAACAAGTTGGACACAAAACATAAATCCACTTATAAGATTGGACCTTAATCAATCAAAATACTAGGATAAAAAAGGACAGGGTACTAGAAGAAATATAAATCTTGACTTATATTACTTCTTACAAGTCAATTCGTGTATTTATTACTTTGTAATATTTTGTTCAGCTATATTTAAAGGTTAAAAAGTATAATTATTAATCAACTACAAAGTTGTAAAGATCAGACCAGGCAGTTGCACGGTTTAACAGATGAAATACAATGGAAACCTAATCTCCTGTTCTACAGGAATTCAGCACTTCAAGTTGCAAAAACTTATTTTTAGGTTAAGATATCAGAAAGATGGAGCATACTTCAAAGAGATGTCAAGGAAAAAAAGGAACTGGTAATTAACACGAAAGACACTGGGATGTGAATGACAAGAAACAAATTATGAGAAGTGATAAGGCTTGCCTGCTGATATCTCTTCTTCCACTGACTAATGGACTTGTTACGGGAACTACACCGCCATTCTGTTCATGGCTAATCAGCAGAGATCTTTCTCCATTTAGAACCAACCCACTTGTATCTTGAGATCCAAGTCTTCCGAGAATTCCATCAGGAGAGTTTCGAGGATTACTTAAAGGAACAACTCTGGAATTATAACAATAAGGATTAGAACAAAAGATAAATTGTATAGTTCATTCACTAAAGCAAGAAGGGCACAGAAAAGACATGGTACAACATCTTTGAGACATAGACAACATGTTACAATTCGTAAAATAATTTTCCTAAAGACGAAGATCTAGAATAAAATCTCTTGCAAACAAAAAATTCAACATTTATTTAAAGTCACAGTTTATGTTCCCACCTTAAGTAGGAACTGAATTTAGCTAAGTAGGAATTGGATTGAGAAAGTTATTTAGTTACCAAGTTTTAAGTTTACAAAGCTCTATATGTTTTTGGAAAAGATTGTGATATTATAACTTTCCTAAAAATGTGAAAGTCTTCCCCAGTAAGTTTGCTTAGCTTAGCTAGATCATTTAAGAAATTTACAGATAAAAGAAAATTACTGTTCATGCTAGAATCTCATATATCATTTCACTGAATTAAGAAAAAGATTTCATTTGGTTAGTAGCCTTCTCTACCTTCAGCCCCTCTTCTCTATTTTATTTTCACCTGTACTTCTTCAATAATTATATCTACTTACTGTTATAGATAAAATAATGTTGTCTCCTTGATTTTAACCATTGCATATTGTGATACTATGATTATAACTGAGATTTTCCTTCTCATCTCAGCATCTAAAGATTACGATGTTTTCCCTGTTATTATTGCTGGTTCACCTTTTTTTGAATATAAGTAAATTATTAAGCTCTGAATTTTTCAAGACTAAGAGTTAATAGCATATACCAACTTGAGCTGATTGCTGACAAGGACCAGTCAACCAACTTCTACAGTCCGTTTCGAGGTGTTTCAAACAAGCTGATCCCGCAATCAAATTCAACTGATCTAGCCAATTCAAGCTGGATGCAAATAATAAATATTCTAGTTGAACTAACTTATATTAAACTTGGAAATGATGTATATTCTGGTTGAACTAATTTAGCCATTTCTCCTTGGCTCGAATAAGTTATTGCACTCAACTCTAAGGTTTTGTAAGAAACAAGACATTTACTTTTTATGTACTGTTGCAGTATTACTGTGTTGTGATTAATAACTTTATATTCTCTATAACTTTATATCAATAACTTTATATTAACAAGGGCAACAAGCTAGAATTTAGCCTTAATCAATGCCCAAGAACTCAATAAAACAGTACTGGTTTTTATGTAAAGCAAATAAGCCCGGACTACTAAACCTTTATTAGATCCCAGCAATAAGCAATGAGTTAGCTTGTAATTCTTTAATCATGCATAAAATGATTTAACAGCCGCATTGTATCAATCAAGATAAACTATAATCAAGATAGAATGATTGCATCGATCAGGTATTAAGCTTAGTGCATAATAAAATAGCTACATCTACTAGTGTTATAGGCTTGGTCAGGTATTGCATCGATAAGGTATAAATAGAATGATTGCATCGATCAGGTATTCAGCTTGTCCCATAGAGACTTGGTCAAACTAGGCCATTCCAACCAAGTTCTGCCATTTTAATCAATTTCAACTATTTCCCATCAAATAGATTCAGCTGGCATTGGTTGACCCAATAGGTGAGCTGATTGCTGACAAAGACAAGTTAACCAACTTCTACAGTCCATTTCGAGGTGTTTCAAGCAAGCTGATCCCACAATCAACTCCAACTGATCTAGCCAATTCAAGCTGGATGCAAATAATAAATATTCTAGTTGAACTAACTTCTATTAAACTTGTACCCCATCTCAATGATGTGAATATTTTACTTGGTTTAACTATTATAGGGCATGTGCTTTCCATGCATGAAGAAAACTTGGTTTAACTATTATAAAATGTGCTTTGAATTAGTTCAAGAAGTGAAGAACGACAGAGAAGTAATGTAGCAGCCAGTCAGCTCACATATGTATATCTATAGTCATATACAAATGGGTGGACAATATTACTGCATTAATGTTAGTACATATGCCTACAAGGGCTGTCTTGTCTTCCTGTTTTCAATGATGAGAAATCCACCCTTTGAAGTAAAACTTGCTACATCCCACTTCAACAAAATTCCTCCCATTCAAGAAATTTCAAGAGTTTCCACACTGACATAAACCTGAGTTGTAACTAAAGAGATAGTAATACCTATTTGCACTGTAGGTGTTATGGAATGTTCCTCCATTGTCTAAACATTGCCTTGACCATTTATTTGGTAATAACTATGACAAAATTGGCATTCAGTTGATAGCTCATCATAAAGTTATCTAAATATCTTTCATGGAGTACTCTTGGGATTGTGTTCCGTTCTACAGTCAAACAACTCATTCTAAAACTAATCACAGGTGTCATATCATAGTAAGAAATCAGTACACTCCCAGAGGAGAAAGAATCATTTGAATTTGATCTGAGGTGTAAACGATTTGCACACTTCTGAGGACTGGATGCAATATAATTAAGTTCTACAACTTAATATCATGGCTAAAATTAAGAGCACCTGAAAATAGCCCAAGAGGATTTGTCATAACACTAAAATTCATTCCATTCAGCCTAAGATGTGTCCTGTAGCTTGCCACCAAATAATTCATAAACTTAAGCTGGGTGACCAGAAACTAGGCATGAATTAATGGTCTTAAATGATCCCGATGATTATATAAAACCATAGCTCATTCATAAAACCATGTGAAACTAGGCATGAATGAATTCATAAACTTAAGCTCATTGACCAGAAACTAGGCATGAATTAATGGTTTCATATGATCCAGATGATTATTAAAAGAGACGTCTCATCAGCATGACAAGTTGCGCCAAATGAGCGAGAAAACTGCCAAAACATAAACAGTTCTTCAAGACTCTCTGACTTAGACAAAGATTCAGTGATAGCATTATCCTCTATATATTAGACAGCCCACTAAGGTGAAATCCAGATTCAGTGAAGTAGATCAACAAATTAGACTGGTAAAAGAATGAAAAATGTCTCATTATGAGTAATTACAAAACAAAACTTTCCATGCTAAAAAACAACACCATCCAAGTCCAAGATTAAAAACACGACACATGTTACCACTTACAATGATCAAAATCAAGAATACTGCACTGGTTAAAGAAAAGGAAAGAGAAGCTGATGCTAGTCGAGGTTGTCATACAAGCTATTATATTTCGATTAAATAAAAAAATTAATTCTTCAGCCAATTACAATTTCTAGAAGAACTGAAAGAATGCAATTACTACATTTCGCAAATATGCCAGACAAAGATCTGACGCACATCAAAAGCTCCTGAACACCCAAAGTATCCAAAAAAAGAAAAATCTTTTCACCGTTTGGTGGTTCAGCAATGCGCATGCATAGCTGACAACAAGAAGCAAACATTCCACACCGCTTGCCATCCCCAACAAAGAAGTAAAAAACTCTCCTTTGTGGATGAAACCCCATCATGGCTAATTTTAATCCACTAAAATCAACCCAAAATAAAACAACAATGAAAATGAAAAGAACAAGCAAATCCCCTGTCATCGGGCTCTTACAGAACCCGGACTTTCGCAGCCAGAGGTCGGAGCAAATGCTTACCTGGAACCCATCAGCTGCGGAGAACAACTGCAAATCCGCCTTCGATTCGACGACTAAAGAAGCACCCCTCCCCTCCACGAACGGAAGAACGCAAGGGGGATGAGAGAGAGGGAGAGAGGAGCGAATCCCAACTTCGAAGAAAGACCTGGAAAGGTCGACAAGACTTTTGGCTTCCAAGGGCGAGCATTTAAAAGGGTGTTAATCTATTGCAAAGGAGCCTCCTTTGACACGAAATAAATTAATAGAATAACTTCGGCGACGTGAAAAATTGCTCATTGTTCGATCAAAAATTGGGACCCACGCATATCCGGATAATTTGTCAAACAGCAAGGCTGGTACGACAACGGGCGAGAACGAATGGGATGAGAAGTGTTGGGATAGCTGCTGGATTGTTAGGTAGCGGTCCATTATATCGGATCCTGTAGGAATTCCGGCACGGAATGGTCAAATAACGGGACAGGATTCTGCGCGTTGACTTGATTTCGTGTGGCAAGATTTAGTTTTCTCTTTTATTTATTTATTTATTGAGATCGTAAAAAGAAGTTGTAAATTTCTAATTTGAAACGTAGAATTTTAAAAATATAAACCAAATTCCCCGTTGAACTAGAATTAGAAAAGAAAAAAAAAATCAAAATATGCAGTCTTCTCCAATTATTTTTATTTTTAAAAGTCAATCTTATATTATATACTATTCATTCTCAATTTTTTTTTTTTTTAAAAGGAAGTAGAAAGGGTATAAATTCAAGGTTCATCATTTTTTTTATGTCAAAGAGAAATTTTATGGCCTTGTGAGTAACATAATTTCTGTTACTTATTGATCCATTCAACTTAATAACGAAAAGAAATTTAAGCTAAATAATTGGTAAATTATAGCTTCTTCTTGTTGTTGTTGTTTACTGATCACTGCTTTGATAACAAAGTACACATTCCCTGGAGTGTTGTTCATAGAATTCTATATAACAAACAGCACCGGATGAATAAAGTGGCAAAATCTTTTGGTGTGGATGCTGGGTTTGCCAGTTGAACATGATTTTTCAGAATAGAAAAGGAAAAGGGTGAGAGTTGACAAAATGAGTCCACAGCTCCAACATTGATACTGTTGATGTTTGAGGAGGAGGAGGAGCAAGAAGAAGAAGAAGAAAAGTGCCAGCGATCTATTGTGAAAAGGTGTGCACTCCTCGGTGATAGTTGATTACTAAACGGAGACAGCAAAGGCTTAAAAGAGAAAGCAGCTGCTGCATTTATCCGCAAGTCAACTCATTCTTAGTTGTCATGTTGGTGAAAGGAGGCTCTGACAAACTTTAATTCACTCGGTGTGGCTCTCATGAAAGTTGTCTGCAAGGGTTGGGCCAAAAAAAAAGAAAGATTCTTGAATTCACCTTAGGTTTGAAGTTATTTTCTGCTTGTTTCTGGTGCTCACTGTTCTAGCAAAGACTCTTAAGAACTCATGCACAATGAATGCTTCGTGAGAAAAATGCCAGCTGCAGTATGTTGACCAAGAAATTTGGAAGAAAAAAAAAAGAAAGATTCTTGAATTCACCTAAGGTTTGAAGTTATTTTCTGCTTGTTTCTGGCACTCACTGTTCTAGAAAGACTCTTAAGAACTCATGCACAACGAATGCTTCGTGAGAAAAATGTCAGCTGCAGTATGTTGACCAAGAAATTTCATGACTTTGTGCACCACCAAGATGATTTGCTAACCCCTCAGAAAAATTGAGTGGTTGGCAGCCAGAGTTGGGGTCAGGGAAATGGCTTCAGCCAAACCCACTTTGAGTCCATTTTGGTTGTGGTGGAATCCACAACTTGTCTATTTTTCCTTTTCGTTCACGTCTCTCTCTCTCTCTCTCTCTCTCTCTCTCTCTCTCTCTCTCTAGTTGATCCAGGGTTGTCCAAGTATTATGATATGGTTAATAAATGAACGTGTAGGAAGCGTTGAGTAGGGTCATCTATTTGATGAGATCCATAACTATTGATGTCTCTCTATATCATATGTCATCACACTTGCATGGGCTTGGTACAGGAATAATTTTCCATATAGCTTCTTCCTTTTATTGTAAAATAACTATTACAAATAGCTTTTTTTCTTAGTTTTGACTATATTTGCATTGATTGGAATTTTTTTAAGCAATGCCTAGCTGAATCTTTATGCTTCTAATGTTGGGGGAAAAAAATTTCTTAGTTAAAAATATATATATATTTATAGTTTCTAATAAAATATTATTAGGTTTTCACTAATACTAATTGGATCGGAAGGGCTTTTTGGGAAGTCTACTTTGCCCATTTTTATTTAGATGTAATGATATTAAATTTTTTTTTTTGTACATGTGTATTTTGAATTAGAAGGTATATGAAAGAGCAAACTGGCAATTCATTTCTAAAGAAACATATTATAATGGTTCGATTTTTTCGACTTATGTTCTGAGACCATTAAGTTTCACTGTTCATCTTCCTTCCAATAAGTATAGATGAGAACTCTCATCTCCTATCACTTAGTATCACTATTTAACTCAAGAGGGAGAAATAGACTCAAACAAGATTCAAAGAGAGTGCTCCAATACTTTGCAAATTTAAGATTAGCTACTTCATCAACTAAGTCGAACGGAGTATTTATAGCCCCCTAAAGGTTTTAAAAATATAATCAAAATTTTAAATTCTCATAATTTCAGGGTGTCGGTAGTACTACCATTGACTTTAAGTAGTACTACCATCATAATTTTAATACGGAGCTGGACTTCCACCATATGTAGTACCAACATTGCCCTAGGTAATTTAAGACACATGTTTGACTTTTAAATGGGCCCAATTTAAAACCTAATAATGTTATAAACTTTCATTATAAGTGTGTTCTATATTTATCAAATACTAGCTTAAATTAATCCAAAATGATCTCAACGAAGACCTTGACTCATTAATCGCTGCAACTTGTAGCTTGTCATTGAATTTTGTGACACATCGCCCTATCTTATGTTTAATCCTTGTGCATTGACTATTTCTTGGACTCAATATCTAATTCTTTGACTCTTTGATGATCTTTTGATGTGATGATCAATTTCTTTGGCCTAGCACTTGACCTTTTGATAGCCCAAGTCCCAATTCGGTCTTGCGACGATGGCATCGAGATGGATTAATCGATTGATTCCATCAGATTAATAAATGTGTGACCATCAGTTCAAAGACGAATTGGAATTCCGTAGAAAAGAATGCGATCGTCTGCTCGAGTTTGTTCCGGTTCGAAGAAATCCATGCTCTTCTCGATCTTCGACGATGTACGCATGTTTGTGATGGTAGCAGATCTGGATTCCGCTAGGTCGATGTCATATTTATAGCAGGAAAGTGGAAAGTGTTTTTGTGGAAGCATCGCGGATCCTTTTTCACTTTGGCATACATTACAGGCAGAAGGACGAGAGCTTTCGGCTCAGCGGCAATTTTTGGATCAGCACAACTTTATATTGAGCTCGGAAAACAAAGCTCCTGAAGCAACGACTGGACTGTCTTGTACATGAGCATCTCGTTAAATGCTGCAAGTCTCGAGATTAAGCATTTTAAACAAGATCATATATTTTTTTTTTTGTGTGTGTTACATAATGCTCTTCTAGTTGGTATGCTTTTGATCTTAGAGTTGGGACTTTATTGGTTATATGTAGTTCTACCTATTGCTCTGACCCCTGAATGGCACACTGATTCGCTATAGACTTTTGGCCTAGTTATTGATGGATGTCTACATTGGTCTTCTGGAGTCATGAGCATTCTCTTAATGCTTAGGAGGGAAGAGAAGAGTCGAGGAAAGCCATTTTTTTTGCATGGTTAATACTACCAGAGGGAATGTAATGTACTTCAAAAATGTTGATGCGGCTCCACAATTTTGGTTGCAATTTATGGTGACCAAAATATGGTTTTTGCTGGTTTTATGTAAACTGTGGGAGTTCCAAGTAGAGTCGAAGATCCTGGTCATTTGCAGGAAATCAGAAACATGCAAGCGGTGTGCTGATTTCATGTATAGAGTTAGTCAGAACAAGTCAGTGTTCTTCAGAGAAGGATTCAACTAAAAAATATGCATACAAATCACCACCGACTTGTCTCCTTCCTCCTTGTAGACCACTAAAAACCGAGTCTTGAGCTGCTGCCAGTGACAAACTGTGGAAAGCGTGTTGGAAAGAAAAAACAGGATCTTTCTTTCTTGGACTTTCTAAATCTGTCTCTTTGACTACTACCAAAGTATCAGATAGTTTTGTTTTTGAATGACACAGTTGGGCATGATGTGTTGGGGCAAGAAGCTTCTCAGCATTGTATCATCATCATCATCAACAACAACAATTTCCAGGTTTGAAATGAAAATTTTCAATTCCTTGTAGAAAGCTAGTAGCTCAGAATCATCACCACTATTTGAAATGAAAATTTCTGCCGACTGGGCTATGAAGATATCAAAAAATATAGAAGAATACCGTAAACTATATACAACCCAGCAATAGTGCTACAGATCGATCACAAGAGCCACTCGAAGCAATTTCAGATCAAGATGGCTTCTCCGATACCTTGTATAGAAACCCTAAAGTATAATATTAAAGTTGACGAGACACATGTCAACTTTAATATGACAAATTATAGCTTTCTTATGTTTACTTTAGATATGGACGAAAGAAAGATAATGTATCTAATGAATTAAAGTAAACATCTTCATTGACAGTTTTGGCTTATGTGACAACATACATAATAATTGAAATGGATGAAAGAAAGATAATGTATCTAATGAATTACTTTAATATTATACTTATTGCAAATTATAGCTTTCCTATGTTTACTTTAGATATGTTTTTTTTTTTTTTTGTCTCTCTTGTTGTCAGCAAAGAGTCCCAATTTTTTATATTTCAATTGAAATCGATCGAGATAATTACATATTACCCCTTATATTTAGATATGTTTAGCATTTTGATCCCTACATTTTTTATTAAAAAAAAATATATTGGGATCATTAGTAAAATATTGAATCCTATTTCTTTTGATTTAGTCAATTTTGAAACACTGCACATGTGGTCACATACTCTAAAATGATATTTAAAAAAGTAATTTTCATAAACACTATTTGGTTATACAAATCTTGAAAATCTTGTTCAAACAAAAATGTTTTTATGAAAAGTTATATAGCATATGATGTGACTTGTTCATTTTTGACAAAACCAGAAAAAACTGGTATTTCATATATGCTGAGAGAACAAGGCACATAAGCTGTCAGAAAACAATTTTATGATCTGCCATGCATAGCCAATTTGCTCCAGAAGATCGCAGAAATTATCTGCAAAACGAGAGAATGTTAAAGCTCAAAATCCTTCACAACTTAAAGATCGATGTGGACTTTCTCAGAGCAACAAGTACCGCGATCTATTTCGACATGAATGTGATGAAAATTAGCTAAACTATCGAGGACTGAGTAGTAAATGAAAAAGTCTACTAATTTGCGTCTAACAAAGAGCAATGCAGGAAGAGAAACAGCTTCTTCGTACCAAATTTCTCTTTGAAATAATTTCGAAAGAACACTTAGCTTTTATGCAGATGTATGCACCGTCAGTTGATGCTACCAAAACAAGGAACAACAACAGATTTACTGTATTTTTGCATGAAGTAAACGTCGAAAATTTGTAAACATGACAGGAATGTACCACCAGGAACAGGGCTGTCCACACTTTTTTGTCGTGATGTTTCATGAAAAGATATGTTTCCCCCAGAGCAGTAATTAGTGACATTCTTAAGAACTGTTACCATGGCAACATTGATGTATTTTAAGCTGCAAATGGAAAGCATTCTTAAGAACTGTTACCAGCTTGGCCTCGGTCAGCTGGGAGCAGGTGAACCATGGACGAGTGGGCATCGCTACAGCCGCGTGAGCCAATGCAGAATCGAGAAGCTAAGCGCCCAGAGTGCTTTGACCAGTTCAATGAGCAGCTCCAGTGTATCTTTAGCTCATTGAGCTGGTCAAAGCACTCTGTGAAGACGGCGAACCGCTCTTCCAGCTTGAATGGGCATGGGCATGGTCAAAGCATCATCTATTTGGCGACATCCATAACTATTGATGTCTCTCTATATCATATGCCATCACACTTGCATGGGCATGGTATAGGAATAATTTTCCATATACCTTCTTCCTTTTATTGTAAAATAACTATTACAAATAGTTTTTTTTTCCCTTCATTTTGACCATATTTGCGTTGATTGGATTTTTTTTTTTTTTAAGCAACGCCTACCTGAATCTTTATGCTTCTACTGTCCGGAAAAAATAATTTTCTTAGTTAAAAAAATATATATATATATATATATATTTATAGTTTCTAATAAAATATTATTAGGTTTTCACTAATACTAAGTGGATCCGAAGAGTTTCTTGGGAATTCTACTTTACCAATTTTCGTTTAGATGTAATGATATTATTATTATTTTTTTGTATATCTATATTTTGAATTTGAAGGTATATGGAAGAACAAACTGACCTATACGTGGCTATATGGAAACACATGATATTTATTCATTTCTAAGGAAACACATCATAATGGTTTGATCTTTTCGATTTATGTTCATTTCTAATTTTTTATATTCGAAATCACTAACTTTCAATGATGATCTTCTTTCCAATAAATAAAGATGAAAAAAAAATTTAAGATTAGCTACTTCATCATTGAAAGTTTTTAAAATATAATATTTATAACCCGCTCGAGGTTTTTAAAATATAGTCAAAATTTTAAATTTTCATAATATGGGACTTCAAGTAGCACTATCATCATAATTTTAACACAAAGCTATGATGTTGGACTCCGATAGTACTATCATCATAATTTTTAGTACGATACTACAAAACATAACTTTCATACTATTATCATTGTCGCATAGTATGCAGTACCAACATTGCCCTACGTAATTTAAGACGCATGTTTGACTTTTTAATGGGCCTAATTTTAACCCAATTTAAAGCCCAATAATGTTGTAAACTTTAAGTGTGTTCTATTTTTATCCAATATTGGTTTAAATTAATCCAAAATAATCTCGGTGAAGACGTTTGACTCATTACTCGTTTTGTGACACATCGCTCTATCTTATATCATGATGTTTAATTCTTATACAATGCCTATTTCTCGGACTCAACATTCAATTCTTTGGCTCGATGATCTTTTGATGTGATGATCAATTTCTTTGGCCTAGCACTTGATGTCATTTATCTTAAGAACACATTAATTTATCAAATTTATTAATTAATTTTATTATCAAAATGTATAATTTAATAAGGATTTAATAATCATAATAATACGACAATCAAAGATATAACATCATGTCAATTATAAATATCGCACAAATCATATTGAAATGGATGAGAGGTGCACTAAATACATCGGGACATCTGAAAATAAAATGAAAAAACTGAAGAGGAGGGCATAATCCGGGAAAAAAAAAACAAAAATCCAAAAGGTGGGAATGTGAAAAATCTGAAAATAAAATCCCACAAAAACAAGGCATGCTTGGCTGGTATTATTTATTGTTTTTTGGATAAAGCCGTACAAAAGCTGTCGTACATCGCAATCCACGAAAGACGCGGCAGCAGGCGACGAATTCGTTCGCGATTGCTCGATCTCGTCTCTTCTTCTTCCCTTTTTTTTTTTTTTTTTTTGTGTTTTTTCTTTGCCATTTTGTGTTGTTGTTGTTTGGAGATTTTGAGGTCGGTTCTCGTTCTGCCTCTGCCCGTTTCAATCCCCCCTCCCCTTCTCCCTTCGATTCGCAAGCCAAAAGCTTGAGCCGAGGCGAGAAGGAATTGATCCGCACGGGCGCGTGCATTCTCCGATCCCTCGCTTTGCAATTCCATGTGGTACGCTGTTTTCCGTTTCATCGGTTTGCAATCCATTCCTCTATGTTTTCGGTGATGTGTTCTCCAAAAGAAAACTCTGTTCTTGATAGATTTTGCTTCAAGTTTCGACCTTTCATCGCAATTCCACGCCAATTTTGCATCAGCAATCTCTTTCTCGATGAAGATTTGATTTTTCTGTTTTTTTTTTTGGGGGGTGAGGGGGGCGGGAGCATTCGGTCTTGCGACGATGCATCGAGATGGATTAATCGATTGATTCCAGCAGATTAATAAATGTGTGACCATCAGTTCAAAGACGAATTGGAATTCCGTGGAAAAGAATGTGATCGTTTGCTTGAGTTTGTTCCGGTTCGAAGAAATCCATGCTCTTCTCAATCTTTGACGATGAACGCATGTTTGTGATGGTAGCAGATCTGGATTCCGCTAGGTCGATGTCGAACTCACCACAAGGGGCGCCCCACTCTGGAGGCCCGCAGTCCTGCCCGGGGCATTCTCTTCTTCCTTCCAAACGCCTCATTCCGACTCCATCCACATCATGTGCGGATGACAGCTACAGTAATTCTATCGATTCGAAAGCCAGGGAGGGGGTGACGACGATGCATCACCGTGCTGCGTCCGAGAGCTTTCTTCTCGAGGAACAGCCTTCATGGCTCGATGACCTCCTTAATGAGCCCGAGACAGCTGTGACGAGAGGCACTCGTAGGCGCTCATCTAGTGATTCTTTTGCACACTTGGAGACGTCTAGTTTCTCATGGAGCGCAGATGGGGTAGCCCGTGAGAGTAGCAAGCACTGCACCTCAACTGCAGCTCCTTCATGGGGATCTCAGAAAGTTGACTATTTCAAGGACATGCAGCGCACATCTTATCATATGGATGCGAATTCATTCGGAGGAACTCAAAGTCTAGGCTCGCAGTTCAGCAACAACACGATTGCCCAGCCAAGTGGTAGTCCTCCATCGTTAAAGGACGAGCTTGTACTTGCAGGTTCATCTACTGCTACGAAGAAGCCCCATGCTTCATCATCATCTACTACCATGGACAGCCGAGCCGGTGAGGGCTACAGCCAAGACCTGATAGGCTCTGCTGATAGAAGGGAAGGTTCCCAAGCTAAGCGTGGTCAATCGGACATGGAAACAAAGCGAGCTAAACAGTAACGATGCTTTATTTTACCAGCATATTGAATATTTATTTTAGAGAGAAGGTTCATTTTGCTTCCCCACCAATTTTTTAGTTGAAAAAAAATATTGTCCTGCCTCGTTTTGACCATGGAATGCCTCTGGTTATCTTGTGCATGATTATTTAGTAGGAGGCTGAATTTGTTATGCCCTTCCTCATTCAATTTATATGTGGATTAGCCTGGTTCAGATTTTTTTTTTCTTCTTGTGCTCTCATTAACTACGGCGGGCATTGCAACGTCTTTTAATTGAGAAATGCATTATTATTTGAATAGACGTATACATCTATTTGATTCTGATTTTATTGAATCATAGGCAATTTGCTCAAAGATCCCGAGTACGCAAGCTCCAATACATTGCAGAGCTGGAGAGACATGTTCAAGCATTACAGGTAAGCTTTTGAGCACCAGCCTCTATATTTATAACAAGAAAGTGGCAAGTGTTTTGTGGAAGCTTCGTGGATCCTTTTTCACTATGGCATACATTACAGGCAGAAGGAGTAGAGCTTTCGGCCCAGTGGCAATTTTTGGATCAGCACAACTTTATATTGAGCTTAGAAAACAAAACCCTGAAGCAACGACTGGAGTGTCTTGTACATGAGCATCTCGTTAAATGCTGTAAGTCTTGAGATTAAGCATTTTAAACAAGATCATAATTTTGTTTTTTTTTTTTTGCGTTACATATATTCATTCCTATGGAGGAATTTAGGATATAATGCTCTTCTAGTTGGTATGCTTTTGATCTTAGAGTTGGAACTTTATTGGTTATATGTAATTCTACCTATTGCTCTGACCCCTGAATGGCATACTTGTTCACTATAGACTTTTGGCCTAGTTATTGATGGATATCTACATTGGTCTTCTAGAGTCATGAGCATTCTCTTAATGCTTAGGAGGGAAGAGAAGAGTCGACGAAAGCCATTTTTTGCATGGTTAATACTACCAGAGGGAATGTAATGTACTTCAAAAATGTTGATGTGGCTGGTAAGTTACTTCCTTGGAAGCTCCACAATTTTGGTTGCAATTTCATAAAAGAGATACGAAACTTTTTGTCTTCAAACTTTGAAGACAGTAATAGGCCCCATCCTAACCTAATACTTCTCTAGAAATTGTGCAAGATAATGCAAAGAAAAATAAATAAATATATATATATTGGAACATAGTGCCTTTAGGAGTTGAGATTAATTTTAAATCTCACCGCATTTCCCTTCCTTTCTTCTTATTTTATATGATTATGGATGACAAACATTGCAAAAAAAAAAAAAAATGGTGGTAGTTACATCAAAAAGTTCCTCTTTGTTTCATAGTCGTAGTTTTCTGTCTTTTTCTCTAGTCACTTCTACCTCTCCCCTCTTTTTTTTTTTTACTTTCTTTTTTCTTCTTCCTCTGAGACCATCAGAATTGTTAGAATTGACCAAAATCGAGCCATTCCAGTTGAATTTGATTGATTCTGATTGTATGACCGAGAAAACGGTCAAACCAGATTTACCTCGAATGATACTGATATGGGTCGAGAATATCGTATCAAAATCAGCGTATTGTGAATTATGTCTTCTTATTTCTACTCTTTATTTTGTTGATGCATGTGACAAATTCATGGAGTTGATATATTTTTATGGTGACCAAAATATGGTTTTGGTTGGTTTTATTTAAACTGTGGGAGTTCAAGTAGAGTAGAAGAGGGTTATCCAGATGGTCCAACATCCTGGTCATTTGCAGGAAATCAGAAACATGCAAGCAATGTGCTGATTTCATGTATAAAGTTAGAACAAGTTTTATTAGGCATGGGCTGTTCTTGCTGCTTCAGTGCCCTTCAGAGAAGGATTCAACTAATAAATATGTATACAAATCACCACTGACTTGTCTCCTTCCTCCTTGTAGACCACTAAAAACCTATGAACAACCGAGTCTTAAGCTGCTGCCAGTGACAAACTGTGGAAAGTGTGTTGGAAAAAAAAAAAAAAAACAGGATCTTTCTTGACTTTCTAAAACTATCTCTTTGACTACTACCAAAGTATCAGATAGTTTTGTTTTTGAATGACACAGTTCAGCATGATGTATTGGGGCAAGAAGCTTCTCGTCTTCGAGCCTTGTATCAACAGTATCAGCAGCAGCAACAACCTCACAGACGTAGCAGAAGCAGAGATCTTGATTCTCAATTTGCCCATCTCTCTTTGAAAAATAACGAATCAAATTCAGGTCCAGGCCAACTCCAGATTTGAAGCTACACCTCAGTCAGCGGCCTCAGCATGGTTTCAAGGTCCCTTTCCACAGACCAAGTTAAACTTTGTCTTCTTGTTGTATGAGGTGAAAGGCCTTTTTTTTTTCTTTCACTCTTGACCGACTTTAAGTCTTCTTCCAATAAGGATCATTATGTGCACCTGACAGCCAATATGTGTGCTTCCTGGTAGTCGATTTGTCAGAGGCGTCAGTTTTACTAATACATATGTTTTCTCTTTTGATCTCTGTATAACAATAAATCATCTTTTATTTTCTTTTTTTCACTTTTCTCCATCCCTATTCGGATTTGGTTCTTCAGCCTTTTCAATTGCAGAATACGGCATACGACCAAAGAAGCATGCATCGATCACTTTCTGCTTGTTTCCTGAGCATAATAAAATTGACTCACTGTTCCATTTACTTTTGCTTATCTTTCTAATATCTGGCTGGACACTAAGAAACATGTGATGTTGTTGCATCCATCCTCGGTCACCTAATGAAACATTACCCTATCCTAGTTAACTTTCTGTTCTAAGTGAGCCAAGAACAAGATTGATGGCTTGGTCCATCTTGATACCATCATTTGCTCTCATCTTGGAACTTTCTTTGATTCAACACACTTGCTTGGTTACGCTATTGAATTCAATTTTGATAGTTCTCTTGACGGTGAAAATTGCATTTTGGAAGCTGGATTTATTTAAGACAAGCAAAGCTAGGCTACGGTGGCCTGTTTTCGGTTTACGACTGTGCCATAACACATTTACAACTGCTTGGATCAATCAGTCTCCCAACTGCCGATGTGAATCAAATCATCATTGGCTGTTAATGCAGTGGCAGATTGGATCCATAAATATGTTGTTGATTCAAGCTCTTTGAATGCAATTTTTTCTTTCCTAGTTCTTGAATTTCATAGAGTGTTTGTTGTTGGTCTGCGACGTCATAGCCTGCTATATCTGCTCGCTCAAGATTGTCCGAAAAGTTGTAAAAGAAATTTCATTTGTGTTTTAGATGAACAATCTCAAAAGATGACCAATCGATCAAATGCACAAGAATGCCACAAACACTCCTCCATTGTTGGCATTCCCTCCTGTCATCTTAATCCTCAATCTATCGGTCAGATGACAGGAATGCCATTGAAATTTTCATTAATCAAAGCAACAACGAACAAGAAGAAGACGAAGAAGAAAACGTGTCGTCCCCAATCAATTCTTCATCCAGTCAAGAAAACGTGCAGTTTAATACAATTTAATTGCATGAAGATTAACATCAATTCATCTGCCAAACCCAGTTATGCATGGACATCAACCATATGCTTGCTATGCTATGGAATCAAACACTAGCGAATTTGTTCTGTGAAGTAGGTGTTAAACATCCCAGAAGTAGCACATGATGTTTTCAGGAACCTTTCCACCAAATAATTCATCCTACCCCGTCCACAAATTAAAAAAAAAAAAAAAATCAACTTACAGTTTACATATAATTCAATTCTTCTGCTTACTATGACGACGGTTTTGCAAAAGGAAAACAAAGTTGTGCTCATGGTAAGCCATCTAGCTTTCCAGGCAGCGGCTGAAGGCAATAAGAGGCTACTTAAAATTTCATCTAAGTTGCACTTCGGCAGCTGTTGTATCACTGAGGTAGCAGTTAGATTAACTTGTATGAACTAGTAGAACATCACATCGGGTGGATCTTCTTATTTCTCTTCCTTGCAGTCTTTGCCACAGCATCATATATCTCCTTCTTCCGCTTTATGGTGTCATCCGCCTTGCTTGCAGAGTTCTTTGCCTGAAGCTCCAATGCCCCCTTGACAAACAATTTGAGTTTCCATAATGTGCTTTCACTCTGCACAAAAACCAAAAAAAAAAACAAAAAAGTGCAACAGATTGCACATTTTTTTTTTATCAGTAGGACCGCTGTACAAGAATAGTCTCAGTTTCTAGAAAGTTTTTAGTTTATATAATAGTATGTTGCTGATGCTCACTTCCAGATTAAGGACTAGAATGAAAGAGTTTGGTGAACCATCAGACGAATGCAGTTTTATCTAAAACCAAAGGATAGCGGCAAAAAAGGAAAATGTTCAACATGATAGCAACATTAAATGTCAAATCTAAAAGCCTCATTAGATGACACCTTGCTCCTTTCCAGCAATTGATCTGTTGTTCGACTGGATATTTGCCATCCATGGTTTCTCTTTAAACAAAAAGCGCAAGATAGATAACCATCGATTAACCAACTAGATATTGGATATAGCTATAATATTCCAATTGACAGTACAATAAAGGATTAAAGAAAAATCTTTATCTGCCATGACAACTAGATTATCTTAAGAAGAGTTCAAAACATGCATAAGAAACTACCTGTGCATCCATATCAAGGTCCACTTCTTCTCCTGTAGCTCGAAAGATAGGATTGTTTTGAGCAATAATTTCTAGAGCCTTGTTAAGATCTTCAGGAGATAAAGAGCTCAGGCCAGCACTAAGTTCTCTTTTCTCCTTTGTCGACATTTTCCTAAAAAAGTAGGTAGTTAGTCATGTATAAACGTAACTGATGCCAGTCAACAAAGGTTATCGTTAATTAGAAAAATCATTATGCTAAATACTTTGGAGTACAACTAAAGTTAGGATATCATGTCCCGAAAGAAAGTTGAGGGAAGTAATCAATTAATTAACAATACATTTCATGAAAAATGAAAAAAAAATTCTTTTCTTTATACTATATTTTCAGGAGAATACTGATTATAGCTATAATTTTAGGATCTCATTATCCCCATACTCCACATCATGTGGAACATTCTGGTAAAATTTCTTTGTTAGAATCGTAGTCAAGCCTTTCCTCGCAAAGAGAATGAAGACAGCCCGATTAACACTGTATTTTACATAAGATTAGCAGCTTTCATTACTACAATATGTTTTATACAAAAGGCTTTCAAGTGCAACAGTCCACGTCTGAGCATTAAAATACCACTTTTGAAGTCACAAACAAAGATCCTTGTCTTTGAGAGCTGAATTTAACATATTATCTATTTAAACAAAGATCCTAAAGTCTGAAAGATAACCAAGCTCATATTGACTCTATTTAAACAAATAGTAATGCTAATTAGCTCAAGTAGACCTATAAGTTAAAAAACTCACTGAGAAGGATTCAAGTTTATGATATTTTAGCTTTACTAGATTGTATCAACCTAATTCATTGCCTCATGTTCATACAAAACGAGAAACACAAAATTGTTTTGTGAACTATTTTATTTTCTATTTTATGTAGCAACTTAGGCAGAGCTTACTTGCATATAATTGCATGCTTGAGGTTAGATAATGGAATAGCATTTCAGGATTCTTCGATGTGCTATAAATAATTTCATTTCTACATACGGCATTCGTTGGTATCCAAGACTCTAAACATTGGACATTTATGGTTGTCCTGTCAGAGAAATAGGCCCTAGCTAGACACCGGATAAGAATGCTGAGGTCTCTTAAAGGCAAGGCAAGAAAGAGCTTACTTGGAAAAGTTGATAAGCACTATCAAATAGAAAATCCTTAGTTCATCCCACATTAAGGAACAATAATTGAAATATTACACCAAAGATTGACATCTCGTATTGACCATGTACACCAGTCCATGGCTGGATTGGTACATGTACCAACGTATCAAAACATGGCACAGGGTTAGGTATCCAAATTTCAAGAAAATGCCTGAAAAATCAGCCGAACTTGAAAAAAAACTATTTCAGGGTCTTTTCTTCTATTATATTGGTATATAAATTCAAATTAAATAAGAATAAGGTATATCTGAGCTAAAAATCAATAGAAATTCTAAGCTATCAGGAAAAAAAATAGAAATTATTATATTTTTGATGATGCTCTTTTATGCTAAAATACCTCTAATTAGGCTTAGTCACTAATCTCTAATCAGAAGTCACCAATAATTTTAGGCTAATTACATAAAAATTATGAAAAAAATACAGACATTAGGTGAATACCTTTGATCAAAGACAACTTCCACACGACCTCAAGATTCCAATCCTCTTTTATCCAAATCAACCTCCACCAATCACAATTTGAAATCGAAAGAGTAAGAAAGAGGACGAGCAGTGAGATTGAGATTAAGAAAGAGGGTAAGAAAGACGATGAGAGTCGGTGAGAGGGGGAGCCGAGAGGAAGTTAAATAACCCCTACGGTAGGCCAATGGTCAAATTTAACCGTTAGCACATTGTACTGGTCAAAATTGGACCATTAATGAGTGGTACTGATCGAATTTCTTCTGTACCACTCATTACAATAGGCATATCAGTCATACACCTTATACCACAGTGAGTTTAGCTGAAATAGGCTGGTTTGGATTTCAGGAAGCCATCAAACCAGTACATACCAGTCATACCATCCCGGTTCAGACAGTATTGCAGTCCTTCATTTATAAAAAATATAGGCAGTCACACTTGAGGGTTCAACCATTTCTTTTGCATACAAAGTTTGCATTTATTTGTTGAGATGCCATCTACAATACAACTGCAATACATATTTGAGTTGTTCTAACAAAATCAATCGAATATCTTTTTGGATAAGTTATAAAGATAGGGAGTAAGAGATCCACCTGAACTCTCATTTCTTTGTGGAAACAGGTAAATCTCAACAGTTAAAACGGGTGAACCCAATGCATGAGGCTCCCATCAATATAGGATTTAGGAATGGTCAAAGTATGCATCCTTACATCTATACTCAAAGAGACTATTTTTTTTAGACTTGAATCCTAGTTTCCCAGGTCCTAAAGTGGCAAAGTTACCACTGAACCAAGGTCCACCATCTCAAGCAAATCCCAACAATTAGTTCATGAAATTAGCAAGAAATAAGAATTGATGAGACATAATACAATAGCAACTAAATGATTTAAAAATGTTCCATTGATCTTGGACAATGGAAATTACTAATATGAGATAGAAATTAGTACTAACTGACACCTCACCCTGCTATTATGTTCTGCTATCACGTTCTTAGATGTGATTGTCTAAGGCATGCAACACCTGCTCACAAGAATCAGTCTATTCCTTAACCTCATGGAATCCACTAAGGACTTGTACAAAGAAAAAAGATTAGAAAGACAAACACATGGGTAATATGCCACTATCACACACAAAAAAGGTAAGAAAACCAAGATCACAAATAATACAAAGCAACTAGATTTTATTAGGTATAAAAAGCTCTCAAGAGCGGGTTGACAATCGCTTATAAAGGGCTTCGAAAAGCAGTGCAGGCCCAATGTTCACCTAGCACCTTTTTCAAATAGAAAATAGGCACACCAAAGGCGTTGCATCACCCATCAGATATATAACTAAGGCCACATCTAGTCTGATGCCACCTAGGGGTTCTAGGGTGCTAAAATCACTAATGTTTTTGCCACAAGGTCGTCAGCCAAAATTCAAACAATGGCACATGAAAATGGGGTTGTTTCACATGATAAATGGCTACACCACTCAGCCTATTACGCTTGTTTGTCTTACAAAACAGGAACACAACAAAAAATGCTACCAACCAAGAAAAGCAGGGCTACCATGACTACTGCATGACAAAACAGGAACACAACAAAAAATGCTACAAACTGTCTAAGCTTACATTACATAGCATGACTAATCATACTGCAAGACTGGAACGCATTTGCCAGGTCTGCCATCTTGCTAATTATTTACAAAGGCAGTTCTCAATTTAATGCTAAATAAAGAAATGGCCAAATTAATTTTTCTTCGCATTAACTTTTAGTTCACAACCTTTTTCTGTCACACTGCTCACTTCCATAAAATATTAGAAAATTAAATTAACCGAGTTTCAAATAATTTAGTAGAATTTTCATATCTATATATTCTACAATCATGGTGAATAAATAAATAGTTACCTGCACTTCTGTATTACCAACTCCCTTAGCTTTTCCAAATGAAAATTGAGTTCATCAAGCTGAAAGTTAATCACAAAGAAATTGTCAGACACTGAGGGATTTCTCAAAGACAAGATTTTGTTCATATTGACAGGTATGCTACTGGAAATGCTGGCCACAATGTCCAATTGTGGCTATGATCCAGTAAACACCCAAAAAAAATTTGTGCAGGAAAAAGAAAATCAAATCCATCCAGGTCTAGCAATTAAGCATTCCACACTGTCATCACCAACAACACTACCCTTTACATCATTTCCATCTTCCAAAATAATGGCCATTGCTCAAGGAAACCATTCTGCTTACAGGTGGATTCAAGAGTACCTCGCTGCTGGTATCTTTAGCCATTTTCTCATAAGAAGCCTCTTGAAAAATTTGCATTTTTGCAAGATCCCAAGCCTCATCCTCCTTTTGTCTTGCTTCCTGTCAAGTGAAAACCAAAGAATAAGAAGAATAAAAATAAAAACAAACAATTTTTATATGGAAGAGAGATAAGTGGCCAACTTGACAGGACAAAAGCTATGCCATATCCATGCAGAAATACAAAAGAGGACCTGATAGCAAGAAGTGACAAAAAGTGCAACAGAAATTAGAAAATTATTGTTTACCTCTTCAACAACTTTAGGAAGTAGTTGCAGCCACTTCTCTTCAAATTTTTCCAGCAATGTTTTAGCCATAACATGAATATCAGTTCTGTCATCATTGTATGCCATTGCATTACTGAAAACCAATCTCACATCAGCATATATTTCACGGACATTCTTATATCCACTGCCATCCTTTTCTTCCATTTGGTTCTTGATTGTAGAAAAATCCATGGGCCTTTTAATAACCTAGGGTGCAGAGAAGTCCAAATGTTGTTTGTCAAAATAAGATCAAATAAAGCTAAATGAAGTTTCCGAAGGAAAGCAAATCCTTTTACAAGAAAATCTGATTGATTCCTTATATGACCATTGAAGTAATTAGCTACAGGTTTACCCAAATTTAAATAGCACTCGATTACACACACTATTATAGTGATCAAACCAGAATGACAAAGAAGATTTTACTTGATCTTAAAATAGCGTACTAGAAATTTATTCACAATGGATTAAGGACATGAGATATACAAGAATCATAAAGATACTTCATGTCTCAGCCAAAAGGGCAAAAAAAAAAAAAAAAAAAAGCTAAAACTTCCATAAGGAAACCAATGGTTGTTTTCAAGGCTATCAAGCAATGTTGTTAAGATCTGTTCCACAATAAAAAAGAGAATATGTAATCGAGAAGAAGAATGAGATATGCTTCAGCACATTTCGGACTTGAATTTCAATATATAGATGAGCTATTGAACTAAGATGGTCAGCTTCATATGTAGAATTCATTCCAGCAACTTCAAGTCACTCGTTTATGAAAGAAAGTCAAAGAGTATGTACAAATAATTGAAAGCAAGCATATATAGTGGAGGATAAACAAGGATCGCACCTCATGATAGTCATCTAGACCAAGACCCTTAACATCAACAGGCTCCATGAATGGCCAAGCCCACTTGTGCTGTGAGATCTACAAAAAGAATAAGGGACTACTTAATGAGAACAATTAGAAGAAGTTGCTGCAAGAACGATAGAGTACATAATTGCTTCCGGCCGAGGTGTGTTTACACTAAAGTAATAACAGATATAACAAGGAAAAGCATGATGTGCAAGCAGTTTAGTGAAGCATAAAGCAAGAAATAACCATTTGAACCTAAGACCCATTGTAAATTTGCTCACGTCTTATCTAATACCCATAATTTTAAAGTTTGTGCAATAGAGTTGGACCTAAAGGGAGCCACAAAACAACCTTCCAAGTGAAATGCACCAAGTTTTAAAAAAGGGGTCTCACCGTTTTTTTATTTGTTCTGACATCTAAGTTCATGTATATACACTATATACATCTAAACCTGAAAAAATCAACTTAAAGCATAAGAACTGCAAAGTCAGTGCTTGCCTGCTTCAATATGGTGCCAAACTGCCGCATGAGCTCCTGCATTCTCTTTGAGCAAATAACTTCCTTGGGACACCCTTCAACCAGCTTGCCACCACTATGGTTGCTTCCACTAAATTTATCCATCTCCCTAACCTTGCTACCGGAGCTCCCTTTAGAGGTTTTTGGTTGCTTTCTGGTCGCATAGTACTCCAGAACCTCGTTCACCCTTAGCTCCAGCTGCAATCCAACAACAAGATTAACAAAAGCCATTGTTCCGTAGAAAAGGATCAAACCGAATGTACCACCACGGTACCTCATCGGCCATAGAATCGTATTCATCGACACGATGCTTCCACCGTTCGACATCGCTTTGGGGGTTTTCGGACTCCGCTGCAACTCCGGCGCAGTTGCCATTCCCAATCGGCGGCGGCGGCGGAAGCGTGCGAGCCGCGGCCGCGGCTGCTGCTTCTGTTGAAGATACCATCTTTTATGTCTCAAATCTTCGTAAAAATTTACAGAAATCTTTTCTTAATGCAGTGCTGCCGAAAACAAAAGGAAAATTGGAGCAGAAAAAAGAGGAATTGCAGTGTAGGGTTTACTCGAGGATTTAGGGGAAGGCTACCTCTCCCGAATCCTCCCCAAACGACCACCGCCGAGGCCGCAAGCGGCCAATTTATAGACCAAAAGGATCGATACTATCAAATAATAAAAATAAAAATAAAAAGTCCAGATCGATAGCCCACGTCGGTCGGAGTCTTTCTAAATATTAATACTTATAAAAAGGTCAAATTTCCCAGAAAACTTTTGTTATCACTTTTTTTTTTTAAAGATTATTATATATATATATATTAGTTAGGTTAGGAAGAAGCTAATTTATAACATATAACGAATGTACAACGACCATTGGTAGGACCCTCATCATAGCTGTATCAACTAAAACCCACTTAAAAAATAAAGTATTTGAGACTAAATGATGCACCTCTTCAGAGTTTACTTTTTCTCTTCGAGCACCAGGTCAACCACCGGAGTTTGCATTCCATGCACTAACATGATTCAAAAGTTTGTAGAGGATGATCCATCATAGCCTGCTCGAAAGTGTCCCCCCTCGAAGCCTTCTTTAAGCAGCACACCCTTCAACTAGCTGTTCATTCGAGTAGCAGCCCAATTACCAATACAGCTCGATAAATAGGGATAAAATTATTTAAACAATGTGCGCAAATGGTTTCATGGTGTAGTGGTTAGCACTCCAGACTTTGAATCTGGCGACCTGGGTTCAAATCCCGGTGAGACCTATGTGCTATTTTTTTTATAAAAAGTAGCTACATTATCTCAGCCGAAGACCTATTAGATGTATGTATGGCTAAAAAAACATACACCAGCCTTCGAGCAGGCTGTTCAACATGTTCGACAAGTTGATTCTGCCGGGGCGAGGCAGCTCCTTGTACTTCGGAAAGACATCGGAAGCCATGCTCTACTTCTCCTCGATCGGCTGCAGCCCTCTCAGTCCGATGAACCCGGCTGAGTTCCTCGTAGATCTCGCCAGCGGCAACATCAACGACAAATCGGTACCTCTGGAACTGCAGCAACGTAGATTCCCATGCAAAACTGCCGAAATCGAAGGAAGATCGTCGTCGTCCATCGACGTCCACCAAGTACGTATAAGCTGATACGTCCACATTTATTACATCGATCGCTTCTTCCTCGTTTCAGATCTCGGCTCATGCGTTCAGCTTTCCTTGGCATTGCAGTACCTGGTGGGTGCCTACGAAACCAGGGTTGCCGGAATAGAGAAGCAAAAGCTTCTCGAGCCAGCTCCCATCGACACGATGCGGATGATGCAAGGACGAGGCTCCCGCAGCTTGAACGAATGGAGGGTGGGTTGGTGGGAGCAGTGCCACATCCTCTTCTGGAGGGGGTTAAAGTTAAAAGGAGAGGCGCCACGAATACCTGAGTTGTAGCCACCGCAGTCATTACTGGATTGCTGTGGTGGCATTCAGACGCTTCCACACCCAAAAACCTACAAGATCAGGCAGGATTGCTGTTCTTCATCTCGGTGTTCTGGGGTTATTTCCCAGTCTTTGCAGCGATCTTCACCTTCCCTAAAGAACGGGAGATCCTGGCCAAAGAGAGATCGGTGGGCACGTACAAGCTCAGCGCATACTTCATCGCCAGAACCATGAGTGATCTGCCATTGGATCTCATGCTGCCAATATTCTTCCTCTTAATTGTCCACTTTATGGCAGGCCTCAGACCAGACTTCCCTACCTTTTAACATAATAAGAGAATTGCTACAATTCATAATAATGATGGTTCGCTGTGAACCAAATGTCAACATTGTGAGATTCCAGGGTGGTCCGCTTCAACTTTAGTTAATGCTGCTGTTTGCACCTTTTCTTTTTCTCTCTCTTAGCATATTCCCTTTGATCTTTTCCATCATCTGCATCACAGAATCTCTTTTCTCTTCACTGCTGATCCTGTTTCCTCTCTAATCGAACATTCAAGCTCAGGAATCAAACACTTCTTGCTGCTATTTAGTTTGCAGGCTTTTCAAAAAGCACTACTGTCGAGGATTATCTATTTATTTTCTTTCATATGTGCAGCCCTCCATCGTAGGTTTTGGGATATCCTTGGCTTCCTTGGTCTGCCATCTCCAGTAACTTTTTCTAAGCCTTGAGAATTACTTTCATATGCTCAAACTATTCAAAACTACATCATCATCAGATGTTAACAACAAGCTAGTATGATATCGTCGTTGTATTAATGTACCGAATCATACCATCCAATATCAGTAAACAAAAAAAAAAAAAAATGTCGTTCGATAACCAATAATATGATCTGATGTTGATCACCGCACAAACCAGTAAATATCTGTGGATCCACCGGTATTGAAAACCTTGCTCGCGAGTGTGTTTTTAATAAGCAAACAAACTAATTTGCAGATGTGAGCCTTTTGATAGCTCCAAGTGTGCAAGTCAACAGAAAGACATCAAACTCGTTTAAGAATGACCGGCCGGCATTGTCATTATTGGATGGTTTAGGTTGTAGCAATCAGAAGATGGGGGATATAGAAAAGGTGGCCGGACGCAGACAGCAAAAGAAGCAACCAGAGTTGATGACTGCATCAGCAAGAATGATTACATACATGCAACAACTTGCATGACACCACTTCGATCTCGTTTCCTACCAACATCACACCTCTCTTTGACTCTCTAGTATCACTATATACGTTCACATTTCTGGCTCCTTTCAACCTGCTTCTTCTTCTTCTTCTTCTTCTTCTTCTTCTTCTTCTTCTTCTTCTTCTTCTTCTTCTTCTTCTTCTTCTTCTTCTTGTTCATCATGTCGGCCAAGGACTGCGGCAACCATGGGCACTGCCAGCGGCGCAAGCTGTGCCGACGCCTCTTCGCTGCCGTCCTCACCTTCATCATCGTCGTCCTCGTCGTCATCCTCGTCGTCTGGCTCGTCCTCCGCCCCTCCAAGCCCAAGTTCTACCTCAAGGACACCTCCATCTTCCAGCTCAACCTCACCGCAGGCGCCAACCTCCTCACCGCCGTCATGCAGGTCACCCTCGCCTCCCGCAACCTCAACGACCGCGTCGGCATATACTACGACGAGCTCGACGCCTTTGCAGCCTACAAGGGACAGCGGATCACCGCCTCCACGGCGCTCCCCACCGGCTACCAGGGCCACGACGACGTTGTCGTGTGGTCGGCCTACCTGTACGGCGCCGCCGTCGCCGTGGCGCCGTATCTCGCCGTCTCCCTCAACCAAGACCGCGAGGCGGGGCTCCTTCTGGTCTACATCAAGGCGGAGGGGCGTCTCCGGTGGAAGGTCGGGACGTGGATCTCCGGTCACTACCACCTGCAGGCCAACTGCCCGGCTTTCCTTGCGATCGACAACGGGAAGGGCAGCGGCAGCGCCCCGTCGTTCCACTTGCAGCGGATTTCGTCGTGTAGCGTTGACGTCTGAGGCTTGAGGGTGACGATGATTGTAGTCGACGATGGAGCCATCGTCTCCACGCGCCGTAGCTCTGCCTGCAAACTATTCGAGGTGTATCTTCGCCTGGTTTATCGCAAGCTTGGGTTACACCACGGTAGTAGCAATCGTCAAGGCATGTTTCCGATGCTGATATATATGATGTTACTAAGAATTAAAGATTACGTTCCTGCTCGATTTAGTTCAGTTCAATATTAATTCCGGTGTTTCATTTATTCTTCTTCTAAATTTGCATTGGAATGCATGGTTTCATCCGTGATTATACCGTAAGAAGTGGATCGGGAGCATCACAAGGTTTGCGTACAGAAGCTGACGTACTTGTTTGGATGAAGAATCAGATGTTTCTGAAGAGATGGGATGCACTCAAACATCTGTATCGGCTTCTCAGTCTCGTAACACTAGGCATCATCAAGCATTAGGCTAATTGGCTTTATATAATTAAAGCTTGTTGATGCTGTGAATTCAGTCTGAATTTTCTCATGAAGAGAAACAAAAAATGTCAGGAACAACTTAATTGTTTAGGAAGAGATTGTGGCCGGTGCATGAGTAACATACGAGTGTTGCATCTCCAGGTCTGAAAGGAATCAGGCGGGATCAAAAGCAAAAGAAACGTGGATGAGGAGAGGATATGCATCATGCACTTCAAATGCTTTCAGCAAACCAGAGGCTAAAGGATGAGGCAAAAAGCTGAGGAAAAAGAAAAGGAGGGCAGAAGAAACCAAACAAGCCATATTCATTTTTACATTCCAGATCTTCCTTTTATTTCATCTCATATTTAATTACTCGCATAAAGATAAAAGACCATTCGGTTGAAGCATTCATCACTAACAAATAAGGGGTGGGTTGGTGTGTGTTGGTTTCAACGCCAAAGTCACCCGAGTCATATGTCTCGACCAGACGTGGCCCAAACTATGAATCTTGGCCAGACAAAAGACTTGCAATAGCAGATAAAGGAAAGTTGCCTGGCTCGAAGGGGGTCTACGATAGGGGGACCACACACCTAATGGAACTACGAATCCAATCAGAGAAAGCACCAAACCATATCTCACGCCCATCCACAAGGAACTCGAGGCATGCCTCTTTTGGAGGCATATGATGGCATTTCCTTGGCAAACGCAATCAACCGCCATGTTAGAGTCGACGTGGTGCCTCGGAGCTAACATGGTGCGCACGCGCCAACGTGACACCTCAAACCCGTGCAAGATAGCCGACTATGCCCGTGTTGCCCGAAGCTGTACGAGACAGTGCCACATCGTATGGAGTTGCTCGAGAACACACAAAGCGACATCGCAGGGCACTAAGCCATATGGGTCGATTAGCACTATGCGAAGTGTACAGGTCAACCGCTCAAGACGTCGATGACCGATAACAGACCACGTATGGTCGATCCTTAACTAGGGGTATAAATGTCGACCTCCTGACTAATGCTAAGCTTCGGAGGAAGAGTTGAGTCGAGAATCCACCAAAAATACTAAATATCATCTTGTCCGTGAGCAAAGGCAATAAATGCATTTTTGTTTAACCATTCATGACAGTCGACCTCACATCAGGAATAATTTAACAGAAAATCACCAATAAAACAAACCATAGAAAACAAAAGTTGCTCTAAACAGTGGGTAGAGGTCCCAATGTGGCTAACCAATGCCATAAGCTTGTATCCTACATATTAAAATCGTTAAAATGACACCACCTGTAAAAGAAAACAAAATCATGCAAGCAACATGGCAGAGGAGCCAACATAAACTTTCAACCGCATAAGAAGAGATGGGTCACGACTGACCAAGATCAACAAAGTTCAAAAAACTCAAGAGCACCATACACCGTGAGGCATAATATTTTCCCTCCACCAAAACAAAATCAGTTTACAAAAGGAAACATAGTTTGTCCAGCAAATGATATTTTTTAAAGCACAGATTATATATATATATATATATATATATATATATATATATATTCTTTGATTTTCTTGAAATGAGTTTGGAGGAACTCTATTAAGACCAACGAAAGCTTCTTAGGATAAAGAACTTGCAAGAAGAAGTAGAATCTCGGATTGACAAGGTTGAGTCCCTAGTTGATCGATTGATAGAAGACACCAAAGACTCCGTGCAATATCTATACAAAGTCATGACGGAACTCATGTTTAGGGTTACATTGCTCACAAGGGCACTTAATGTGGGAGGGAGCAACACTCACGTTGCCTCACCACAAAACTTGAGGGCACCCGAGCCACATTGCTACAAGGGTGCCAGGGATGCAAAGGAGCTCAAGAATTTCATGTTCAATATGAAATAGTACTTCCAAGTTACTAGGCTCGATTTTGAAAAAATCTCGATAGCAGCCATGTATTTGAATAGGGATGCAAAACTAAGATAGCAAACACATTAGGAAGAGATCCAACAAGGTCAATATCAAGTGTACATACGGGAGAACTTGAAGCGAGAGTTGAGAACTCAATTCCTACTCGAAAATACAAAGTTCGTTGCAATAAGGAAGCTGAGACAACTCCACCAAAGTTTGATCAACTAGGTGCATATCCTGCTGCTGATGAGAATTGTGCAGGTACAACAAGCCTCTAAATGATTTAGGACATGAAGAAGTTGGTTTCCATTGACATTCCAATCCCGTTCATTAGTTGGATCTTTGGTTCTATACCAGTAGACACAAGTTTTTTTATAAACATTGTAAGATGAGAAATATGTAATTGTTTCAATGTTTTCAATGCCGACAGAGGCCATTATTAATTGATCTAGCGCCGCAACCTGACTCAGTTTTGTTTTATGGTTAACAGTTAATTTAGTGTTTTAACTACAGGGCCCATCAACGATGCTGGGCATGCGGTAGGTTGTATGGGCCTATTAGGGCTCTGGGATCCGGTCACCATAGGTGAAATTAACAACGTTGGATTTTAAGGGTTTGAGGATCAAATTTTTTTTTGAGCCTCTTTGTCGTCCATCTTGCTAGCGGTAAGCTTACCGGAAGGTCGCCGTAAGCATGCTTCATGGACCTGTTTAACTCGAATTAATGGGTATACGACCCGGCTCAACTCGTTTTAAATCAATCTCAACCCACGGTGACGGCGAGCGCAATGGAGGGAGGAGCGCGTCGGCCGGCGCTGGCCGACCGAGCATCGATACAAGATCCTTCCTACCGTCGCATGCAGAAGAATCCTCAGTCCGTCGGGATTCGCGTACCGGAACAGATCGGCAGCGGCTTGCCGGTGCCGGTCTCTGTCAAAAACGGTTCCCCCGATCTTTGTCCCGTACATGTGGTCATACGTGAAGCCGTTGTAGGGCGTAATGCCAGCCTCCAGAAGCCCGTCCCTCGATCGCCAATTGCCACCGGGCGCATCGGCGGTTCAAGGCTACCGTCTTCTCCACCCACCGGTAGGACGTTCTCTAACGCCTGCCCCACCTAACGCCCTCACGTACTCGGGCCGGCGCGCGTAGAACCTGCTGAGGCGCTCCTCCTTCGAGCACCGAGTGCAAGACGTTGATGACCCCGCCTCGAGAGGAAGCGTTGGGAGGGCGAGGCGCGAGGTGTCGCCGTGTTCGAAGTATGCCACCCGTTATGTTTCGCTTCCGCACGGCGAGCCTCCTCTCTCCTATCGCAAAGACGTTGTACTTCTCCGATGTGGTTGCGCCGAGGCAGCACTGTCGTCTCAGCGTCGACTATGATGTAGTCATAGTACGACACCGGCGGTGCCTGCACTGGGTGGTTCACGAAGGTGTAGGTTGATGCTGTGGATCAATAACGATTCTCATCAGAGTCTTGCTCTACACCTTAACGTATAAAGATCAGACTCGGTTGGCGTTACCATGCTTCATGTAGCAGATTCGAAGACAGCCGAGAAGGCAGACTGGAAGCAATGATCGCCTATGGCCAAAAGCCATGCATGCACAGACCAAGAGGAGAAGAAACACAACAGAATTGAAGAGAATTCAGTGTCAATGTATACGTACATATACACTTGTGCTTGTATCTTTAAGCTACACAGTTTGAGGCGTCAGCTGCTCCGACAAAATCACTGAAGAAGTGCAAAGATGGGCTCCGAGATCTCGCAGGTTGATGCCTCCTAATTAATTTTATTCAACCGCCCAATGAAGACCATGGTCATATAAAGATTTAGCTTTTGAACTATGTGGAAATGCCGGAAGCATGGGACCAAGAATCAGCAAAACCAGGAATCGCTCACCGTCACATCAAATCGCTTCTTTTGGTTTTGGCACCATGAATAATACTACTGGCGCAGTAAATTCATTGCCGAGACAGAGAGAAGAGAGGAAGGTGAATATTTAGTGCTTCACACCGAAACCTTTGACCTGTGCTGCTGCTGCAGTTGAACCGAGAGAGAGTAATCAGATGATAAATAAGCTTTTACTACAAGGATACCCGGTTGGCCAATTGCTCTGATGACTGCTCCACTTCCTTGGTGGCCATCAAACATTCATGCCATTATTCCTCCTCAAGAAGCAAAAAACTTATAAAGGAATGAGTTGGACTCTTACTTTTATTCCGGGTAAATGATCAACATCTCCTTCTGTTTCTCTTCCAAAATAAAGATGTAGATTGGATGTTGCATCACCATTAAAATCTATTATATTAAACTATAATTAAATACAAAATAAACAATCATCTCTGTCTTCTCTATTAAATAGGGTTTCTAGTAAGGTAATTCCAAATACTCCCATTTGGTCTATTAAATAGGGTTTCTAGTAAGGTAATTCCAAATACTCCCATTTGGACCATGGACTAAAAAGATCCTAAGTTTAAAACACTTATATATATTTGGAGTTATCCAATAGAAATAATAATTTATAATTCACAAGAAAAAAAATTTATAATTCAGCTTACTTGCAAGAACTCAGCACGGAAGAAAGGACGAACTTGTCAGACAACACCTCGACCTGGCCTAAAGCTGACCCTCTCTAGTCGGGGAAGCCACGTGGACAACCTTGCACACTCGGATCGAATCAAGCCATGCTAACATCTCGACCACAACAACATGAAATTGTGCAACAATATATACATATCTGCAGTAATACAATGGCTTGAAATCAAATCTGCAGTAATACAATTTAGGTAAAAAAAAAAAAAATCCAAGCATAAATTTTAGGGAACTTCCTGATGGATCATATCCAAATCAGTCACCTCTTTCCCAGTTGCCATGTAGGTGAAAGCTTCCTTCAGCATGAGAACCACATTTACCAAGCTCCAGCATCACTATCGTAGCAGTAATATCACGGAAACATTAACACTATAACAATTTCCAGGTCGCTCTCTTAATGATCAGGCATAATTTTCGCAAGCTTCAATTCCTTATAGAAAGCTAGTAGCTCAGAATCATCACCACTATTTGAAATGAAAATTTCTGCGGACTGGGCTACGAAGATAACAAAAAATATAGAAGAATACTGTAAACTACAACGCAGCAATAGTGCTACAGATCGATCACAAGCGCCACCCGAAGCAATTTCAGATCAAGATGGCTTCCTTCCTACCTAATCACATGTATCGGTCCTATACCCTGTATAGAAACCCTAAACCAGAAACCATTCATCTGATGAGTTGCACAGTCGAACATATAGAAATAGACGACAAGAGTTTGGACCGACACTAAATATCATCTTGTCTGTGAGCAAAGGCAATAAATGCATTTTTGTTTAACCATTCATGACAATCGACCTCACATCAGGAATAATTTACCAGAAAATGACCAATAAAACAAACCATAGAAACAATGCCTAAACAAAAGTTGCCTGATGTCGAACTGAAGCATAAGCAGGGGGATGTTAATTTTATGACCTGTCAAATGTCAAGTCATTTCCCCTCAATCACTAGAGATTTGCTGCTTTCAATACAGGGTTGACCAGTTGCGACTTTAGCCATCTATTCTCACGTACAAGTACAAGTATCCCATGTCTTTTGGTGGATCGACTGAAGCCCCGACTTTGCTGTCATTAAATATCACCCATCTTCCATCTTCCATCTTTATGCACATGGGCCACATAATGCCTACAGTGGGTAGAGGTCCCGATGTGGCTAACCAATGCCATAAGCTTGTATCCTGCACATTAAAATCGTTAAATTGACACATGGAAAAGAAAACAAAATCATGCAAGCAACACGGCAGAGGAGCCAACAGAAACTTTCAACTGCATAAGAGATGGGTCACAACTGACCAAGATCAACAAAGTTCAAAATACTCAAGTTCAAAACAAAATCAGTTTACAAAAGGAAACAGTTTGTCCAGCAATGATATTTTTTAAAACACAGATGATATATATATATATATATATATATATATATATATATATATATATATATATTATATATATATATATATATATATATATATATATATATATATAGACTCAGTTGGCCGTAGAGGCATAGTAGATAGACTCAGTTGCCCTCTTTCCTGGTCATAGCCCAGAATCAGGAGAATACACACAAAGAAACCTTCCTACATACATGCAATGCAAATACACGTGTCACGTACTGTCACGGACTTAGCTAGTTTTGCCTAAGCCGTGCGGCACCAATGCGTATCACCGCAAAGGTCAGCCTCCCCGAAATCTCCTCCAATCCCTTAGGACCTACGAAAGAGAAGACGAGACAGAGAAAGCGCTTCACACAGGATCCGCAAGCCACTTTTTTAGCAAACACATTATAGCCAATGCAAATTCCAACCATGGATATCACAAGCTCAGAACGGTTGCACAACAAAGGTATAACATTGGTCCACTACAGACCGAATTCTAATACAAGTATTCCCTCAACGCAAACTTTATGTACAAGCCTACAATGGCCGCCAAACTCACTCAAATGGGGCGTTTAGCCTTTGACAAGCCCTTTACAAGCTTTACAAGTTATAACCAACCAAAAGGGACATGGACTAGCATAAGCATTATACCGAACAAGCCGTTTACAATTTGTCCGTGACATTCTCCCCCACTTATTCCTTTGACGTCCTCGTTGAAGCCTTTGCTGACGCTACAACTTCTTTTCTTTGTTGGATCTTCGATCTTCTGCTCCTGCTGCGATGCGCCCTTTGGCTCCCATTTGTTCTCCGCTAGTTGTTGTTGAGTCGTCGAACTTTAATCCGCCATGCAGCTTCAACTCGCCAATGACTCTGACTTTGGTGTGGGGTGTAGTTAGCCGATCTCACGGTTCTTGCGGATTCATCACGATGAAGGATTAAAGACCATCGTTGATCCGCGCCAAAGATTCAAATTCTTCTTGTCTCTTGAACTGGATAGATGCTTGTTGGAACTTTAACGAGCATCACCTCGCAACCTTTAAAGTTTTCAGGTCTTTCCTCCGCAAAATTTGCCCATCGAATCTTCTTCCACTTAGTTGTCTTGCCCAAGTAGGCTTGCATCACTTCCGCTTTCGATTGACATTCAATTGGGAAATGAAACGGACAATCTACTCTCAGTAGCACTGATCACCGTTGGTGAGGACTTGACAACTATTGTCTTCCATTAGTCTCTTCGAAAGGTCTTCAAATTTGTATAGAGCTCCTCTGCTAGATAACTAAGAGAGCTGGGGTACTCGGTTTCGCCCATCCTCTTGAGAATTGAGAAGGCAAAGGTTACTTGACTTCGCCTGCCTCCTCGAGGTTGTACTTCGTGCGTCGAGCTAGTTACTAGACTTCGCCTGCTCTTAGCTCACACTTCCGAAGCACTTGAAGTGTTTACAATCCTACCGAGTCACTACTATGATTCGCCTTCATTGCCATTGAACTCGGAATGTAAGAAGTTATCACTCCAACTTGGAGTAAGTCTCCGATAGATCCGTCGCCTTTGGGATTGTACCGCTTTCTCCATCATTTCGCCGCCGACTCTCCGAGTAGCAAAGGTACGCACGCATCGCCGCCGATCCTTGGTCATGCACTCTGCATCGACCAAGTCCTTCACTCACGGCTATCTTGATGGAAAGTCCGGCTGACACCGGTCTTATGAAGTTCTCTCGGCTTCGCCTTCAAATTTATCTTGGTACATGGAGTTTGCCAAAGCATTCTCCTCCTCCATAGCCCATATCATGACCAAGCGCTCTCCCTCTATGAGAGCAAGGGATCGATGACTCCCCGGAAGTCCCGCCTCTGTGGTACCCTGGCACTGCATTGCCCATGACACTACTATCCGTTGTCTCGCATCTGTGTCCCTTCTTCACGATCGGTAGATCCGCCTTTGCGGCACTACGGCACTCCTCTGAGTCCACCTTCAATCTAACCGATGATTGATCTTGGGTAGCTGAGTCCCTCTGGACTCGTCATTGCTTCCTCGCCCTATTTCGACCACCGCCCGACACCTCTGTGTTCTCTCGAGCGGTTCCACTTGGTCTGGAAAGACAGATTGCAACTCCCATGTATGGCCACCGCCATTCATGCGAGGCTTGCACCGCTTTCGTTCTCCTTAGCTTCATTGGTCGCAACGTCGCTTACTCGCCTTGTCCTTTGACTTGCCGAGCTCCTTGCGAATAATAAGAGCTTTGAAGCCCAACTCTTCACCGCTCGATCATACCTGCATGATCTAGTCCCCTCCATGGGACTCACTAGTACTTGCATATGAACTTCTTCCTCGATAGTGCATAGCCCTCATAAGTCGATATCCAAGGCTTCCATTCAATGCAACATTCGATGCACGCGCGGAAGATCCGGTACCATGGCATTCACTGCTTGAATCCATAGCCCTTCTTGCCGTCGTGTTGTTCATCGGAATGGAGCACCCAATCGCGCTCCCGATTATACCTCCGCATGATCTAGTCCCCCCATGGGACTCACTGTGTGTGTCGACTTGCCACGAACCATTCCACCACGATCCACGATCATCGCCGCCTCCGGTGACATCTCCGCATTCTCGATCACGTGGTATGAACTTAAATCGCGATATCTCCATGTGTGGACTCCGCCAACACATCGCAGGCCTTAGCCACCTTCGAATCTGTACGCTCCTCTGGTAACCGACCTTCGTCCACCCACTCTTGGGTCACACTCGGACGAAGCCTACCTCTAGGACAGTCCATCGCCTAGTAGCTCTTCTAAAGTCCCCTGACTTTGCTGAAATTGGTGCACCATTATCTGGTTCCTGGACTCTGCCCCTACCAGTATAATCTCCGCTGCGCACCGCTTTCCTCATGGCAACTCGAATAGCAACACTGTGGCATATTCTTGAGAATATACGCCTCTGCATCCTCTTGCCCGTGCAAGGCCTTCTAACACCAACCGCTCGCAAGTTGTATCACCTTAGTTCCTCTGTCAAATGCTTCACCGAGCTGAGGTGCATATGCCTCGAAGTTCCCTTTGTCTTTGGCATCATGCAAGATGAGTCTGCTCCATCAGAATAGAGAACCCATGGAACGACATGATCCTACTCTTGTCTCTACAAAAGTTCATGCCCTTGACCTCTGTCTAAGGAAAGCTTCAAGCCTCCGCTCCATGTTTTATCTTCTATGCCAACTCTCTTCATGCGGCTTGGGTACATCACCAGGTTATCCCCCAAGTTGCTCCGCTTCTCGATTTGCATTGCGTTAATGGTAGCCCTCACGTCCACCATTTCACGGGTCAGCCCTCTGTTGAGTCCAATCTCCATATCGGATTCAAGTGTGCTTTCGCCAGGTTGCCTTGGGTCACTCCCCACTTGATCTCGTTATGCGCCCACCAATGCATCACCACTTGCGAGATCATACGACTCTCGCCGCTTACTCGATCTATCGAGCTTTGTCTTGAGATACCAACCAGTGCGATTCACATGATTCTCCTCCGAGAATCGGGACTTATCCTCTGGATATCTGCCCCGTTGGAGCAACTTCTCTCTTCGCATCCTTCCCTCTGGAAGTTTAGGAGACCACCATCACCTTGGACTACTCCACCTTTGCTGAACGAACTGTGCCAAATTTTACCTCTACAAATGCACTTGCTAGACTGCGATACTTCGCCGATACAGCTCACACTGACCCTCTAGGTCTAGCAACATGCTAAACCTGCTGCACACTTCAGTCTCTTACGAAAGTATCCTGCACATGCTGAAGAGAAAGTTTGAATGCTCCATGGCGCCGACCTTCGGTCGCCTTGGGATGGCCCCAGTCTGCCGACCCCCTCCGCCTCCCCGATCAGGACCTCGTCCTCTTCCCCGTCAACAGCAACCTCGACGTCACCGTCGCCGGGGGTGGTTCCGACTAGAGCCTCCTCGTCTACTGCCGGGAGGTTGGTTAGTACTTGCACCACGACAGCTGTCGCAGTGCCAATCGGTGTCATGCGGAGCGGCTTTTCCAGGCCATCAGCGGGTTCGTCGATGATGGCGGCGAGCCCCCGCAGTTCATTGAGGGGTTCACACTGCAGCAGACTAAGGGGCCCATCAACGAGACTCGGCATGCGGCAATTAAAATTATGAGAAAACTACCCTTGGGTGCTTGTCACTTAAGCCTCGGCTCATTTCTCAAAGTTGACATCATAAATGAAGTGCCAGAACTAGAGCATATCAAAGCCACCAAGTGCATGTCTCTTTGTAAGTAAACCTAAAGAAATAAACAGTAAATGCAAACAAGGATATAGTGGAACTTATTATCCCAATGTGCTTAGAATAATTGGGCGAAAGTTGAAGGAAATTAACTGCCAATTCCATCTGGCACGCCAGGATCTCCAGCTTGCATGCCACTTGAGGTTGCATCTGTATCTGCTGAGGCAGATGCCTCAGGTTGGCTAAATATCCAATCTGTAGCCTTCTCTATGTCCCCACCCTATTTAAGGGTAAACCATAACAAAGTTAGTGCATCCAGCAGACTAGCTGATAATATACCAAATTATAGGAAATACTTCTGGATGTAGATGAGAAAAGTGTCATATAGAATGAAAGAACTAAAGTTGCAATCAACTAAAAGTTAAAAAAGAATCTTACAGAAGCTTTCAGTGCTTTTCTAGCAACATCTTCTTGAAACCCAAATGAAATCAAAGTTTCAACACTTGTTTCATCAACAAATTGAAGTTCCATAGCATCTGATCTATGGGAAATAGGATCATCTATATCTGCATCGAGTGCCCAAAAACAAGTTATTCACCAATTCTTTTCTTGATAAGATAAAACAAAAATGGTTGCTATTCACATAATGGCCAAGTAAACTCGGTGTTAATAGCTTGCTTCGTGGTTCCATACACAAACCTGGATCATTCATGTGAGATAGCAACCAAGTCATTGCTTCCCCAACTCCAGCATTTGCAGTGTTTATAGCAGCCTTCTGACAATGCAGATAATTAAAACCCATGGCTGCAAGCTTAGAAACAATGTCCTCACTGGCAACTAAATGGGTGTGTTCAACATCACCATCAGGACCTACAAAACTTACCCATCAAAATATAAGCTACAGAAGGAAAGCTGAACAGATGATCCATTTTTTTGGAAACGCACAAACATGATGAGAATCTAAAAGATAAGCATTACCGACCTGTTTCTGGTAGTACTTCTTCTCCTGGCTGCAAACCCTTGCCACGCATGTGTGATGTCAATTACATCAGGAACATCAATATAAACATCTGCAATGCATATTGTAAACTATTATTGAACAACGCAAGAATCATAAGGAAAAATTAAAACACCAAGACTTGACAGAAACTTGAGACAATAAAAGGATTATACCTAGTTTCTTTGGCACCCATCCTTCTTCCATCACAAACTTTCTCATGTGCAATACTAAGTAGTCAGGGAAAGTAGCAAATGTGGCAGTCCTAAAAAGGCATTTGGTCAGTTGCTTCAAAGATAAAAAAGGTAAAATTCTTACTATTAGTCAAATTAAGAAAGTCATGTCTTTTTTTTATTTCCAAATGAAGTTTTCATATCTTTCCCCTTACCTTTCCATACATCACTAACCCTAACTGATTCATGCAAAAGCAGAAAGGTTGTGTGGCATGTGTAGAGAAGGGTGAGGTGAAGGAGCAGTGATGGTGGCAAGGAGAAGCAAAGCATTGAAAGAAAAGGAAGAAAAGACAAAAAAGAGAAGGACCATAACAAGAAAAGGAGAAGTGAATATGGGGAGTACAAGTACTAACCAATAGGCTTACCATTCTATCACGAACAGTTGTCACACACCCATAACATCTTCGGCAATAGACCACAACATCTTGGTAGCATGTTTTGCTTTGGTTTTTTATGTTTTTGCTTGAAAACCGTGAGCAGGAACAGATAGCAACGCTGCAGAGTGACTGCTCACCAAAATGGGCAAAACTACCACAAAATGGCTCCGTTTTCGTGTCACGACTTGTTTTCTGCAAGCTGTGAAGCGATGCAAAACGTCAACCATCTCAGCACCTTGGAACCACCCAAGTGGCACCAGGTTGGATAGGGGTTTGGGATAGTGTTGGGCATTAATTGGATCTCACAAATTTGCACGTTAAGCCTACGATAACTTGCCATCGTGCTCGACACTCGGTGAGCAGTCGTTTGCGGACTTGCGACTGTTTTTTTGCCTTTTAAAGTCCTTGTTTTCTCATTCTTCTCTTTTCTCTCTTGCACACCGAGTGCTTGCTGAATTGCTAGTAAAGCTATCCTCTTCGCTACACGTTGAGACTTGTTCGCTGCTCACTTTCAAACTAATCAATTTGTTCTTTCATAAGTCCTTAGGAACCTAAGCGAGGTTGCAACTAGGATGATCCTTTTCAGACGGATACTGAAAGGGTGCCTCACGATTTAAGCAATCCTAGCTAAGTCCGTGCTATTGGTGCAAGGGTGCCTCACAAATTAGGAAATCTCAGCTAAGTCTGTGACATTGGCGCAAGGGTGCCTCATGACTTAGACAATTCTAACTAAGTCCGTGACCTTACCGCAAGGGTGCCTTATGACTTAGGCAATTTTAGCTAGGTCAATGATAGTGTGGTATTAGAGAGAACAAGTAATTCGAGCAAACAGCGAAGAATTTTGCAATCTCACTATGGCGAAGCATAGCCGCAAATTGAGCAAGATGGGGTAAGCTAGACCATTGCCCCCAATCAGTTGCAGATGGGCTGCAAGTATAAACTCGCTCTCAAGCTATTAGAGCCACTCAAGAGGAGTGCGACAGTGAACAAGACGAGTGAGAAGTTGACTACTCTCCGCGGCGGATGAAGCTGTCTGAGCGCTAACCAAGAAAAGAAGCTATAAGGAGAGGCTTACAGTTGCGAAAACCCGCATTGATTTCCTTGAAGCGAGTTTGGAGGAACTCTATCAAGGCCAACGAAGACTTCTTAGGATAGAGAACTCGTAAGAAGAAGTAGAATCTTGGATCGACAAGGTTGAGTCCCTAGTCGATCGATTGATAGAAGGCACCAAAGACTCCGTGCAACATTTACACAAAGTCGTGGCGGAACTCATGTCTAGGGTTACATTGCTCACAAGGGCTCTTAATGTGGGAGGGAGCAACACCCACATTGCTTCACCACAAAACTTAAAAAATAATTTTTTAATTAAAAAAAATAAAAAAATAAAAAAATTA